>LLKO01000001.1:1183244-1433674 GCA_001513895.1 Graphilbum fragrans
CCCCCCCCGGGTCACTCTACTATAGAGTCATAGAGCCATTGTAGAGCACATGAGTGCTTTTGTCATCCGTGTTGTTCCTCTTGCCCTGACTCCCTAAGCACACTGCCCCTCTTCTCTTTCCCGTCCTTCCCTCTTGCATATTGCGTCGTCGTCTTGTGTTGCTTCTTTTTAGACCTGGTCTTCCTCCGCATACTTTGTTCGTCTCTGCTGGTCTACTTGGGTTGGACTTCCCCCCAAGAATCCCCCCTCTGCGCGATACTCTGCTCTCCCTGTCCGTCCCCCGAGTTTATCATGACAATCAGCCAACGTTTGATACGTTCCTCTCGTTGGGGGTCCATAGTCAGGGTACCAGGCCCTTGAAATTTCCTCTTACCTTCTTTCCCTCTCGCTCGCTTCTTTGATTGTCTTTTCCCGATCTGGCTCCTCCTCCTTTCTCTCTCCGCTCCGCGAACACTAATTTCACACCATCCTCACCGCCACCACTTTTCTACTTCCACTTCCTTTCACTACAGATCGGCCACCAGAGCTGCATACTTGCCATCTTGCTGCCGCATGCACGTACAAGACCACCCAAGTACACTGCACCTCGAGAAAGCAACCCGTCCGCCAGCACAGGAGACGAGCACAAGACCGAGCTGCTCAGAGAACCCCAAATTGGGGCCATTGCAAGCGTGCATCCGGTTTCTGCAGGAGGCCCAACAAGACGAAAAAGACCGAGAAAGGAGAATATCAGAAATCGCAGCTCGGAAGAGCTCCGAGTTCACCACCCAATCGGCACAAATTGCCGGAAGTGAGAAAACAGCTCGCCTGTTTATTGGCCTTACCGCCGCCTCGTCCCGGGCACCGGCGCCGACATTTAGACATGTCTCATGCCGTGGAGCCGACGTCTCCGCCACAAACGCCCGTCACCGCCTCTCCGTTCAGCCACCAGAATCCGGCCCAAGCACCACCCCACCACAAGTTTCCACCCAACGGGGCCGCCCAGCCTTTCAAACTCCCACCCGGTCACCGCCATTCCCATACCACGCTGGTTCGCCCGAATACATTGTCGCCCCGCTCGTCTACCTCATCGGGCATGGGGGACGACGCACGCGAAGCCAACAAGCCCCATTTTAAGCATTTAGCTGGACAAGCGGCCGACTCTGATGATGCAGACGACGATGCAGACGATGATGATGATGACGAGGACGAGGACGACGAGGACGACGAGGACCAAGACGATGAGGACGAAGAGGAAAACTCCAACTCCGTCGACAGCAGCAGTCCTCCGCGATCGCTGACTTCGCTCAATTTGTCCCAGAGCCCGCCCACGTCACGCCGGCCTGTGCCGCCGCCGTCTCCTCCTCCGCCTCCTGCCGAGGCGGCCTCTAGCGCTCCCATGCCGGCCGTGGGCGAACAGCGGCCGTCGGGGTCTTACACCCGCCACACGACCTTTGTGTATGCACAGACCCGCGGGGACGATGATGACGACGACGAAATCGGCAGCACGGCTCTCTTCATCATTGAGGAAATCAGCGACTTTGACAGCGACAACGGCCGTGTGCGCGTGCTGCGGCCCTCTGCCATTGAAGAAGCCCTGTCGGAGCGCAGCCGCTCGCGCTCGCCGAGCCTGCCGGAGATGCCTCGCAGCGTTCTCAACGGCATCCGAGGGCTGTCGTGCGGGGGCCGCGGGTCTGACAGCGACTCTGGCTCCGACTCGCACAGCGGCGACTCCCACTCCGACGAGTCCGACCTCGACGAGGCCGAGTACATGGACATCATCCGCAAGCGGCGCGAAGCACGCCGCAGCCTACGCTTGTCGTCGGGCAGCATTGGCAAGCGCAGCATCCACGAGAGCATTGGCAATGACATGGACCTCGAGGACCTGCTGCCGTGGCTCGACGAGAGCGAGGCCGGGTCGGTCGGCGCCTCGGTCTCGGGGGCATCGCTGTCGCGGCGCATGCGCCGGCGGCTCAACCGCCACAGCCTGCAGTTCTCGGACCCGCCGCTGCCGCTGATTGAAGAGTTTGTGGCCCCGGAGCCGTCCGAGGAGGAGGACGGTGAGAGCCTGGCGCGCGAGCTGCCGTACTATACGCTGGAGTACATTATGGAGGTGGACTCGCCGTGAGAGCGTGGCCGCGAGACCTCTTCTTTCCGACAGAAAGCATCCCTATATGAAGGGGGGTGGGCAGACTCGTCATATGGCGAGCGGTCTCTACTCCCAAACAATCACCACTACTCATGTCCATTCCGCATTCCGAGACACCTGTGATCTGATCTCTACGATGCATCACGACATGGCATGCCACCATTTACATTTCGACACCTCATTGTGAGCGACGTGCTTTTTGCACACCCATCTATGGCTGAGCGCTACCCAACCTCAAGGCTGCATTTTGCGTGCCCGATTACGATATCCCTCTTGTCTGTGTTTGGCGATGTATTCCCTTGGATGTCTTGTTCTTGTTTTTGTGAGGGGCGGAGTCTCTGTCCCTTTGGAGGGAGAGGATTGGGCTCAGTTGCGTCATTTTTTGGCTTTTTTATTCTCGGGAGGATTCTCTTTTGTTGTTAGGATATGGCGTGGAGGGTAAAAATAAGGCAGGACAGGGGAGACGGAGTAGACGGTGGGACTGGCTTCAGGCTGCTGCAAAGCAAGGTTGGGACGCGCTGTTCTTTCTGGTGGCTTGTGCTATTCCTTTTGTCTGTATCATTATCGCTTTCTCTCATCCCTCCGCTCCTTATTGGTTCCTTTCCTATTCAACCTTCTCTGGTTCTCTCCTATAATACCTCATAGATTTCCAAACTCGGCATCGAAAGCCGGGTCGTTTTGTTCCTTATCTGATTTTTTTGCCAGCAGTTTTTGTTTCTGCTTTTGCATTTTTTAGCTCAGGATATGATGGATAGATGGGTTCTGAACGTTCTCAACTACCAATGCAGTTCTATGATTCATGGACAACTGTGCCAAATCAGTCGCACTGTGATGGGGAAATGGATGCGTACGAAGGGCTAGCAGTACTCTGTACATAGTTACCGTAAATTCTCTCCTGCTAGGTAACAACGGCACTGTGTGGCTTGTGCGCGTGTGGCGTTCCGTCGCATAAATTGTGGGGCGTCTGTAGACAAGGTTCCGTCGCAAAAGACAATCGCGCTTCCTTTCCTTGACGAGTTGCTATCGAGCATTCACCTTTTCCATCTCCTTTTTCCATCTCCCGGTTTCGGCCTGCTTCTGTGACACCTACGCGTCCGCAATACAGATACAAGCACGCGGAATCTCTACGCCTGGTCGCTGGAAGATCCAGCAGCCACCGCAGGCGCGACCCAGCAGTGAATCATCACTATTCTCCCTATCGAACATTCTGCCTTTCTCCTTTCGCCTTTTTCTGCCTACGATCTATCTGGGCAATCCCTTGTTGTTCCAACACATATCTACCTGTTGTGGGATATCTGACGTGATTCCCGTTCGGCACGCGCAAAATTTGTGTCTATTTATTCTCCGCGACTTGATTCCGCATACTCCAACAACTATCTATATATACCAGAGAGGAAGGAAGATCGTGTCTAAGCGGCTCACAACCGACATCGAGCAAACATGAACCAAGGAAGCCCGCAGGCCCCCGGGGCGCCGGCCAACGCAAATGGAGCGGCCAACGCCGCTGCCGCTGCTGCAGCCGCCGCACAACGAGCGCAAGGCGCCAGTGCCCCGCAGCAAGCGATGGTCATGTACAAGCCAGAGCAGATGAGGCAGATCAAGGAACTGACGCCGCAGGAGAGGGCCAAATATGAAGAGGGCCTCCGTGCCTTGTGGAAGACGTTCAACGAATCCCCCGAGGGCTCGACGCAAAAGGACGGGGCGCGCCGCAAGATCCTTGAGTTTTCGCCGGTGCTCGTCCACAAAGTCAGAGAACGGCGTGCCGCCATCGCTGCCGCAGCTAAGAGACAGCAGCAGCAAGCACAGGCCAGCCTGGCTGCTGGCGGAGGGACACCCGGAACAGACGCAGCCGGCACGCAGGTGGCTGCCGGTGCTCAACTGGCCGTCCAGCAGCAGGGGCTACAACAAGGACTGCAACAAGGATTGCAACAGGGAATGCAACAGGGAATGCAGCAGGAAATTCAGCAGGGGCTGCAGCAGACGGAACAAGCCCAGCAACTGCAGCAGGCACAGCAGGCTCAACAGCTCCAACAAGTCCAGCAAGCCCAGCAGGCTCAACAAGCCCAGAAGGCGCAGCAGCAGGCCCAACAGGCAGCTGATGCTACGTCTGCCGCGGCGTTGACTCCCCAGCAACAGCAACAGCAGCAGCAGCAGCGTCAGCAGCAGCAGCAGCTCAAGGTGCCAGAAGCGATCCAACAGCTGCTGACTACATACACTTACTACCCCCCTCAGTCTGCTGTGGAAAAGGGGCCGGAAGTGATGGCCAAGTGGCAAGAAGATGTCAAGCGAAGGCTAGGCGTGTCACTAACGCAGATCGAAATGACACGAGTCAATATGGGCAAGCTGGACAACCTGATCAAGACACGGATGCAGAGCGGCCAGCTGTCAGCAGCGGAGCAGAAAGGGCTGCAAGAGCGGCGCGAGATGTTCCAAAAGGTCCACGACGATGCCACACGCTTCGTGGCGTCTTTCAAGAGGCAGCAGCAGCAGATGAAGCTCCAGATGCAGCAGGGCCAGCAAGGCCAGCAAAGCCAGCAGGAGCTGCAGCCTGGCAACGCGGCTGCTGCGCAAAGACAGCAAGCGCAAGCGAGCCTCCAGCAACAACAACAACAACACCAACACCAACACCAGCAAAGCACGGCTGCCACGAACGCGGCCGCCATCAAGGTGAAGACGGAACAAAGCAATATGCAGAACTCACAGGCCAACATCAATGGCGCTTTCGAGGCCGCCAAGAAGGAATCTATTGCTGCGGCTGCCCGCACTGGAGTCAATAACTCAGGCGCTGCTGGCACCGAGCTCGGCGCTGCTTCTGGCAACAAAACGCCCGCCACCAGTGCTGCGCCTCTGAAGATGGGCATCATGCAACAGACGCCCATTCCACCGCCCGTGATTCCGGCTGCTGCGATGCAGGGCCAGCGACAGATGCAGCAGCAGCCGCAGCCGCCAAAGCCGCTCACACAGACACCTGTGCATCCGCCCCCGACGCCAATCAACACGGCGATGGCGGCAGCCAACAAGGCGGCAGGTATGGGCACGCCAACACCGGCTTCGGCAGCAGCCGCCCATGCGTCGACCCCGCGCTCTGCAACGGTTATGAATGCCCCCCCGCAAGCATTGTCACACCAAAGGGCGCTGGAGGAGTTGAACAGGCAACGGGCTGCGTCTATCGGCGGCGTGGCTATACCAAGCACTCCCAGCAACCAAGGCAATGTGGGGGCTAACGGAGCCGCCACTGTGCCACAACAGCAACAGCAAATGCTGCTCCAACAGCAGCAGCAGCAACAACAGCAAACCCCGCAGTCACACCCGATGCAAGTGCACCCGTCACAACAGCAGCACCTTCAACAACAGCAGCAAGGGACAACCTATCCCGAAGTGCGCTTGCCACCGAAGGTCGCCGATAAGGCCATGCCACCCCGGCAGCTTCCGGAGAGGGTCGCACAGATGCCGCAACCCGTAGCTCTCGGCGGCGGCATCGTGCCCGGGCGCCCGACTCTTACTGGCGGTGGTGGCATTGTGGGCGGTGTTATGGGCCAACCGGCGGTGGCCAAGGTGCCGATGATTCAGATGGAAGGCGAGGGTGAGCGGGTGTTGAACAAGAAAAAGCTGGACGAGCTGGTGCGCCAGGTTTGCGGCGGCACGGCTGAGGACCACGACGGGAGCCTCCTGCAGCCAGAGGTGGAAGAGGTATGCAGTCTTTCCTCGAGCCATTTGTTTCTCACTTCCCTACTAACGTTCAGTCTGTTCTCAACCTGGCCGACTCTTTCGTGGACAATGTGCTGCACACGGCTTGCTACAACGCCAAGGAGCGCGGATCCAAGGTGCTCGAGATCCGCGACATCCAGCTCGTGTTGGAGCGCACCTACAACATCCGCATCCCGGGCTACTCGTCGGATGAGCTGCGCACCGTGCGCAAGGTGCAGCCATCGGCCGCTTGGATCACCAAGATGGGCCTGATCCAAGCCGCCAAAGTCACGCAGGCTAGTAAGAACGAGCCGTAGGGCGGTGCGTCTTTGAATGCCACTGCGCAGATCGGGAAAACTAGGCGTTCACAGCGATAACTGGCCTAGGCCTAGGCGGCTTGGGGGGGGAAGGGGGGATTGTCCCGTCGTATCTCACGGTTGCTTTATTCTTATTGCTTTTTTTTATGTTTATTCTCACTTTGGCTTCACGGCTCGATTGTTTCGTTCTGCTTGCAGTGCCGGCCCAGGTTAGGACAAGGACGTGCGTTTCTTTACTTATAGACAATCACCCTACACGACAAATTGTGCACATTGTGCGTGGCAGCTATTTTATTTATATCTCTCATAACATCTCGTCCATCCTAGTGAATGTGAATGCATCGCGGCTTGGAGTATGTCGTCGACGAATGTAGGTCACGTGCACGATGCTGATATCGCAACGACGAGTACCTGCGGCGACTGCGGAAGCGTTCTGTCGGGGCTAGAAGTACGTGAATGCATGCGCATATTTCCGTTCATGGCCATTGAATGCCAGATGCGTTCCTATGCAACGCGCACGACGTGCATGTGCACATGGTAAAAAGCCAAAAATGGCCATGCACACGTCCTTGGTGGAGTCGTCTAGGTTTTGGTGTTTGGCTGGGTGTGCTGGCTGAGTAATGGCGGTGGGCACTGGACCACCAGCAACCACAACAGCCAGGCCGCGACTAGCCCTCGCGTGACGTTGGCCCATGGCTGCCTTGATGGGATATTGAGACGAAAAGGCCATAGTGGGTTGTGGTGGCTCGGGTGGGTACTGGTGACTTGGCTATGCGCGCGCCCTGTGTGCCGCAGCTTGTACCTGGCCTGCCTACAGTGGCTTCCAGCAGCCCCAGCGCTTGTAACAGCAAAGGCCGAGTCGTACAGCTGTGCAGACCGCCCTATTCTTTGTGCCTCCACCCCAAATTGTCGCACCAAGTCCACGTACCAGAACGCCCGCCTAACCACCACCAGTATCGCATGTCCCCCCGTCTGCTCTTTCCCTTCCCTTCTCTTCCTTCTTTCGGACACATCATCGGCTCAGCTACCACGCATCGCTCTACCTTTGGTGACTTTTCTGCCTCGCTCGTCGTTCCTGTTTTCTATTTACCCGTTCTTTTTGTTTTTTCCAGCTGGCCGTCGAGCAACGCACCTCTCGCCCCAAGACGCAGCCAAGGGGGATCCAGCGTTACGGTCCTGCTAAGCTATCCTCTGACTGGGACTTCGCTGCGAATCCGACGCTTTCGTCTCCAATCGAAAAGGGCCTTTTTGTTAGGGGCGATCCCAACGCCAAAAGCTTCCTCTTTCTCACCCGCAGACACTCTCTTTCTCCAACAAACACACCCACAACGCGCATTGCCACCGGGCCTCCATCGCCTAGCACAAATCGCCCGTTGAAAAAACAACAGCAAATCTCAACAAACACGTCCGCCCCTCTCCTGCTCCGTTGATCGCTCTTCGTGCCTCGATTGTTTTTCTCCCCCCATCTGGAGAAAGTCGCCCTGATCCCCATTCGCTTTTTGGGCCTTTGCCACAGCACACACCCGTTCGGCTGACGACGCGCAAGCAACATCTACCTCGCCATCGGATTTCACCGGCACGCCTCCCTCTGTCACGAAAGCCGTAACGCATTTCGGTACGACCACAGCGTCCCGATTTTTCCTTCACAGCCATGCCGGGAAAAACGCCTCACGGCAACGGCAAAGAGCCCGTCGAAAACGGCGGCATCCGCAACAGCAAAGACGTCGAGATGAAGGACGAGGCAGCACGCAAGGGCAAGAACGCCAAGAAGAACTTGGGCAGCAGCAGCAAGGACGGCGACGAAGAGATGACCGTGGTCGTGCCGCCATCAAAAGCTTCTGGCTCTGCGCCGGACGGCTCTGATGGCGATGTGGCCATGGCCGACGGCGACGCGTCCGCTGACAAGGATGACGGCGCCGTCAAGGTCGACCCGGTAGTCCAGACCTCTGCAGGTGCGTCATCAGTCTCTTTTCCTCGTTCTCGTTTGTCACGCATCATCCCATCATAGCTTTGGCTTCTGTTCCTCTGCAGATATCACCATGAGGCTGCTCCGCCTGGCTCTTCGCTCTTAGCGTGCACAATGCTAACGATCACAGACATCAAGAGCAACTTCGCTCTGCTCGACCGTGCGGTCGCTCTGTTCGATCCCCGGTTTTCTCTCCGTGCCCTCCGCTCCATTTCGCTCATCCGAAAGCGCCTGACCCCCGATATTCTGGCCCGCGTGATTGTCGAGACGTTTCCCGCCTCTTCTCCCTCGTCGGCAGCTGTCGCCAAGCAGTTGCTGGCCGCCATCGGCCGCGAAGATGTGCCCCTGGGCCGGCGGCTGGGTCCGGAGATGGAGATTGACACGCCGGCGACGGCATCCACACCTGCTTCGGCGACGGCCTCAACAACAACAGTGACTCCGGCCAAGGCAGCAGCTACCGCGGCCTTCCCGCCGAAGAAGAACGTCATTCCCGAGATCGACGTGTTCCTCGGCATCCTCGTCCAGGTGTACCTCTTCGACGCCAAGCAGTTCCAGCGCGGTTTTGACTTTTCGCGTGTGCTTTCGGAACGCATCCACTCGCTCAACCGCCGCACTCTCGACTCGCTGTCGGCCAAGGTGTACTTTTACTTCTCTCTCTTCAGCGAGCAGCTCGCTCCGCTGCCGCCGTCTCCGCAGTCCCCCTTGGTGGCTATCCGCCCGACGCTGCTGGCTGCGCTGCGCACTGCTGTTCTGCGCAAGGACGTCGACACACAGGCCGCTGTGATTGTGCTGCTGCTGAGGAACTATCTGTCTACTTCGCACATTGCCCAAGCCGACCTGCTGGTCTCGCACACGCAGTTTCCCGAAAACGCCGCCAACAACCAGGTCGCACGCTTCCTCTACTATCTCGGCCGCATTCGCGCCATCCAGCTGAGCTACACCGAGGCCCACGAGCACCTGACAGCCGCCACCCGGAAAGCCCCGTCCACGCCGTCCGCTGTGGGCTTCTCGCAGACGGCCACGAAGCTGCTGCTGGTTGTCGAGCTGCTGATGGGCGACATCCCCGAACGCGCTATTTTCCGGCAACCGACCATGGAGGAGGCGCTGCACCCGTACTTTTTGCTCGTGCAGGCTGTGCGCGTCGGCAACCTCGAGGATTTCGAGACGACCATTGCCGACCACGCCGATGTGTTCCGCAAAGACGGCACGTACACATTGATCCTGCGGCTGCGCCAGAACGTCATCAAGACCGGCATCCGCATGATGTCGCTGTCCTACAGCCGCATTTCGCTGCGCGACATTTGCATCCGCCTGCAGCTCGGCAGCGAGGAGTCCGCCGAGTACATTGTGGCCAAGGCCATCCGCGACGGCGTCATCGAGGCCACTCTCGACCGCGAGCGCGGCTTCATGAAGAGCAAGGAGATTGGCGACGTCTATGCCACCCGGGAACCCGGCGAGGCCTTCCACGAACGCATCCGCGCGTGTCTTGCGCTGCACGACGAGAGCGTCAAGGTGAGATTCCGTCCATTTATGAATATTTGTAGTGTCCCCGCGCACTATCACAAGCAAACACTAACATCCCAGGCCATGCGCTTCCCCATGAACCAGCACCGGTTGGAGCTTAAGAACGCCCAGGAGGCACAGGAGCGGGAGCGGGAGATGGCCAACGAAATACAAGAAGGCGATCTAGACGAGGATGACCTGGGCGGCGACTTTGACGGGATCTAATGGGTTTCTGGCGGGGGCAAGCAACGAGGGTTGGGGAGGTGCTGGCTATCTGGGTTTCGTTCTGGCTTTTGTCATAAAGTCTGTCTCTCGCTTGGTGTCACTGGGGGAGGGGGGGTATGGCCTCTCCTCTTTTTGTTCTCGCTCTCACTTGCGCTCTCTCTGTCTGTCCCGTTGTATCTGCTTAGACTCCGACATTGCCGTTTCTTGTTTTGTTTCCCGGATGGGTTCTGTGGCAAGAGTTGGCTTTTGCTTCTAGGGGATGCCTGCCTTGCGTTATTCGCCTGCTTTTTTGTCACTACTAGTAACCAGTTCTTCTCCTGTAATTTTTTTGGTCCCATCTTTGTTTTTGTTCGTCATTCATTTTCTTGCGCGGCTTCACTCGCTACACAGGTGCATGGCAGCCAGTTACTGTGGGAGGGGAACGAGGCTGGGTGACGGGAGGGCAGCAGGCAGAGACAGAAAAGACAACTGGCGAGACATGGCAGAAGAGCGAGGCGATGGAGAGAGTAGGACACCAAGCAGTGGTGGCCATCTGCCGTGTATTAGATACTGGAAGACAGTTGATTTTTATTATCGTACAGCATTGTTTCACGTATGGCAGTGTGAGCGGGCGAACGTAGAACTTGATTGGATTTGATATTGGCATAAATTATATAATAGGGTTGATATCTTGCCCTAGACGTAGGACTAACAGTAAGAAAAAAGAAACAGATAAATCCCAAGACCAAAAAACCACCGGTATACCCAGACAAAAGAGAAAAATGTACAACTAACCAAAATAACAACAAAAAAGCAACTGGATATGTGGTCTATTCTAGTCCTCCTTTTGGCATTCTTCTTCCCCAAAAAAACAAAATAAAACAAAAAGGCATACAGCTTTCATGCAACACAGGCACTCTTTTCAAATCACCTGCACCGGCACCATGATCGTCGTCGTGGACACAGCCATTGTCGACACCAATGTCAGAGTCACGGTGTCGTGAATACTGACTGTGGTTGTGACCGTCACTGTGGCCGTAGCACCGTTGGCAGCGCCGTTACCCTGGGTGGACGTCGGCGCCGCTGCGGTCGGCGTGATCACTGGTACTGTTGAGCGGGTGGTGGTCGAGTCGTGAATAGGGATCACGACCAGCGAGAAGGACGTGTTGTACGACGTCGTCGACTCTGTCGGTGTCGCTGCCGGGTTGGCGACCTGTGTGGTGGTCGGTGTCGGGGAAGAAGACGGAGACGGAGACGTAGATGGAGACAGCGTCGCAGCCACTGGCTTAGGCGTAGTCGACGAAGACGTCACAGCGGCGGGTTTGGATGCAGCCGGAGACGGCGTCGATGTCGACCGCGTCACTGTGACGGTGAGCGTGCTCTGGGGCAGAGTCACGATGTGCGTAGTGGTCGATTCGGCCGAGGTTGACGTGGTCGGAGACGCAGACGCTGCCGTTGTCTTGAGCGTTGGCGTGGACTTGACCGTGATGGTTGTCGTCGACGTCGACCCGGTGGCTGCAGCAGCGGCCGCAGTAGTTGTGCCCGTGGCAGACCCGGAGCTAGAACCAGCACCCGACGCCGAAGCCCCCAGCACAGCCGCCGCGGTCGCCTTGTCCACACAGCCCACCACGACGCCCTCTGTCACATCCTCCGGCATGGCAAAGCAGGCCGAGTTGGCACGGCTGTCGCACTGGGTCAACAGCGTAAAGCTGCCGGTGCTGTCACACGACATGACGTTTCCGTCGATGCATGCCACCTGGCCCGACAGGCACGCCGTGCCGTCTGTGAGCCCAGCATAGATGCGGTTGTACTCCTTGGCGCTGGCCAGGTTGGCCGCATACACGCTGGGAGACACAAAGATGCCTGAGGCCGAGGCCGAGGCCGAGGCGCCGGCGGGCGGCGATGTGGGAGCCTCGGAGGCCAGGATCGTGGGAACGGCCGAGTTCGCAGAAACTGTGGGAGTGTGATGGGCCGACGAGGAAGCTGACGTAGAGGTAGACGTAGTGGACGTCTTGAAACCCGATGTCGAGGTCGACGTCTTCGAGGTGGTGGTGGCACCGGAGGTTGATGTCGATGACGAGAAACCCGTCGAAGGAGTGACTTCACTAGCCAGAGACCCAGATGTCAAAAAGGACACCCCGGTGCTGTGAGAAGCAGACGTAGTCACGGACGACGAGTGAGTAGAAGTTTTCGCCTTGGTGTTTGTAGATGTCCCGGAAGTGGCGCTCGAGGTTGTGCCAGTGAACGTGCCAGTAGATGTGCCAGAAGATGTTCCAGTAAATGCACCTGTAGATGCACCAGAAGAGGAAGTAGAAACTCCTGTGGAAACTCCAGTTGAAGTGCCGATAGAAGCAGTTGCAGCTACACTCGTACCAGAAAAAGCACCAGAAGAAGTACCAGTAGAGATCCTGGTAGTGGTCCCAGTAGAGGTCCCAGTAGTGCTGGAGGTTCCGGAAGTAGCTCTGGTAGTAGTTCCCGAGGCCACGCCGGTGGAAGTGCCGGCAGAAATGCTGGTAGAAGTCTGGGCCGTCGTGGTTCCCGAAGTACTAGCTGACGTTGTGTGTGACGTGGAACGAAGTGTATCGGTTGAACTGTGAGTTGGCAATCTGGTCAAGGTTCCAGGAGTGAGGAAGGCAGTCTCCGTAGCTTTCGTGACACTATCGCTAGCAAGCAACCCCGAGACGAGGCTATTGATGGATGAGGCAGCGGAAGCCGGCACACTCGTGGAGTCCGTGATGGGAATGACCACGAGAGATGTCGGAATGCTGTGCGAAGTAGAGCTTGTGATGGGAACGACCACGAGAGAGGTGGGGATGCTGTGCGAAGTAGAGCTTGTGATGGGAATGACCACCAGAGAGGTGGGGATGCTGTGTGAAGTAGAGCTTGTGATGGGAATGACAACAAGAGATGTTGGAATGCTGTGTGAAGTCTCCGAGGTTGGGGTCGCGGAATCTGTGATGGGAATAACCTCAAGAGAGGTCGGGGTAATTGGCTTTGACGACGTTGTGTCGCTGACAAGTGCGCCTAGACTAAGTGAATCGGTCATGGGTGGAAGTGTCGAGGTATCAATGTCTCGTTCGGCGTTCCCATGGACCCGGAGCGGGCTCGCCTCCGTTGCGGTGGCAAGTAGGAGGACGGCGAAGAAGGAAATCATGTTGTTTGTTTTGAAGTACATGATTTGCGGTCTTTTGGTGGATTCAAAAGATGGGGGAAAGTAATGTTGAAAATGAGTGTGGTGGGAGTATTTCTCGAGTTCCGAATGTGTCTCGATTTGATTAAAAAGTTGGAAAAGAGAGAGAAAATGGAACAAGAGGAAGCGACCAGAGCCCAGCTATTTGGGAAGTATCTTTCTTTTAAATGACCAGCATGAAAGAACGACTCTGTCTATGTGTTCAGCGTCGCTGGCTTGCAGCAGTGAACAACGTTTTGAATATCAAAAACAAAAGGGACCACAAAAGTGAAGAGGTGAAAAGCTGACAAAGGGGAACAAATATGTAAGGGAAAGGATAAAGAGCTGCCAAACACGAAGCAAAAAAGAGCGTGAAAATCAAAGATATGCTAGTGAAGCAGACAATGAATCAGGAGGCCAAGAAGAGAAAGAAAATCACCATGACAAGGACGACAACGATAGAAGACGTCAGACTAAACACGTGATGGTAGAGTAGAGACAATAAGAGAGGAAACAGAGAAAATGATCTAGAGAGCTAATGAAACGGTCCGGCTCTGACGTCCTGAAGACTGAAAGCAAAAATTAGGAGGCAAGGGGGGCCAGCTAGCTTTGGAAAGAGGGCAGCGAACAAGAGAGTGAACGGATTGTGAGACGTCGAAAACGAATGAAGGTAAAAAGAAAAAGAGCAATAACGAGAGACAGGTAAAAAGAGAGTGGTGGTGAGGAGAGAGGCACGATGAGAGGCCGCAAGATGGTGATACACGAGACGCAGGCAAGAAGAAGGAGGAAGGAGGGGGTTGGGTCGACTCTTTTGTATCGATGCAGTGCCGTCACGGATTGATTGGGGTCCATGCAACCAGGTCTGCAGCCGCCTTGCAGACGAGGTCTAGACTTGCCATCGTCCGGTGCCTGCTTGACCGTAGACGGCCGTTGATGAAACAAGAGAGGAGACAAAGAGGGGACAAAGAGGAGACGCTGGGACGACGAGGACGCAGAGTGCTCGTGTTCTCTTTTAGGCCTGCTCGGCTCTAGATCCCGGCAGCCACCAACCAAGTGGCCGTCGTATAACGACTAAATACGTACAGCCCTTGCTTCTGCCCTAGAGGGCATATGAGTGATTTTGGGGGGAGAGGGTCTCTACGATGGGCCTCATTTCGCCGTTTTTCTTGTCCGTGCGTATTCTAGCCCAAAGGCAGAAAAGCACGAGAGACCGACGCAGGAAAAGCAAAAGCCGGCCACGTTGACCTCGCTGCACGCCAATGCAAATGACAAAGGAGAGGGCCACCGGACAAAGCGGCCGTTGTGTGTGGTGTTGGGCCGTCGCCATCCCAAACGACGTGCAGGACACTGCTAGCCAATCATTAGCGCTGTGCCCTGGCTGCTGTTCCGGGGGGCTGTTTCCGCCTAGCGACGGACCAAGCGCGCGCCGCGCTGTGATTGGCCCGCTGCACGCCATCTGCGAGCTGTGGTGGAGACGCTGCGGGCGGCAGGCGCTGCTGAGCTTTAGAGGCCCCACGGCCACAGATCGGGACCGCTGTAAGTGCATTTCGAAACGCACAGGGCATCGGGTCGGCCGCGTTCATATCTGCACATGTACCAAGCAAAGCAGCCGTCCGGAGTCTTGCCGGGGTGGCTCAGAGTGCAGCAAAAGCAAGTGACAAAAAGACAACTTGGTAAAGGGCAAAATGACAAAGAACCTGGCATCTCGTATTGCTCCTAATGCTCCAAAAATAGTGCCAAATATAGAACCTGGCTGTCTCCCTAGCAAAAACGTCCAAGAAGGACGGGCCAACAGACCGGGAAAAAGAAGATACAGCACTCTTTATTTCCAATGGACCTGCTAGAGAGGTCTATCGCAAGCCTGACCGTCGTCTAGTCCAGGATGATGACGAGTGGCTTGCCCGTGTCAGCATTGCTGTTACTGTTGATATCCTGGATGTTGTTGCTTTCGTCGTGGTGGTCGTCGTCGTCACTTATACGGGGCCGCTTGCGAGTCACCCAGGCAGAAATAGACACCGGGGGCTTTCGCTTAGCCGTGGGTGGCTCGGTATCAGAGCATACAGGTGGTACATCAGAGAGGACCGTCTGTGATGCTGTCTCGGCCACGTCGGCCCTCTCTGCCATTGTCTGGTGCGTGCTCGCCTGGGAGGCTTGGCTGGATCGGGGACGTGCTGGCAATGTCACTGCCATCCCCATCGTTGTCGTCGTCGTCGTAGTGGTGGTGGTCATCATTGTCGTAGTCATCGTCGTAGTCCTCATAATGGCCTCGCTGCTGCTGCTAGGAGGTCTCTCGGTCTCTGCTTCCAGATCGGCCCTGACTTCATCGCCCCAACCACCGTCGCCCTCGTAGAGAGAGCCTAGCCACGCCGTACGGATGGCCAGCCCCAGAGATAGCGATACTTGCCGTGCCACGGCGTTGCCGACCATGCGCCACTGCTGTGACGGCGACCCCACGAGCACCTCGTCGTCCGGGATGCCCTGGGCGCGGCGTGCTTCGAGAATGGTCAGCGGCCGCGGCTCGCTCCAGTGCAGGCACTTGCCCGTGCGTCCATCGGCCACGGCACACGCCGTAGTCACCGTCATGAACTGCTTCTGCGGGTGGGCACGGCACCAGGCGCGCCATTTGCTCTCGACCCCGGGGCCGGTGGGAAACAGCGCACGCTGGGCGGCCGTCATGCGGCAATGGCGGCCGCCGCCCGCCCATGTCGACGCAAATCCCATGCCCGGTGGCCGTGTCGGGATGCAGCCGATCTGCCGGCGCATCTGGTCGGTGATGCCAATCGACAACCGGTGGTCCGGGTGCCGCACGCAGATGTCGACCTGGCCGTCGTCGATGCGTCCTGGACGTTCGTCGAGATCGGCCGTCGCTGCGAGAGCCGAGACAAAACGAAAGGCCGTCGGCCCTTTGTACGGCTCGGCGATGCAGTCTCCATTGCTGAGGCGGCCGGCGCTCTTGTGGTGGTAGTTTGGCGGCGAGCTGTGCGACGGCAGCGGCACCTCCGGCATCGTTTCTCCCGGCGCCGCAAACAGCAGAAACACGCGGCGGCGGTGCTGCGGCGCGCCATAGGCCCACGCATTGCCCAGCATCAGAGACATCTGGTAGCCAAGACCGACGAGCGCACAGATCAGCTGGCTGCACACGTCCTCGCGGTCGGCCGTGGCGTCTTCGCCGGGAACGGAGCCGAGAACCAGGTCTGGCACGTTTTCCATGACACCGAACTTGGGGCGGTAAAGATCGATAAACGACGCAAACGACGCCACCATCGACCGGTTCTGGTACTGCTTCGGCGTCATGCGGTCCGACGTCAATTTCGAAAAGCCCTGGCACGGCGTGCCTCCCAGCACCAGGTCGACTTCGCCTGGCTTGGGGACGGCCCGCGACGTCTCTCCGCTCAACGCTCGCTCCAACAGCACGTTGACCGATCCTAGAAAGGGTTCCGTCGCTTCGGTGGTCGTCGTGTTGGCCATCGCTGTGTGGATCGACGGTGCGTTGATGTCGTTGAACCAGCGCGAGTGAGCCACTCCGGCGTCCTCTACGCCTCGCCCCAGGTTGCTGCAACCACAGAAAAGATCCAGCGATCGTAGTTTCGGACACGGTGCCGCTGGGTCGAACCCCTGCCGTATTGTGATCCGCTCGTTGGCCTTCTCGATGGGCACATACGCCATGTCGTCTGCGCCCGGAGTAGACATTCTGCTGCCGTCGCTGCTGGTGCTGCTGCCTCCAAGCTCGTCCAGGTCCCCAAACACATCGCCCCTCGCAGCTGCATTGTTGGGCACCTGCACATGCGTCATATAGAAGACGTTGCCGACTCCGTTCTGGTTGTACGGTGTCGGAATCCGCTCACCCTCCTGGAACGTCCTCACTAAGCATCGGCCGATGATCTGGTCTTCTCGCATCGACACAAACTGCCGCGAGTACACCACCTCGTTGGGTGCTGCCTTGTACGCACTTGGATCAACGTCTCTCCGCCGCAGCAGCCTCCTCAACCGAACCACCCGCCGCGCTGTTCGCCCTTGGCCGTGCTTCTCTCGGGGCAAATAGCCGGTCACCTCGAAGGGCTCAGACAGCAGGTCCGTATGCCTTTGAGCTGCCAGCACGGTGTCGCCTTCGGCATATGTGTTCTCCTTCTTGGAGCCTAAAGGGCTTCGGCCGTGGCTAGAAAACTGGTGGAACACGTCGCACGCTCGCGCGCCGTCGATGCTGGCGTCGCAGAATATGTGCTCCGCACGCAGCTGCACCCACCGCCTGTCATCTGTGAGATAGGTCTGCCGAATGAAGAAGTCTGCCGCCGTCTGCGGGCCACCAAACCATTCTACCGCGTGGACACCGACGACTTGGCTCTCGGGGGTGCGTTTACCACCCCCCTTGTTGCAGGTGCACCGGTTCGACAGAAACAGCTCCTTGTCCCACGGGTACTTCATCCGTCGACACGGCGTGTGCTCCGGGGTGTACAGCCATGCCACATCAAAGAACCGGGTCCGGCCATTCTTTCCTAGCGTGATTCGGTGCACCAGTCCTTTCCAGCACAAGCCCGTGTTCTTGTTTCTAGCGCTCCGTATGCCAGCCTCGGGATCCATGGCCGTCGAGATCACATCGCCTACCCGAATGGACTGGATATCGACGGCCCCCGCTACCCTGGGAGCAGTCACAAACGGTGTCCGCTTCTGTGGGAGTATGGGAGCTTCCAGACCGGCCCTCAGCCGTGGTCCCGTGTGTGGCGTCTTCTTGAGGATCTTGCCGATGTACATGTCGCGGAAGCACCGGTAGATGTACCGGGTCACCACAGTCGGCTCCGGCACCAGCGGCTCGCCCTTGGCGTTGCAGGGAATATCTGGCGGCGGCGGCGCCTGCTGCACCTCGTAGTATTTGGCCTCAATCTCCCTGAACACCGCTAGCTTGTGGGTGGCTTCTTCGCCCAGCACGCCAAAGCACTCGCGCCACAGAAAGTCGTTGTTGGCCACCACCGCACAGCAAAAGTCGTCGCTCTGGCATTGGTCATGCCAGGCCTTGAACAAGGGCTCTTTCCGGTGCTCGCCATACAGCCACTTGATGAACGTCAGCTTGAAGTGGCCGAGCCGCACGTCGCGTTGTCGTGTGGCCATGTGCTCGCAAAAGTCGACAAAATGCTTCGTCAGGTCGGCCACCCACAAGAACGGCTCGAAGAAGCGCCTGTACACCACCGACGGCCGCCCAAGCCGGTAGTAGGTGTTGGTCTTGCGGTTCGCCAGCGACCGGATCCAGAACTGCCCGTCCACAGAGGGCGCGCCCGTGCCGTAATTGCCCACGCAGAACTCGCTAAAGGCCACACGCTGCACGTAGAAGCGCGACTGACCGACACGCAGGATCCCGTCAAAGTACATGACGTTGGACCGCACCTTGCCCAGGAGATGAGGAGAGCGTAGCCGGTTCCGTGTGCCTTCTGCATCATTGTAGATCTCAAACTCGTCGAGCATGATCTCCAAATTCCCCGACTGTGAAGAGTCGGCATCTCCAACGGCATCAGAGTCTGACACCAATTCGGCTGACGACGCCCTCTGCAGCTCCCATTCTAGATCCCGGACGGCATCTAGCTCGGAGCAGATGGGAAGAGGCGGCTCGTAATTTGAGGCATGTGATTGCGGCGTTGAAAGCGTGGACGAAGGGAGGACGATGGTCGAGCAGCTATCGATTGAAGCAAGCTGTTTCCAGAGCTTGCATTCACTACCGCTTTCCTTCGTGACTTCCTCTCTAGCCTCTGCTTCCACCGCCGATTCCTCGCATTCCGCCTCCTCCAGAGTGCCAGTACTGTTCTCGTCCCACTCCTTCACGGGCACGCCCTCTTCCATACCGAGCCTATCACCAGAATCTTCAGACTCGGCATCCTCAACACACCCGAGTTCGTCCTCGGAATCACTGAACATTGGCGGCATCGTAGCCTACAGCACGAATGCAACAGGAACCAGGGAAACTCTTTCGTAAAACTGATGAAGGGCTGCAAGAAATGCCCAAGAAAAACAAGAAAAAAAGCCAAGCACACAAAAAAGAGCAGCTCTTCACCCCCGTCCAGTTGTAAACGAACGCGTGCAAAACATCAAGTCAAAAAAAGGCATGGATCAATTGCAAGAACAACGCAGTCCCAATGCATAAAACGAGTGAGAATCCTCCAATTGTTTCCCGCAAGTCTCCCGAGTTGCCTCCAGTTCCACACTTGCGTGTGTATGTGCAGGTGTTTGAGTTAGTTGTTTGGTGGACGCGACAAGCCAAACTCTCAGGGGGTTGCGCACCGCGAGCTGTGATTGGTAGCTGGATTGGCGCAAGGTAGATTCGCACCTCAGCGCCAAAGCGACTCGATAACGGCTTTCAATTACACCCCCCCCTCACGTGAAGAGAGAAGAGACTTTGTGCCCTAACAAATATTCCTTTAGGTTTTATTCACGTGGGATGTTTCATTTCCAAAGCTTGAACATTAATCGGCCCTCTATCGGGGGTCTCTGTATATTTATCATGCCTCTCTATATCGTAGCTTTTAAATCCCATAATGCCTGCTTGCCTGTAGCCCTGTATTGTTCATGCTCATTACCCAGAGATCCTCCCACCTCTTCTATCCACATATCATACACACGGACGCACCCGGCTCCAGAACGCCGCATTGTGGTCCTGCCGATGCCACCGCACAAACTCGTCTGCATCTTCCCTAGTCGGCCAGCGCCAGGTGCATCCTCGTGTGTTGTTGAGCTGCCGCATTTCTCGCTCCAGGCTGTCCAAGACGCCCGCTGGGAGCTGTGATTCTGCGAATGCCCGGAACATGACAAACACGCGGCCCATGGTGGCATGCTGTCCGTGGTCCATGTCCTTGGCGTCTTCGAGCACGGCTTCATCGCTCCACATGCGCAAGATCCACCGCACCGTGTCCAGCATCGCTTCCACATCGCCTAGATAGCCGAGCGTCTGTAGGTAGCTCTGCAGGTTGTTGGCATTGATATTGTGAGGGGTTGCCGGGTGGTAGTGAGCCAAGAACGCGCCGGAACCAGCACTTCCACTGCTGTCCGTCGACGCGGATGCGGGAGATGACAACGCTGCCATATCTCGAAAGGAGGCCACGAGCACGGCATGTGCTGTACGTAGCAGAGCCGCTATCGGATCTGCCACAGATGGCGATGGCTGCGCAACAATGGCGCTGTCATCTGCTGCTTGGTCTAAAAGGAGGACATGGCCCTCAGCCAAGTTTCCCCACCGCAAGCATTTCTGCGTGGCCTTGCACAGGCTGTCAAAAACGACGATGTCGATGCCGCTCGTCTTGCTCACATGTCCAACCACATTGAGCGCAAGAGACAGCGACTCCATGTCGTGCCACTGCCGGTTGTTTGTTTTCTGCGTGGTCACAAGCAGCTTGGGCGCCGCGAGGGTGCGCAGGATCGTGTGCCATGGGGCCTTGTACGTCTGGCCCTCCTTGAGTGACGGAGGTAGCCGCTGCAGAGCCAAATTGATGGCATGGTGGATCAGTCCTGTGCGCCGCAGCTTTCCCAGACGTGCCGGCTCGGATGTGAGACGCGGTTGGAAGCGGCACATGAGGTAGATGTAGGCGCTCAGATTCGGCAGGGGAATGTGTCGGAGAAGCTCGAGGCTCGGAAGCCGAGGAGTAGACAAAGACACCCGCGACGGAGGTGAGAGTAGCGATGTGGGAGGATGTGCGTGAAGATCGTGGGAAGAAGCGCGTGGAAGTCTCAACGCGGAAATGGCTGCCTCGTCGATGCTGCTATCTTTGAGATATTGTGTGGCTGCGTCGAGCGACGACGCATTTTGTATCAGCACAGAAAGACAGTCGCCGACCGGCCGGATGCCTTCCTGCATCATTTGCGTATAAAGCACGTCCAGGCTCGGTGGCCTGAGCCTCTGCTTTTCAAAGGCAGTGAGTGTGGCATCATTCACCGGGAACACTTCCCGGCCGTCGCCTGGCAAGACTTCGGTACCTGGCTGCAGTGATCGGTCTACCGTCGCTGCAACAAGCTTCTTGAACATTTCCGCGTACACCTGGATGTTGGGCCGCAGCCCGTCCACCGGCACAATCTGGAATTCGTGCCATGCTTCATTCACGTCTCGTGTAGCTTTCACCCGTGCCGCCCATGTTGAGAAGACGTTGAAGCTGGCCTGGGACCCCGTCCAAGTCCGAGGACTGAGTGAGCGTGTCTGCACCGTTGGTGATTCGCCCAGGAGAACGCCACCAAGAACATTAAGCGCGCGGTCGTTCTCCTTGTCATCATAGCCGGCCTCTCGCATCAGAGCGCCGGCCATGACGCTTCTGCTGAAGTCGTCCTCCGGCCGTCTCTTCTCGTCTAGACCGTCCCAGTCCCGACGGTAGGGTGGCCATGTTCGGGCCATGCGTAGGGCCACTCGGCGCTCTGCTGGAGACTTGTCCAGTGCAAGCATCACTCTCCGAATCGCTCGAAATCCGGCACGGTTGATGAGGAGGGGTCTGGGCAGCGTAGTCGACAATGCGAGGAGCACTTTTTGGGCTTGCCAGTTGTAGCGCATGCTGAACACGGGGTTCACCGGGGCTTTCTGCTGGAAGAGCACGAGGGAGTAGTTGAAGACGAAGCATGCGTCGGCAAATGATTTATGCCTCTGGGGACTTCTGGGTGCTGGCTGTAGCGTCTCGATATAGGATGATACGAGACGAGCGACGGCGGGCAGCGCTGACGGCCAAAGACGGAGGTAGTGGTGCGAAAGGAGGCGGGTTAAGGTGACAAAGGATTGCGGTGTCATGTTCAAGCCAGAGTCTAGCGTACGCCGGATGGCCCCAAAGGGGAGAGAGATGTCTGGCTGCGTTGCTCTTGCACAAACATGGTGTCGAGAAACATAATTATAGATGGCTGCGAGAGAGCTGGCCTTCTGGAAAGTCTCGTCACGGCGGAGAATTTGAAACAGCAGGAATATAGGCTTCGGCCGGTCGACAGAGACAAATCTCTCTATTCGCTCATCCGCATTATTCGCCGACAGGATCCAGAGCCAGTGGTGCATGTCTGCTTCTGTGATGCCTTTGAAGGCGAGGCTGTTGAGGCGAGTGCGCCAGGCCAGCGCATCGCATAGACTCTCCGACAGCGTAGTGCGCAGCTGGGCCTCGTCCTGCCGGAGCATCATCTGTAGCGTGACCACAGGTAGCCGCAAGCTGCGACTCTTGGCGACTGAGTCGAACCGTCGCCATGCTTCGAATGTCAACGGGGTTGATCGGCTCTTGAGGCGAAGAGCAAGTGTCGCATTGGGAGAGTCGTGTAGGAATTTGGGGGAACGGATTCGTCTGCTCCATCGGCGGAATGTGCTATGGGGGTCGCTTTCTGAGCCACTGCCGTCTGTAGGTGACTGAGTAGAGGGGGTGGAGAGAGTCGAGGCGCATCGCTGGAGGGTTGTCAGGCGGTTTGTTGGTGCTGAGGGATGGCTTTGGCCGAGACTCTGTCCCAATTCTGGGCGATGCCTCACCAAACCCCTGGGCAGTGTTTTCCTCATAGCCAGCATGAGGAATCTGCTCGCCTAACTACCATCTCGAGGCGTGGTTTGTGGAATTGCTGTCTTGCACGGCAAAAAGTGCTTCGGAGCCGTCATCGCAATCTGGAGAAAAGAAGCCAAAGTGGTAAGGTACAAAAGCAGAGCTCTGACTGGTAGGGACACATCACGTGACCTCATTCGTGACTACCCGGCCGCCCGTTTATTTTACGTTCCAGACCTGCCGCGAAGAGGGCGACGTGATCTTTACTTGGCCCGGGAAGTTTCCTCTGCCATTGTTGGAGGGAGCCACGCGGGACGTCCCCGACTAATATTCTTTGTATTTCTGGCGTGATTCTGCCGTTCCATTGTATGAGGTTATCACTCGGCGCTCTGCATACTGAAATTTCTTGGAACAAACGGCCACCCAGAACCCTGACTACCCTCCGGCGACCGTGACACATTACATCGAACTTAATACGCATTAGAGCCATAGGATGGCTCCGCCGAAGAGAAAGCGGACCGGCGGTGGTGAGGATGGTGCGGCAGAAGCGTCAACCAAGACGACGCGCCGTGCGACGCGTCAAACGACGGCTCCTGAACCTCCTTCGCAAGCCCGACCAAAAAAAGCCAAAGTTACGAAACGACGGCTTCTGCATAACGAGTCCGAAGATGAATTAAATAAAGTAGAAAGCGAATCTGAGCCCCCGGTGAAGCCCCCAACGCGAGGACGCGGCCGGCCGCGGCGGGAAGAGGCAAGCAAATCGCGGAGCAAAGCCATAGCGGAGAAGCCAAAACGATGGGGAAGAGGCGCAACACAGATGGACCACGAGATATCGGATACGGAGGACAAGCCGACCGAACAAGCTAGAAAGAAGCGCTCTCAGCGAACAGGACCAGCAGGCCAGTCATCGACAGCGAAGCGGAAGAAGATCCAACGGCTGCCACTCACACCCATGGTTGGGGATTCGGACGCGTCCAACGAGTCGGAACCTGATTCCGAAGCAGAAGCAAAAGCAGAGCCCGAAGCTGCTCTCTCTACGAGCATGGCAGAGCCAGCATTGCTTCCGCCGAAACGCCGTGGGCGAAAACCAGCTAGTGCTACTACATCAGCCACGCAAGCCTCTGCATCTGACAAGGTCCGTCCCAGGTCGAGGAAGAAAGCTAGAGACAGCAAATCGAACGCAGAAGAAGAAAGGAGAGAAAGAGAAGGACAGCAACAACAACGTTGGCCAACTGAGGCACACCTTGATACCAGGGCACCATCGCCGCCACCAGCCGTTCGCCAACAGCGACCCACTGCCAGCCGACCTTTACCGCCACCAGAAGAACCGCTAGGGCAGAAAGCGCAGCAGCTATTGCAGCCGCCTAAAACTCTACAGCCCTTGCCGCAGCAGCAGAACCTGCCTCAGAGACCGGGTCTGACGGCGCCCGAATCAGCCCCGATGGCTGCCGGAGCAGGTCCCCGCATAGCTTCTACGGCATCGCTGTTCGCAGCCACCACTGGCACTACCGAAACGGCCGCACAAATCCTAGCCGGCCATCGCGGCATCGGGCCAACCGGTCTTTCGGTCATGCCGACGGCGGCGACCACGCCGGCTCCCTCGAGTCCCGGACATCCCGACCGCAACATCGACAAGGTGGTCCTGGGCAAGATTTGCTTCCGTGCGTGGTATCCGTCCTACTACGGCAAGGAAGTGCTGGGAGACACAACCGGCAACTCGCACCACTACCCTGGCAAAGGTGGAAGCAGCAGCAGCAAGGGAGGGAGTGGCGGCGCATCGAAGGAGAACTACTACGGTGGCCACGATCATGCTGGCGTGCATCACAGCAGCTCTACGGCGCGGCATCACCGCGAGAATCCCCCCATCCTGAACCACCTCTACATCTGTCCCTTCTGCTTCAAATACTCCAAAGAAATAGTACCCTGGTGGGGGCATGTGCAAGTGTGCGAGCGCGACTTCCAGATTCCTGGAGAGAAGGTATACATCCATCCAAAAGGCGTGCAAACCGTGCGGGTACCAGTGGCCTCGACTTCCAAGGGCAAGCGGAGGAGGACGGCCACAGGTGAGCCGGAGGAGCAGTATCTGGAGAAGCAGGTGCCCGACGAGGGCGAATGGAGCATCTGGGAGGTGGATGGCGAGAAGGACGTGGTATGTTTTGCGTTTTGGTCTTTCTCCTTTGGGTGTTTCGAGCCTCCCCATGGCTAATATTCCGCTCGACCAGCTTTTCTGCCAGAACCTCTCTCTCTTTGCCAAACTGTTCCTCGACAACAAGTCGGTATTCTTTGACGTTACGGGCTTCGACTACTTCTTGCTGGTCTACACGCCGCCACAAGCAGGGGCAGGAACAGGAGCAGGAGCCGCCGCAGCAGCAGCCAATCCCAGCAGCACCGGGTCCCTACCACGCCCCCGAGTCGTCGGCTTCTTTTCCAAGGAGAAGATGTCGTGGGACAATAACAACTTGGCCTGCATTCTAGTGTTCCCGCCCTGGCAACGGAAGGGTCTCGGATCGCTCCTAATGGGCGTGTCCTACGAGATCTCGCGGCGTGAAGGCGTCCTTGGCGGTCCGGAAAAGCCCATCTCTGACCTCGGGAAGAAGGGCTACAAACGGTTCTGGGCCGGCGAGATTGCGCGCTGGCTGCTGAGCGTGGACGTCAGGAAGTCGGCCCAGCTGCAAAGGCAAGCGGCCGGCGAGAAACACGGTCGAGGTAGCAACGCAGAGGACGGAGAGGATGAGTCGTTCGTGATCGATATCGACGATTGCAGCCAGGCCACGTGGATTCTGCGCGACGACTGCCTGCCGGTGCTGCGAGAAATGGGCATTGTCGAAGAGGCCGGCATGGGCTTACCCAAGGGCTGGTCCTACCATGACGGCGTGGCGACCAAAGACGAGACACACGATGTGGTGATGACCGGCCTCGCACCAGACGGCCACGGAGGAGGAGGTCGAGCTGGCTTAAGAGCTTCCACGCTGGCATCGTCGTCGTCGACAACGACATCGTTCGGCGCCAAAGCCGCAGGCACAACCCCTGGATCTAGTTCGTCAGGGGTTACATCCGGACCAGCCGCACTGGCTATGTCAATGGGAGGATTGGGAGTGGGAGGAGCTGGCGCTGGTGCTGGTGCTGGTGCCGGTGCTGCTGGATCGGGGTCGGGTTCCACACAAGCAACGACACCAGGTGGCACAGGAACAACGGCGGCGGCGAATGCGGCAGGCGGCGAAAAGCAGGAGGCACCGAAAGAGGTCCAGAGAGTTCGCATCTCGAAAGCTGCGGTGCGGCGATGGGTTGCCAATCACGGCATCAGCCTCGAAAAGGCTTGCGATCCCAATGGGTTCATCAAAGTGTATGCCAACAAAGACGAGCAGGCCAAAGAAGATGCTTGACGATGATGAGGGGCCGAGGGCGAAGAAATTGACATACGAGTATGTATGGCGGGCAGCTCGGCCAAATGATATACCTACTACCTCGGGTACTTGCGAGTGCCCTTATCTTTAAGTACGGACAGCTACATACCTACCCTACGAGTCGTTACTCGAACGACCACACAGTGACTGATCAATGGGTGCACCCCCCTGTTCATACCTACAGGCAGTACCAGTATGTACATATGTATCTTACGCAGTATGTACGCTGTAATCGGCGAGCCAGCTGCTGCTAACATTACCACAGGCACCTCACAACAGCACACCGTTTACTCCGGAAAGACAGCATGTACATCCTGTGTAATTTACTCACAGGGCCAAGTAGACGTGCTATATCTATTAGTGTGTCCACTCTGTCTCCCGCAATAGGTCAACGGAGCGGGATTTCATCCACAACCTCGCAAGTTTGTCTGAAGCAGCGACGCGTCAAGAAGAAGGACAGCGGAGAGAGTGAGGGGGGGTGTACAGATAAGAGGGCTCTTGCGAGCACCGATCTCGCTGGCTGCAACGGCCACTGGGTGTACTTGCCCTGGTCGTTTTGGGCCTTGGCCGCCGTCTATCGTGTGTCGTCTTTCCGGCTTTATGCCGGTCCATTTATAGGCGCCAGCGCTGGAGCGAGTGTTTGGCATGTTCCTAGAAGCAAGCATAGCATAGAAGGGCCATGCCGAAGAGTACATATGTTCCAGAGGGTATTCACTGTGCGACACATGTCAACGGGCTGCTTTACGGCGTACGTGTGTACATATGCAAGGAGTAGCTACATACATATGCACTCGTGCTCACGATTACAGCGCTGTTAGGAACCACTTTTGAGACATTCCTCCTGGTCAAGTCCACCAAGCACGCGTTATTTCGCTCCGTTTTCTCCCCCGTTTGACATCAGGCGATGGCAGCTAGAGCTTGCGTGCTGGCAGTCTCCCACCTACTCCGTATTCCTTAGACGGCCTCTTCAATCCTCCCCAAGCCAGTCGTACGGCATACAGCTTATTTGTCTGGCTCACCTCTGAAAGAGCCTATTTACGTGCACAAAACTCGGACGAACGTGATGAAAATGATCACATGCGATTCGTGTATGACTCAAATAATGCGAATGCGACAAAATCATAAGCCCAATTAAGGGAGTCTCGAGCAAAGGCAGGTGAAATATAGTTGTCGGACCAACATAGAAGCCGCTGTGCAACCCTACCTTCGTAGTGTACACGGCTATAGTGAGTGCCCTCGGTACAGGTACGACTACAAATATACTCGTAAGATACATGGCCGCCACTGTTCCTGTTGTGTGGCCAAATGTCTCACTTGAAAGAGCACCGCAAAGAGGAAACTAGGTCTTACCCGAAACATTCCGACGAAACAGCAATAAAGAGGCCAAGCCTTGACGGCCAATAAAAGGGTAGTATTGAGCGGCATAGAGTGGGTATGAAAAAGTAGGGAGAACTACTCAGAGGTACCTAGCATGTATCTTACGCGTACTGCAGGGTCGATTAGACGCAGCATGGGAATCAAATGCGCTATAATGCGCCTGAGTTACGAGACAGCTGCGATAGCATACTGGTAGAAACGTCCCCTGGGTCCGAGTGAGATACATATAGCGCCTGTTTATACCCGTACGAGTATGTAAGTACTGTGGCACTTGAGGCTCAAGCCCGAGATGAGATGAGGTGCAGCGCTCACGCCAGCAATGCACCGCTATATATACTTGTAGAGCCCTGTAACACCGAAAGGCAAGTGCCGCTGCCGTTACCTCTATACGGTTAGCGTGACCAGACACGCTAGAGATTTCTTTTTTACCTACTATTGCTACAGGTATGCCCTGTAGCGAATACTTCGTACAGGCATAAGGTCGCTACGGAGTAACCAAAAGTAGCCGTTATGTAAGATACGTCGTAGATATGCGGCTGGGCGGGCGAGCGGCATCTTTCCGATCTGTGCATCCCGCGCCGTCCCAGCTTTTTTCTGTGTGACAGGCGGCAGAGCAGCAGTGCTACCACCTGGGCGGGCGCTGTAATAATCGTTATTGCAGCTGATGACGTTACTGAGCCAAGGCCCCAAGGGTTTTTGTGGCTGTCGGACGGCCGCAGCCCTATTCTACGGCGCAATCACCACTGTATCCTACGCCGAGGATGCGCCTTTTCCCAAGCCTTTCAGGAGCGCCACCGTTTCGGCCTCAACGACAGTTCAACCAACATCTATTACTTTCTGGTCGTACTCAGTGCTCTTGGGCCACTCCAAACGGCAGCCAGTCCACTTTTCATGGCTGTTGGACCGGTCTCTTATTCATCTCCGTTTTAAGGACTGCAAGCTGTAGTCGTACATTACGAGTATGGTACTTATTGTGAGTCCTGTAGAAGCATCACGATACAGGGTTCCACTGGTGTTCGTACCTATCCCGTCGCGTCTGCCTTCATAGACACCAATGCACCTATTGTGTCCCGTTTTGGCATGCTGCTCTCTTCACATGCGGTTGCTGAGGCTTTCTCATGTAAAGTACAAGGCCGAGTAAAATACCTCCTAGCCATAGGATGAGGGGGATGCCGCTTTCGAAGGCAGCTCCGATGCAAGCAAACATGACCCAAAAAAGCCTCTGTTCGTTTCCGAGAGTCCGAGTAACCCAAATTCAATGCTGTCCTCTTTCCACCCGGTTTCTTTACGCGAATGACCCGCAGCGCCAGGGGGTGGGTGGAATTTTCCACGGCTTAGGATCCACCAAGAAAGGCTCTCCAAGGCACCGCAAGCACGACGACCAACAGCTCTACCAAGCTGCGCGGTATCCCAGCAGCGTTAATCTGCCGCGCAAGCCCTGTGGCATGCCGTATTTGGTATTCCGCGAGGTACTGCAAAGTACCGTGTGCCACGACGTCTTGCCAAAGATACCCGGCAGTACCTACAACCCGGCAGACCGAGTACCTGTCTTCTATGCACTCAGTGTATACGAGTTCTCGTACAACAAGATCTTGCAGAAATATTTCTCTGGCTGCAGGAGCAGGCCAGGCACTGAAGCCGCGTTTGCACTCGCATGCTGCCACTCCCCAGGTAGTCAAACGGAGCGCTCACTCCGTTTTGATCTCAGAAGGCATGCCCTTGATGGTGTTCAGTGCGCCATCAAGTCTCTGCCAGTACAAAGTTGTACTTCCAGGACGGAGCCGTGAAACTGGCGAAAAGCGCTCCAGGTACGGAGTATGTACTTATCCTTCAGTGCCTGTACGGAGTACTTTCCATTTGTACTCCCGTACCTCACGGCGGTCTCCCTTGTAAAAGTCGCTGTAACAACAAGCCTGCCTCGCCGCCAAGTGGGGGTGGGGGTCACTGGCTGGATTTTTTCTTCCACTTTTTGCGAAATTGGACGCAGCGAATATAAAAAAAGCTGCCGCAGGGGGCGTGCGCCTAGCACTAGTAAGCCACCCCCCAGCTGCTTATGTGTTTCCGTCACACTGAAAAATCTTATCTGAACGCCATCCAATGCCTCAGACACAAACAACATGACGGTGATTTTCGGGGGGGCCTCTCCGTCGCCACTCGCACTGGCGGTGAACATTAGGTCTCTCGCAGGCCAGCATCTCTTCAGATAGGCATCGCCTGCCCATGGCATTCGCTGTATGTTTCCCATCGCCGCCCTCTTTCTTCGTTTCTATGCATGGTCCCCTCACCTCCATATAACAAGTCGCCTGGGCCCTGAACTATCAGGATCAGAATACGAACATAGCTTCTATGTATGTATGCTGTTTTATTCCACACCCCCCCTCCGACATCGTCCGAAACGAAGTCTCCATACTCGTAAAGAAATCCTTGTTCTCTTGTACTCGTTTGTATGTACGGAGTACAGCGCCTCTCTTCCACCCATCAGCAGTTGGCGCCTCTGTATTCTGCAGACAGTGACTTCGTCACCGTTATGACCGTTTTGGTCCTCTGAATCGTTATGGCTTTGGCCGGGATAGTAGCGTAAAGATCCCTTATTCCCCTTTTGCCTCGCGGCGCGCTGGTGTGGAAACTTTCCCCAGGAAAGACGAAGCTCCCTGCCCAGAGCTCCCTGGCTTCCCATGCTGCCCTCACCTTCCAGTCCCTTTTTTTGTAGCTATCATGTTGCTTTCGATCTTGTTGTTGCTTGAACGGCTGCATGTTGCTTGAACGGCCAGTCGGACTAGCCAATTGCCTGCTGGGTTCCCAAAAAGACGTAGGTATGCATCGCCGTCGAATCTCTTGTTGCATCTCGATGGATGGCCTCGTCCAAGCCGTTTTCCTGGCTCAGAATTCGTCAAGCGTGGCGTCTCTCAAACCGAGCAAGCTTTCCGTATGCTCGATGCCCATCCTGCTGTAGTGCTAGAGTACTGCTTGGTGCGTACAGCGAGTAGAGGAGCTTGTCGAAGTACCCACCGGTCCAAGCTGGGACCCGATAATTCCCACTTCTTTTTTTCTGCTGTTCCGGGCTTCCACCCAATTCACTCACTCGCTTCCCCTTCGCCCATTCTCGGCTTCTCCTTTCTCCTTTCCCTGCCACCCGCCCCATTCCTAGTCCTGCTCTTTTTCCCGCCCTTCTCCTTTTTCTCGCCCTTCCTTCCCTCTCTTCCTTTCCTCTCTTCTTTCCCACCACCATAATCCTTTATCCACACCCCTAAACAAAGAAATCTTTTTCTTTTTTTGTGCTTTGCTTATCCGGCTTTGCATTTCTTCCCCTTTTAATATCTCCCCTCCATCTTCTCTTCACTCTTCCCTCAACCCTTCTGCACCCTTTCGCAGCTTCACATCATCACAATGTCTGCCACTCGCGTTCTCGCTTCCCGGCTGGCTACCGCCGCCCGCCCTGCTGTGCGGACCCAGGCTGTCAACATGACTGCCAAGCGCACCATCACCGGTAAGAAGCAGTTTTGAGGCTTTTATGCACCGATGCACTCCCGCCCTATTCCGCTGCGAATATAGTTGATTGTTCCTTGCCATTGGATATCATCATCATCACATCTCGTCTGTATCCCGTTTGCATCCCGAGATGATGATGCGAGCTCCGACGTCGTCGGATCCGACAGCTCGGAAGCTCGGGAAAAATTTTCCCGCTTCCCGCCGAGAAAAAATTCACTCAACATCCGAAGGGATTGGGGACTACCTCAACCTTCGGGCTCGTGGATAAAAAGACCAATTGGCGGGGACTGGGATATGGATGTACTTGCTTGTAGCTGATGACTCGTTTGGCTGACATTTCATCACTCAACTTCTAGCCATGGCCCGTCCCTCCCCCTTCCAGGCCGTCAAGCGCCAGCAGCCCAGCCTGATCGCCCAGGCTGCTACCAAGAAGGCTGCCTTTGCTGGCCGCCGCATGTACAGCTCCGAGATCGCCCAGGCCATGGTTGAGGTCTCCCAGAACATTGGTATGGGCTCTGCCGCCATTGGTCTGACTGGTGCCGGTATTGGTATTGGTCTGGTTTTCGCCTCCCTGATCCAGGGTGTGTCCCGCAACCCGGCTCTGCGCGGCCAGCTGTTCCAGTACGCCATTCTGGGTTTCGCCTTCGTCGAGGCCATTGGTCTGTTCGACCTGATGGTTGCCCTCATGGCCAAGTTCGTAAGTTTTGTCCAAATGTTTGATTCCCACAGCAAATTAAATGAGCTCATTGTGCTGACATCGAAAAGACTTAAACGACCACAATACGAGCGCGATACCTCTTTTCTTCATGAGAGGCGTGAGCTTGGTGTAATGACTTGCTCTTGCCTTGTTTGCAAACCACCATGGGGAATAATGGGAGGGGGAAGAGGGTTGCTAATTAATGTCGCAACTCACTTGCCAAGTGTACGACAAATCGACAGCCGGATAAACCAAACCATCCATCTTATTCACACAAAAATAGGGACGAACGTGGTTTGTAAATATTAGGGGTCGGAAAGCAAACCAATCTGTAAAAAATAGAACTATCCACCAAAAAAATCTTCCAACGAATCGCACGTCCACACACGAGAAGCATATGTTTGGGAAGCAGTTGCTTAAGTTCACTTGTCACATTGAACTTTTTGAAGCGTTGAGGCTGAAGGGGGGGGGGGATGTTGTGTTTTCTTTCAATCGGGTGATGGGCATCACATACTGCTCAATTATCATTTTCTCTTTTGTTATCAAAAGACCGGCTAGCTGAATAGCCTTGCCTCCCGATACTTTTTTTGCCTGGCACTTGCCATTATATGACAATTGCCAATGCACATTTGCCATGTTTTTATGCCAGAGAGCATCCATTTAGTCCACTGGGTGTGATCCTGGTGCGTCCAGTCTGGAGACGGCCATTTTGACGTTTTGCGCTGTAGACGTACAGATCTTGCAACGAGACGGCCTGATTAAAAAAAGCGTCCAATGGTAGGAGTGGGTGAGGCAATTGACCAAATAACGAGACAAGACCGAAATATTGTTCATGGGCTGTGCACATATCTGCAGTAAACTTAGGCAACGACAAAATATGTTGGGCGGTTTCGGAACGCACGGAACTGCCGACCAGACTGCCCAAACGGTCACAAAATCCACTCAACTTTGAGTAGAATACGCCCGTTTTCCATGGATGCTCTCCGTGGGCGCTTCGGACCCCAACGAGGCAGAAAGCATGAAGCTTCGAGCATGCAAAATGACTTCGTGCTGTCCAGTACAGCCATCGGCTTCGTGCGATGCTCTGTAGGATCCAAGGGCTATTGTTGAAGTGGAAAAAAGGACAGAAAAAAAGTACTTACAGGCACCGCCAAACTCCACTCGCTTGAGGGCTATAGTTCTGCTGTATTTTTAGGAGCCGTTAGGTCTTGGACAGCGTAGTTAGATAGGCAGTTTGTGTTTTAGTGGTGGTTTCGCCGTTTCTCATGGTGACGATCGCGGATTGTGAGCAAAAGGGCCCAATTGATGCGCAAAAAAAGAGGTTGAAACGGGAAGAGATTTTAATGTTGTGAGGAGAAGAGAAGAAAGAGAAAATGAGGAGAAGGACGTCCCCTTTTACTCTACCCGAGAGGAGAGAAAACAGGGGAAGAGCGACCCGGAGAAAGGTGCGCCCCGTTTTTTTGACTGTTGTTTTGTGCGGGGAAAGCTCATCCGGGGTCAGACTGCGCCTTCCCTCTTTCTTCCCGCCCATTCCCTTCGACCACAAGGTCATCACTCCACGTGACGCATTGCTCTGGTTTGTGCGGGAAATTACCGCTTCTTTGGTCGCAGTCACTGCTCTTGTCGTACGTACTTTCATAGTTTTGAAACTCAGAATATATAGGACTATAAACAAGTCATTCCGTCGTTCTATATTTTATTTCAAGTCGCTTCTATTTTGCCCAACACGCGCCAAAGACACCCGTGCTATGCTACCGAGAAAATGAGAGGAACACACGCGAAAAGAGATTAGTGTTCAGCAAGAGGAAATTAGAAATTAAAAGTAGAAGGAGTAGGTATAAACCCCGACTCTTAGCTTCGCGAAGCACGACCTGCGCCGTTGCGTCGAAGATTTGCTCCTGCGTAATTTCCCATTCCGTTCCCATTCATGACCGGAATGGTGACTGGTTTCGCTTTTCCTGGAGATAGGAATTTGAGGGCCTCCCACATCTCCATGAAGCCAGCTCGCCGAGCCGGTAACATACTATACTGCAAGCTATATAAGTTTTTGCGGTTGATAGGTGGCACGAATTTGCCAGTGAGGAGGCAGAAGAGCACTCGCGGTGATAGGTAGTGCTTGCGGATACGTGAACCCATTTGAAAGTATTGGTGAAACATGGCTTTGAACGAAAGAGGAATTGGCTGTGGAAATGGTAAGCATTGTGTCCAAGGGTTCCCTAGTGGCTTGAAAAAGGCTTACCTTGAGGACGATTATCGAGGTAGAGGGGTTGCCCGGTGACGAAGAAGACGTAGAAACTTTGGAATCATGGGTATCTCGAAGTTCAAAACGAATACCGCCTAGGATCCATGGATGTTAGTAATGCCACTCAAAAGTCGGGCTGTGCGTATATTCGTATAAGGGAAGAACGTACCTGGAAGTCGCCTAGGATCCTTGATACGAAGCATAAGAGCAAAAAGAGGAAAGTGATTCAAGCACGAGAGAAGGGTATCGAAGACGGCCTTGAGAGAAATGATTGCCATACGGGCAATGGCAAAGTTGAGGTAAAAAACAACGACGGTAGGAAGAAGGAAGAATAAGAAGGTGAAGAGAATTGTGCCGACCAGAAGCTGGTCAAGGTCGTAATCACATGAATCAATACGGTTACGAAGCACGTTGTGCTTCTTGCCCCGGAAGAGATGAAACAACGACATCAGAATCGTCAGCTGCCAGTGGTAGATGCGGGCCGAGGCCAGATAGAACGAGTATATATGAATGGTAAGGATGGAGACGAGGTCGGAGAAGAGGGCGAGAGGCATGCTGGCTCCAGCAAAGCTAGAAAAGCCAATAAACCAGATAATGCGCGGTAGCAGGGGGCGAAGTGTCTCGATGCAGTCTGTGGGGGTGATGTTAGTGAAATGACGAGACGCAGAGGCACACATTCCCAACAAGAACATACTTGACCAGTAATCGATAACCCACAGAAACAGGTCACCGAGAAATGCAGCTAGTTCACCGTTGAGCTTCAAACCGGCTGGCCAGCCCATCAACCAAGAAATGCTGCTCTGCAGAGCGTCGACAGTATACATGGTCAAGAGGGAGCTTATCTGGTCGGCCACCCAGGCTGAGTTCTCAATGATATACGAGCCGAGCGCGATGCCGATAATGACATCATTGGCCACGAGCCAGAGACTGTTGTAAAAGCGAATGTACTCTGGATGGCTCGTGGTCATGCTGTGCCAGTCGTTTTTGCGTTGTCGTAGTTTCACGGACTGCATGGGCCAGTAGCAAAACTGTAGCAGTCGAATCTCGACCTGCTGTGCGGTAGCGGATATGTCTTTCAGGGCTGCATAGCGCGGCCGTGCTCGCCATTCCAAGACAAGCAAAAACATCTCGGCTGCAATGCGGTTGGCCATGAGACCCAGCACAAACAGCCGCGTGATAACGGGCACGACATACAGAGTAATCAGCTCCGCCAGCCACCGCAGCACAATGTCCTTCATCGTTGTGGCTGATTCCACGACTCGCTCAGACATGCTCAGACTGCGCTTCGCCCTCGTGCCTATCCGTGACACATTCTTCTGCAAGAGCTGCTCCAGCTCCCAGGACCAGTTGATCTGATGCACGATCTTGGTGAGCGCACGCTCCTTTGGCGACGATACCCGCTTGGAGACGGAGTGCAGCTTGAGCTTAGCAAGCAGCTTCTTCTTCTTCTCCTTTCGCAACCGCTCTTGCCGTTCGTCCTCTGCTTCAATGTCGTCAATGGGCTCTGTGCGGCTTCCCATGTTCCACCGATCCTCGAGGGCCAAGAAGATGGGGTTCAACGAGAGGTACTGCATCCGCCAAGGGAGCGGCCGTTTGAACAAGATCAGTTGGATGTTGGAAGCGCGTGCACAGCTGACAATGGGGACGCGGCGATCGGCGCCTGTTGTGACGCGCACCCAGGATGTGTCGATTTCTTGGCCCTCGGTGGCATTAGAGAGGCCGAGCACATGCATATTGTTAGGGCCGCATAGCTCGTACATGCGGGAGATGGGGTGGGAGCTGTTGCGAAAGAGCGTGCCGGCCTTGAGGGCAAAGTCGACATGGCGAACGTCTGCATCTTCCAGAATAGCCACCACAACCACATCGAGAGCAGAGTTCCTCCATCCCACCACCACGCCGGGGTGCTCCGACCGCACAATGTCCACCGGCCAGAAAATGCGCATCAACTCATCATGATCGGGCATGACAGGTTATGGGAGGAGAACGGCCGCGGACGAAGGATGCTGCGCCGGGTGCAAAAGAGGAAGATGGAGGAAGGGGGGCGTTCCGACGAGCTCAAAACGAGCCACGTCGTCTTAGTTGTTCTCGCGCCGATATGCCGGACCCAAGAGACCTGGGATGCTAAAGAGCGGGACACAACGTTAGCATGGGCCAAACCGAAATACAGAAACCCAAGGGAAGGTTGGACGTACCAAGTTCGCTTCTCTTGTCGCCAGCCGTTCCACCGGAATAAATACGAGGATGAAGAGGAGGGAGAGCACTGCAAAGCCCTTGGCGGCGCGAGTCTGAAAAAAGGACGCATTGAGGATTAGCACTAGATGAACAGAGAGGGCCAGGGCGAGGGGGACCGTACAACAACTCCGTAGTCCCAGGCGAAGATGGCCAGCTCATAGAGACGAGTCACCAGGTCCCAGCGAGCTGTAATGTAGCCGGAGACAAAGATCCCGATAGTCAGGACGTTGAAGGGGTGCATAGAATCACCGTCCCTATAAGGAGTGCATGCCGGTGTATGTGAACTCGAGGGGGTAGTTCGGTCAGGGAAAGGCCGCAATCAAGCAGCTAGAAAACTATCGGCGGAGAAAGGTCGGTGCCAAGCCTCAAGCTCCCCAACTGCTCTGGATGTTGCTTCGAATCGTGTGGATAAAGAACGGTTCGCCAATGGTCGACAGCAGGGCGTCCGAGCTCGACAAGAGAAAGCGAGAGCGCAAAACTTGAGAAGGAGTAGGTGAGAGACAGGTGAAAAGGGGGTGGCAGCGGTGGCGGCGGTGAAAAGGGCCGAAGGAGAGAAAAAAACGGCCGGTTGAATTTTGGGTCGATGCGAAGCAAGCAAAGTTGAGGGGTCGTGTCGTATGTCAAATGTCGCGAACAGAGGTAGGTCGGCGCAGTGGTGGTGGTATTGTCCGTTCTTGGCAGGCAGATGACGGCAGCAGGATCTAGATCGCGATTGCTTGACGGCAGAGAGCGTTGTTTATGTGAGGCAGCAGATCGACCGAAAATAAAATGACCACGAGAGCCAAAAGCCGCCCCTGTAATGCCTCGATCTGGCAGCCGTGTACACTACAGGTCGTCGTTATAACGGCCCCACATCTCATCTTGCGACAGCAGGCCAATCACGTGGGGCGGTCTGGCGTGTTGCGCGAAGGGCAAGAGCGAATAAGGACGGTCCAGACCTGTATATATGGATCCAACCTGCACGAAGACACAACGCCCCGTTTTCAGAGTGGAAAATGTGGCCGGCGCAGATGAGGCCTGTGTCCATACAGAGGAATTGTTGCTATCTTGCCTCTGGTGGCTGTCAGATACAAAGCGGGACACCATCGTCTTAGGCCGATTTTTGAGGCCCTCCTCGATTTAGCCTCCAAGTTGGGTGTAGCACAAGCAATGATATTTGAATGATCCAGAGTTGGGTATCTATTAGACGAGCTATGAAAACGAGAAGAAATGCTTTTCCGGGTGCCGTTCTAGTAACCAAAGTATGGGCGGTCTGCCTGCCTAGGGACGCCGCCATGCTGAACGGAAGCGCACCATGTCATTTCCGGCCCATGTACACCGCGTCATTCTCTTTATGGTCTTCCCTTGCCTCATCAACTAGCTTGTCGATGCCCTTGTCCTTTAGGGCCACCTGGCATTCGCGTTAGCATTTTATGGCATTATTTAATCGCGGCCTAGGCCTCACCTTCAAGCACTTCTGGTAGTTCTTAAAGAGAGCTTCGCATTTGTCTTTTCCTTCGGTGGTGGAAGGGCTCCGCCTCAAAAACTCTGAAGAAAATGGTGGTCAGTTTTACAAAACGGATAGCAGAAATCGAAACGCTTGTGCCTTGTATGTTTTTTTACCTTCACTGTACCATTTGAGGAAGCAAGTATCATACTTCCTACGTTTGTAACGTCAGCCAAGCTATCCCAAGCTGTCAAGTCCAATTTTACATGCCCAGCTGGTCACTCACTCCTTCATCTCGTTGCATTCGGGGGCTAGTGATGCCGACATTTTACCCTTCTAGTCCCTGTTGTTATATCTATTTATGTTTTTTCTTAGCGGAGCCAGCGCTTCGGCGTGTGTGAGGCAGGTAAAAAAAATAGAATGGGCGGTGCGGAACCCGGAGTTATAAGAGGCGTTGTGGTGGAAGGTTGTAAGCAGAGTTCTAGAAGTGTGGTGGCGTTAGCGGGCTCTGAGTCTCAGATTTACCCGCTATATTCCGGGTGGCATAGGCGCTAAACAGCTGAAAGGCTCCAGCGACCGAGGCTTACTGTTGTGGTTTCAGTGCGCTCCCGTATTCGTGTGGTGAAAGCAATGGCAGGCTTTGTGTGTTTAGAAGGGCTAATGAAGCCATTGTCTGATCAGATATGGATGCTGTATTTCTTGCCAATGGTCTGTTTCTTGAGACATGCTGGCTTCCAGTTTAGAGTACGGTTTCTATGTACTTGAATATTGTTCGACGGGAGGCCAGCACCCACCAAATACGGCCCGAAACAAAGTCTCCATGTCGGCTATGCCTCTAACTTTCTTTTCCTGACTGGTCAAACTCTTTTGAGAGGAAGTAGTGGCGTGGTTCAGAGTACGAACGGTGGGCACATGAGCACGGCTGGGGCGCTCTTGCAGCAAGCAAGCTTTAGTGGGTCTCTGGCAGTTGTTGGGTGTACCTTGTAGTGGAGTCCGCCTACGACAATAACGAGTTTCGGGGCAGCCCAAAGGCGGTGGGGAATCTGCCGTCATTTTTTCACAGTAGACAGAAAGAATCTTTAAGCCGTCGAGAACAAAGCAGCAACGGACAGGCTTTCTCTGGATTCACACCACACTCACCCGGGACGGCTCTGCATGTGCGGGCCCCTCTCTCGCCATCAATGGATCCGTCGGAAGAGTTCAAGGCGCAACAGAAGCAGATTCTGTCGGCGCTGGTCGGCGCTAGTCGCACTGTCAACAGCATTGCCAGCGAGGATCTAACCTTTGTACGCACGGTCAACTCAGAGGTCGCCTCACGGCTCGACGATCATGCGGCGCGTCTGCTGCGGCTGACGAACGGCCTGCTCAAGGCTGCCGCGACGGCTACGGGCAAGACGGCGCCGCCAACGCTCGAGGATACCGACGATGTGGATTTGCAGTGGCAGAGTGTTGTCGATGTGATCGACTCGCTGCTGGAGAAGGCCGACACGACGTTGGACGAATACACGGGTCTTCTTAAGCGCAAAGACGCTCCAACGGGCGAGGCGGTAAGTAGGCATCAGGCAAGGAGCAGCATGGCTGGGGAGGCCTGTCTAACAACATGCAGGGACCAGAGTCGAAGAAGTCCAAGCCGACAACAGAAAAACTCGACTGGTCGATTCGGCGGGCCAACATCGCGAAGCCGCAGGAGCTGTTCGAACACAAGCCAGACAACTTTGACGAGAAGCCTTGGAAGCCGCTGCTCACGGCGAAACCGAACGCGGTGGTGCCTCTGGCGGACAGCCTCACAACGTTTGTCGACGAGAACAACAACACACAGTAAGTGACAGGCCCCCTCCGATTTGGACAGGATTCGTGGGACGAATGGGCCGTGCTAAGGCTAAGCGTCTCTTAGATACACACACCCGTATGAAACCGAGATCAAGCAGATGCAGTATCCCAAGTCCGTGTACGAGAAGCGAGAGGCGACAAAGTACCTGCCTGTGGACACGACGAAAGCAACGTGGGTGGACTCGTTTGAGGGCGTGCAGGAGATGCTGGAGGAGCTGCGGGAAGCGGACGAAATTGCCGTGGATTTGGAGCACCACGACTTCCGGACATACACAGGGCTGCTGTCGCTGATGCAGATCAGCACGCGCAAGAAGGACTGGATTGTGGACACGCTCCAGCCGTGGCGGCAGAAGCTAGAGATTCTCAACGAAGTGTTCACGGACCCGACCAAAATCAAGGTGTTCCACGGCGCGACTAGCGACATTGTGTGGCTGCAGCGGGATCTTGGGCTGTACATTGTGGGCCTGTTCGACACGTACTTTGCGTGCGAGAGTCTGGCGTACCCGGCGAGAAGTCTGGCCTACCTGCTCAAGCGGTTTGTGGACTTTGACGCGGACAAGAAGTACCAGATGGCGGACTGGCGGATTCGGTATGATTTTGTGGTCTTGCTGTCTTTGCTCATTTGTCTCTTGTTGGAAGAAGGCTTGACTAACCAGACCTAGGCCGCTTCCTGAGGAGATGCTCTACTACGCACGGTCCGACACACACTACCTACTCTACGTCTACGACATGGTGCGGAACGAGCTCGCAGAGCACTCGAGCGGCAGCGACGAGGGGCAGGCGAGCCTGACGGAATACGTGGTGCAGAAGTCGAAGGAGACGTCGCTGCTGCGGCACGAAGCGCTGGTCTGTGACGTGGAAACGGGACAGGGCGTCCGCGGATGGTTCAACAACCTGGTGAAGTCGTATGTGGCGCTCACAGGGGAACAGTTTGCGGTGTACAAGGCGCTCTTCCGGTGGAGAGATGCGATTTCGCGGCGGGAGGACGAAAGCCCGGGGTACATCATGCCGATACGGACGCTGTCTGATATCGCGCGGATTCTGCCACCAGATCGGAAGGCCATGTGGAGCTTGCTGAACAACACAGCGCGTATCACCAAGTCGTGCATGGACGAGCTGTTTGCGCTGGTGCAGGAGGCCAAGCAGGAAGGGCAGGGCGGACCGTCGTCGACGGAATTCCTGCGGTCAAACCCAGTGAACGCGGCAGGAAAGCCACTCGCTGCGGGGCGGCACCTTCAGGGGGTGAAGAGCGGCGCCAAGGCAGACAGTGCGGCAGAGGCGGGGCGGGGCAAGACGTCTGAGAAGCTGCCGGACGTGAGCGAGCTTCGCAGCGACTTTTCGCAGCTCTGGGGCTCGCTGCCGATCAGCGGCGGCAAAGGAAAGGGCGGCGGACTGCTGCCGGTCGAGAAGATCGAGGTGCCGTGGTTCTCGTTTGTGCAAGGCGCCCCGCTGGTGCCGCCGTCCAAAACGGCTGCTGCTCCTGGTACTCCGGGAGCGGCAAAGGCGGTGGCGTCCGAGGACTACATTGAGCTGCTTGGCTCAGCCACCCCGACAGGCGCAGAAACCCCGGCTCCAGCTCCAGGTCCAGCTCCGGCCGCAAAAGCAGCACTAGCCACAGCAGCGGCCGAGAAAGAAGACAGAGAGTTTACGCTCAAGGGCAGGGGGAAGGGCAAGGCCGCAGCGGTCGCCAAGGCCGGGGCAAGCGACGAAAGCTCCAAGGCAGCGAAGAAACTGGCGAGAGCGGCGCGCAAAGAAGCCAAGAAGGCGAAGCGGGACAAGACGACCAAGGCCGGAGGAGGCAGCGCGAGCAAAGAAGCGACGAGCGCGGAGGAGCTGACGTCGGACAGCGACGGCGGTGCACGGATTGACGTGGAGATGGACGATGCCGAAGAGGGGGCGGAGGGCAGCACAGGCAAAGCCAGGGAGGGCGACAGCACGTTTGTGCCGTTCAACTACGACACGGCTGGGACGGTGCTGCATGCGCAGAAGCCGGCCGATCCGCGGGCCGGAGGCGGCAGGAAGAAGCTGTTCAACCCATACCAGTCCAAGACGACGGCGGACGGACCGAAGGCGGCGCGGGCGATGCACCACGAAAAGGTGGGCAGGTCGGGGACGTTTAAGAAGTAGAGGAGGGCAAGGGGACGAACGTAGGGAATAGAGGCATGGTGTTAGAGGGAAGTAGGAGGGTCCGGGACGGAACCATTTTGGAGTATGGCCGGCTGCGTTGCATTCTTTTCAGTGTAGTAATAAACAAGCATCCTGGGCGATGAAGTTGAGAGTTGCGAGGTGAGGTGGTGCGGTGCCGGGTGTGATGTCAGTGTTGGTGCATGCTGACTAAGAAGCCACCTAAGTGGTTAACGTCGGGGGCTCCACGAGAGCTTTGGGGCCGCCTTTTCGACCAGCCGACAACACTTGGGCTCTACGCACGACAACAACGGAAACCTGTCCGCACACGGTGGACATGCAGGGCGCCTTTGCCTAGAGCGATACGGAATCCTGGGGGCAGCTAGCATGGCGGGCACGACACCCGAAGCGGCGCTGGGCGTGTTCCCGTTTGGCGAAGCGGATGTGCGGCTCGAAGACTACCTCGACGACAAGCTGCAGTCGACGGCGGACCTGGACACGATCGACGCGCTGCTCGCGAGCGTGCAGGGGCAGCACGGGCAGCTGCAGGCGCAGCTGGACGACGCGGCGCGCGAGCTGGCGGCGGCGCGGGGCGGCGCGGCGGCGCGACGGGCGGCGCTGCGGCAGCAAATCGACGAGATCCAGGCGCTGGACCGGAGCGTGGCCGACCGCCTGGCGGCGCTGCACGACACCGACACCGACACAGACGCGGCCGAGGCGGTGGTGCGGCGGCTGGCGGCGCCGATGCAGCAGCTGCAGCGGGTGCGCACGGCACACAAGTACCTGCGGCTGCTGCAGGACGTGGAGACGCTGGCGGCGGCGGCGCGCGACCAGCTGCCCGACGACCCTAAGGCGGCGCTGGCGCCGTACACACAGCTGCGGCGGCTGGCCGCACGGCTGGCGTCGCTGCAGCCGGCGGCCGACGGCGCGGCGACGCACCTCGAGGGCCACGTGGCCGGCGTGGCGGCGGCGCTGTGGACGGAGATGAACCAGACGATGCGCGACGAGTTTGGCGGCCTGCTCGCGCAGCGCCGCTGGCCGGCTCACATCGACGCGCGCGTGCGGGCCGACGAGTCGTGGCGCGACGGGTTTGCCAAGCTGGTGGACCTGCAGGCGGCGGAGCTGGTGTCGTCGTCGTCGTCGTCGTCGTCGTCGTCGTCGTCGTCGTCCCCCCCACCCGTCCTCCTCCCCATCGACGTCATGGCGCACATCTTTGTCAAAGAGTTCCGCTTCCACTTCCTCAGCAGCCGCAAAACGAGCGACGCGCACCAGATCGGCGAGGTGTGCTTCCCCTGGTTCCTGGACTGCATCGACAAGTGGGCCGATTTTTTGCGCGACAGCTTCGCCGACCTGCTGGCCGAGCGCTTCCACGGCACGCCGCTAGCCCACCGGCTCGTCTACACGGACCCCGCGTGTGCGCTGATCGCGGCGCTGCTGCCGGCGATGCAGGAAAAGGTAGCGCAGAGCGTGGCCGTGGCCGTCGAGGAGCTCCAGAAGCAGCCGCCGCTGCCGCCGGGCGCCATCCCCCCGCCCTCCTTCTTCAGCCGCCTTGTCGTGCAGATCCACGAGTTCGACGAGGAGCTGCGGTCTCGCTTTGGATACGACGGTGGTGCGCGCAGCCCCAGTGCCGACCCCAGCAGCAGCAGCGAATGGCCGGGGCTGGCCGCCGCGGTGCTGGCCGACCACTTTGGCCTGTGGCTGCAGTGCGAAAAGGACGCCACGCTCGCGCGCTACCACGACATCACGGAGGCGTCGCCCGACGCCCTGCGCACCCTCGACTACGACTACAGCGCGCCCGGGCGCACCAAGCCCACGCTGGCCGCCGTGCGCATCATGGACCTCCTGCGCGCCGTCACGGCCCAGTACCGCCGGGTGCGGCGCTTCGGGCACCGGCTGCGCTTTCTCATGGACATCCAGGTCGCCGTGCTCGGCGAGTACCACGACCGGCTGCGCGGCTCGCTCGAGGCCTACACGGCCATGACGTCGACCGTCGGGCGCACGCTGCACGCCGTCACCAAGGAGCAGCTGGCCGCGCTCGAGGGCACCGGCGCGCTGGAGGCGCTGTGCCGCGTCTACGGCAGCGCCGACCACGTCGTCCACACCCTGCGCGACTGGGGCGACGACGAGTTTTTCGTCGTGCTCTGGGCCGAGCTGGACGCCAAGGCGCGCACGGCCGAGGGCCAGCCGCCGCCAGCGACGCCGCCCGAGGACGCCGCCGCCGGGGAGCCCGCCGGCGCCCCCCCCGACCTCCGCGGCCTCCACAGCAGCAACAGCGGTACCCTCTTTGACGAGACCATCCACGCCTACAGCCTGCGCCGCAAGACGGCCCAGGAGTTCCTCGTCGCCGCCCTCGCCGACGCCCACCGCAAAGCGTTCCGGCCCTACGTGCTGCGCACCCAGTGGACGGCCGTGGCCGGCGACGCCGCCGACGATCTGGCCATCACCGCCGAGCTGGACGAGCCGCTGCGGGTGCGTCCTGTATTCCTCGCTTTGCTCTGGCTCTCTGCTGGCCCCCTTCCCCTTGCTGACTCTCTCCAGATCATGAAGCGCAATCTCGCCTTCCTCGCCAAGGCACTCGGCACCGCCGTCCTTCGCCGCACCGTCCGCAGCGCCGTCGAAAAGCTGCAGGATCTCCTGTGGAGCGAGGTCCTCGTCGCCCAGAGCTTCACGGCCCTCGGCGCCGCCCAGTTCGCCCGCGACGTGCGCGCCGTGGCGGCTGTCGTCGAGCAGTATGTGCCGCGCGGATCCGCCGCGCTCGACGGTTTGCGCGAAGGCGTGCGCCTGCTGAATCTGCCCGTCGCCGCGCCGGACACGTCGTCTGACACCATCCTCCTCCAGGAGGCCACCGACCGCGTCTTCACCGACAACACCGAGGCCAAGAAGCTGCTGCACGACCTGGGGCTGGCCGCGTTGACGCCCGCCAACGCACGCCTCATTCTGCAGCGGCGCATCGAGAACAGCACCTAGACGGGAGGGCCTGTAGGGCTGGAACATGGACCGTGTTTCTTGGCTATATGCTGTGTATCTCTCTCTCATGAATTACAATACCCTTCACATGCCCGACTCATGTGTGTCACTAAACAAAAGAATATGCCATATGCCATTGTGAATCCGAAACCAAGAAAATCGAAGCGCCGTTCGACTCATGCACGTATCAACGCCGGCTCTGTCTACTCCCCGCCCGGCGTCAGAAACAGCTCCTCCGAGCGCGTCGTCATCGACCGCGTCAGCTGCCACGCCTGTGGCAATCCGGCCCACGGATCCGCGTGTGCCGACTCCGGCGACACCACGCTGTTCTCCCGCCCCCAGCTCTCTGTCCGTCGGCCCTGTGATCCCAATGCCTGCCCCGGGCTTGCTACCGACACGGCTGTCGTGGCCGTCCCCGGCGCTGGCGACGGCATCTCGCGCGACCGGTTCCACCCCACCGACGACGTTCTTGTCGGCCGCGCCACCGGTGCCGTAGACCGGTGCTGCACCTGCTGGAAGTAGTCCTCACCGTCGCCGCCTTCGCTCAGCAGCGGCACCGGCGACGACGACAGCGGAAGCGCCGACGCTGTCATCCGTGCCGGTCCCGGCGAGCTTGTCTGTGCTGTCTGTGCTATCTGTGCCGTCTGCGCTGTCCGTGCTAGCTGCGATGGCCACGTCGACCGCTCCGGAGCCACAGTCGGCGCCAGGGACGGCAGCGCTGTCGTTTCCCGCGACCCCTGGTTCCACCACTGGTCCTCAAACCCGTTATCCACCGTCACCATCGCCGCCGACAGCGCCTCCAGCTCGCGGTACCGCTGAGCATCCACATCCTGCGATCGCCGCCTGTCGGCCGTCGTTGTCAGTGCTCCCATTTCGACCGTCAGCGGACTCATCGGCGACGCCAACACATCCGGCCACTCTGCGTCCGCGCCCCGCCGGATCCGCTCGTCGTCTGGATCCGCTCCCGGTTCGTGCATCCCCGATGACCACGGCAGCCCGTCCTCGCCCAGCCGGAACCGCGACGGCACCTCTGGCAGGCCCTTCCACACCTGCGGCGGATCGGCCCGTGGACGCGTAGAACCGCTGCTGCCACTTCCACGAGGTACACCCGGTCGGCTGCTCGATGCCACCCCGACACATGGCCCCAGATGCGTCGATCCGATGTACCGCCCGCCTGCACTAAATGGTGTGTCGACTGGCCCTGCTCCGAGTGGTGGGGGCGCCGAGTGGCCACGCTCTCGGGATGACCGCGATGACCGTGAGGAACGCGACTCGCGTGATGGCTGCCGCTCCAAGACTGTCTCGAGCCGGATCTCCGATGGCCATCCTAATTGTCCGTGTCCCTGGTCAGAGTGGTGCTGGTTGTGCTGCTGGTTGTGCTGCTGGTTGTGCTGCTGGTTGTGTTGCTGGTGCTGGTGCTGTTGCTGTTGTTGGTATTGCTGCTGTTGCTGTTGCTGCAGCGCATCCCAGGCTGTTCGTCTGTCGCTGCCCCGTCGCCGCTGCTGTTGCAGGAATGGGTGGATGTGCTGATAGTAGTAGTAGTCGTAGTATGACGGCGGCTTGATCGGTGGCGGTTGCGCAATCACGGGAACTTGCCGAGCGACATCGGCTGGCAACGGAAACGGCGGCGCCATCGCTGCTGGCACCGGAACATGCATCGGAACATGCACCGGAACGTGCACCGGAACGTGCACCGGCATATGCACCGGCCCGGGAGCAGACACCGCGGATTTGGCTTGGGCGCTGCTGAGCCGCTCTCTCAACCCGCGAGACTGATAGGTGATCGAGTGGTTGTTTGGCAGGTGTCGCTTCGACCACGACATGCCCATTTCAAGGTGGAAGTACACCTGTGGCCGGTTGGCGTTGTGCGAGCTCGTCGACGTCGTCGCCGCCTTGGTGGCTGCATCGCTGTACACCACGGTGCGGTTGCCAAACCCGCCGCTTGCTGCCGTGCCGCCGTCTGCGACACTGCCGCCAGCGATCAAAGACACTGGCCGCGGAGCACTGGCATTGGCACCTCCCGTCCGACGGGCTTCTCGGCGTTGGGGCTCCATCATGATCGCCGCGCAAAGTCGTTCCAAATTCTGTGAAAGCGGCCGTTCGTCGATCTGTCCGACGGAACACAAGGTTGCTTGCCGATAGATATATCGCTCGTTGCACACAAAGATCCTCGCTCTTGTTGCACTTCTGCGATAAACCACGCCGACGGTCGTCCGCAGAAGCTAGCCACCCCTGGGCTCAGCCAGCAAAGTCCGCAATAGTGTCGGGTGCTCGTGCACGGCTCTCTGTATAAACGGAATGCGTGCCTACTCCGTGTTTCCTCCAGAAGTTCTGAAAATAGCACAAGCGAAGTGGACGGAGGAGCAGGGAAAGACGCCAGTACGAGACCAGGGCCAAGGATTATTGGGCTTGGGCATGGGGCGGGGGGAAAGGGAAAATGGGTCGTCACCGAGTGTATGTAGACGAACGACTCGGATGTTGGCGTGCTGTTGTATATGGACCGATCTGTGAGGCTTCGGCTGCAACAGCGCTGAGCTTGCTTGGGATCTTCTTTCAATTTCACGCCCAGACTTGCCAGACCACTCTTGTCCCTTCTCTTAACGCCCTTCTTGCGCGGGAGCAAGAGAGCCCAGTGCGGTGGGGGGCGAAGGATGGAAGGGAGGGAGCCAGAGCCGATAATTATGGCTTAGATCGGAGCCACAAATGGGAGATTTGCGAGTCAATGTACTCGTCTCCGTACCGGACTTGAATGTACGCGTTGTCGTAGTCGTGCTTGGCTCAGCTCCTATGTATGATCATTGCCAGGTTTCTTGACTGACAGCTGATGTCCACAGAAGCGGTGGAAAACCCCCCGCAAACACGGTGGCGGAACTCCCCCGTTTCTTTTTTCTGCTTTAGCTGACTCCTCGTTCGCCGTGCGCTGAGCTTGCATCGTCTGTTTTAGCCCCTTCCCTGCCCCTAGTTCGCGACTAACGTTGAATGTTAGCCATCACTTAGCTCGCACCAAGCAGAGTTGTAGCTGAACAGAACGGCGGGAGTGGCGATTTGCCTCTTTACCCTTTGCATTATTTTCATTTGCGTCCTGTGTACACTCTGCATGTACTCTGTATGAGCGAGGCGAATGGGACCTGCGGCGTGATAAGACTCACTGCGCACGATAGCACTCGAAAAAAGCCTTGCTGGGATGGATGGCGCATCTCACTCTCTGCCTGTCACCAAGCCCCTGGCTACTGTCCTATGCTGTTTCTGGCTCTCGGATGCTAGCTGTCGCTATTTCGTTGGGGCTGTGCTCGGCTGCCAAATTGGTGCTTTGTTTCGTGGCCCTTTTAGCTTCGAAAGAGCACTCGTAATGCTCCTTAATTAGCATGGGGGATCCCCTCTACTCCGTAAACTGTGCTACTCGCAAACCTTCCTTGCCAAAGTAATTTGTCGAAACGAAACACACTTCCTTTCTAGCGCCTAAGCCACTGAAAATAATACCGCCGATGCGCTCCGCGTTGCAACCTTCCCCGTGTCTCCAATAGCATTCCCCCCTGCATGCTATTTGTCAGTCGAGCCAACAGACTGACTGCTTTCCCTGCCTGTGGACTCTTGGAAACATCAGACTATGAGGCCTTGTTTTGGTTCCCTGGCTATATCTTGTCACCTTCCCGTTGTACGCGACATAATGTCAAGAGGGAAGGAGCGACCCATTTCTTCGTACGGAATACTCCGAAAGATGCATACTTGCATGGTAGAGCCTCAAGCGTGTCACACAGCGCACTTTCCATAAACTGTGGCGCGGCCTCACAGAAGATCATTTTGGGGCTGGCGCCGTCAAGCCGCTGCCAAAATGTGCAGTTGGAGCACATCACAGTATGTATGTATAGCGCGCTCTCTTGCACTGTCGCCACTTCAACTGTCGACTCCTTATTCCGCCTTTTGTGCATAACCAACAGCACACAGCACCTCCGCCGAATGTCGAAAGCAGTCCTCCGTACAGAAGGATGGGAGAAGACCAATGCTTCCTTCGCATCCAAGCGGAAATCCAATCCTAAAATACGGCACGGCCTCACTGCCAAAAAAAGAGTACCTACGTGCCTACAATGATCCAAGCGTTCTCTGTCACAGTGGAAGAGCATAATAGCACAGTCTAGGAATCCATATTTGATTTCTTTTTTGGTGATTATTGTGTTCCTTTTACAACAGAAAATCGAAATAGGTATCCGAATCAAACCGCGGTGTGTAACTACCGACGCTACTCTCTCAAAGGAACAAAACAACAACAACAAATCAGTCTAAGGAATGCCTCAATACTCGTGCTTCCAGAACGAAACAAAACAAATTAAACCATCAGAAAAATTCTAAGCGCATGTGGCCGCTTCCGCGAGAGCGACCTCCTTACTCTTCTTTGAAACTCTCTTCGTTCCCCTTCTTCTTCCTTCTCCTTCCTTTCTGTCCTTTACTCTCATGGTCGGCCCTAGGCTGTCGGGCTCACCCCTAAAGGCCATCTTCTCTTCCTCTTCTCTCCTTGCTTCTTCATCCCATTCACACCGTCTCCGAATGCCCGGCGCCCTTGGACTGCACACCGGCCGTGTTCTGCTGCTCCCAGAACGCCGTCTTCTTGTCCTTGCCGCGGACGAGGCCGTAAATGTCGAACGGGTCGAAGAACGTCGCGAAAAAGTTGCGGTCGACCTTGTAGCCAGGCCCCGTGATCTCAGTCACGCCGTCGTTGTCGAGATATGTCTTGGTGGACTTGGGCAGGAAGCGGCGGGGGTGGCGGATATTGATGAGCCATGTATTGCACAGCATGAACGTGGCCTCAAAAAAGTAAAAGAACCACTCGTACCGCAGAATGGGGCTCAGCTTCGTCAGGTCCGTGTCGTCCGAAATGTGCAGCTCGCTGACGCTAAAGTACTCGACGACGCGGAAAATGGTGCGCACCAGCAGCAGCGCCTCGCTGGCGTAGAGCGTGGTGAGCGCGTTGGTCAGCTTGGCGTTGCGGATGCCGGCGCGCCGCGTGCGCCGGTGGAAGACGACGGCGAGCAGCAAAAAGAGCGCCACAATGATAATCTGCAGCAGCAGTGCGGCCTTGAGCAGCGCGCGCCCGGTGTCCTGCTTCGCCTTGGATAGCGTCGTGTTGGCGCTGTAGGCGGCGCCGTTGCCGTTGAGGATCTCGACGACGGCGGAGATGGCCGAAAAGGTCGTGAGCACGCGGCCTGGGTGGATGGGCGACAGTTGCGGCACGTAGTAGAGAATGCGGCCGAGGACGTAGTAGTTGGCCAGCTCGAAGATCGGCGGTGCCGCATAGACGAGACACACGGTCACAATGTAGATATCCACGCTTTCGTAGTTGTAGGCCCCGACTTCGCGAGCGATGAAGCCGGCCGTGAAGATGAGCCCACAAAAGACGTAAAGCCCCGTCAGACGCCAGCTCTTGTAGTGCACACACTGCCACGCATGTAGCAGCGCCGATGCCAGGAACGCAACGGCAAAGAAGATGGGTGCGCCCTTGTTGGGCGCATAGATGTAGATGCTCCCATCGACTACAATGAAGAGAAAGACGTGTTAGTGGTCTCGGCTGTCTGCTGGATTGATGACCAAAACGGCTAGCCTGAATCGAGCTTTGCTTACCAACTTTGCCGTCTTCCATGATGGATAGTACTTAGGTGTGAGCGTATAGTATGCAAGGCACAATATAACTAGATAATGAGAGGTAGACGGAGAATGCTTTGGCGATGAGAATGGTTTCTTGGTCTAAGAAAGATGTCTCTGAGGACAGGGACATCTTGGGGTATATATATACATGAAGGCCGTTTTATGGACAGACAGCTTAAGCATGTTTCGAGAATGCTTCGAACCAGCCGTGAACACCTGCGTCTGGCAACACGTCTGAAGGCTTAGACGACGCAGACCGTATTTCGGTTCCGTCGTTGGTGGCCCATCAAGTAAGGCTGGCAGCTAGGCTCAGCCAGCGGTGCGTCTTCCCGCTTTAGGCAACATGCTGTCTTAAGTCCTGGCCAATCGCATACACGCATACAATACGGGTTCGTCGATCTAATAAGGTCCATACGTTCTTGGCGCTCTTTACGAAGTACGAGCAACGACAGTACTCGTAGTGTCGCAGTAACCAATAACAGTGCCGCACAAACCAACAGGCGCTATTAGAGCCCGCCTGGCGCCTACCAAACACTGCTACGGGTGCTGAAACGTGCCCTGCTAGAGACGTCATTTCGGCGTTACACAGCTACCAAGATGGGTGAGACTAGCCCAAATTGGCACGACACCGCGAGGAAGGCGTGCACACGTAATTGTGGCCCATAATTTTGTGGGAAAAAAGTCGAAGAGGCATGCCATGTAAATCTGCTATTGTATGCACACAGACCGTGGCTTAGACGGCTTCCATATGCGCCGTCTTACAGCGCGGCAACCTTTTACTTACAAGCTTCGTTAAATGTGTATTGCGCAGCAATCCTGGTGCAGCACGCCCTTCTACTCGGGTTGTACACAGGTTATGCTCCGCCAAAACGGTCCACCAATCACAGCAGACGCACTTGCAGGAGCGCCGTATCTCGCTTTTTTGGGGATGGGGCCTTTTATGAGCCATTACCGCTATTAGCCAATCTCCCGCGACGCCTCCCTCGTGGCCCCTGGAATGTGCTCGTGGGGCGCTATGGAAACCAAGCCTCAGTGGTCACGGGCAATGCTGCACAGAGGCAGGCACACCGCCCTACGAGTATCACCGTATATCGGGTCAAGCCGGTTGTGGCGGTGTCTGTCTCCTGTCCCGATCTTTTGACTCATCTCCAAGCCCGTGGTTGCTATCGCTGATTGGATAGAGAGCATTGTTGGCTATAACCTACCATCTCGTAACCCTCCGTATATATGGCGTCTTCTAACCCAGCAGCGAGGCAGACTTTGAAGTTGCCCCAGCATAAACTACATGTGATCATCTACAACTACTCGTAGATGATGGGTTATCATTCTGCTTTGTCTGCCATGCTCTTAGACTATGGCTACTGCTGCCTCCCGAACACCTGCTGTGCGCTGTTGGATGCCTTGGATGAAAAGCCGTTGACTCACGGTATCTGCCGTACGACTGCCGTACGACGACACACTGGTATATAATTTCCCCAAGAGGCAAGACTAGATATCGGCGGGGAAAGCCATGCAGGTGCAGTCGCCTAAGAAACTTCTTAGGATATGATAGAATACAAGCCTTGCCTCTACTGCATACTGAACTGTAAAAACTCTTCTTACCTTCCCTTCTTGTACACATATGTGGCATCGACATCACATGCCAAATAGTGTGGTAGGCACACGGCAGCTTGCCAATTCCCATCCATTTTTTCAATATTTCCCCGTGTCTGGGCTCGCGTGCATTCAATAGATAGAATCAATATTGCCCCCCTCCTCCCCCCCCCAGGCAAGGGCGCCACGAGGCACGAGACTAGACAAAGTGGAATATAGCTGCTTCTAGGAACAAGCTGACTTGATTTGGAATTCGACTGCATTAGCCGATGTTTTGTTTTGGATACGAGTATAGAATGTGCACGACAGTGTACGACCCAAATGGATGCAGGTGATGGCAAGTGGTCACGGGGGGTGGCTGCATGTCATTATCGGCCACCATCTTCTTCATCTCGTCGTCTCATCTCCTTCCATTCCCCATCCACCTCCTCCTTGCATGCCTAAAATTGCGTTTCTATCGTCTTCCTCGACCTTCCTTGCCTCCCCGTTTTGGTTATATTTTCTCTATTTCTATACACGCCAAATAGAGGACAAATGACCCGGGGAAGAGGTGTGGCACTCCGGGCCCAGGGGCTCGGGTTTGTCCCATATGGCTTGATCGTGGCCCCTGCTGAAAGTCTCCATTTGGTCTTTTTGGCTCCGGCGGTACTCCGCCTAGACTTACTCGTACGAGTACAACTCTGCAAAAGAATGTGAATGTGCCTAGATGGAGGGTCTATGAGTACAAACACTACTGCACCAGACACACCCAAGCTGACAAATCTTCTGCACCGTATTCGTCAGAACCGGCCCGGCGCCCTGGCTGGATCCCCCCTTGCGGCAGGTAATGGAATGTTTCCGTGTGTCCGGAGGGGGAAAGAGGGGGGGATGTGCCTCTACACGTGGCATGAGGCTGGGATGGTGTTTTTTGTGCTCCACTAAGCTGTCGTTGTCCACCTGCTCGCAGCTTTTTGGGGAGAGAAGAGATATGGAGAAGGGGGGGTTGATGCAGGACGCAGGGCACACGATCCCGTTTTGGGGACTTTGGCCCGACTGCTTGGTTAGGCTCCGTCGGCCTCGCCGCGACATGGATTTGACAACTCCGCTTCAGCGCAGAATCAGAACATGGCTTGCTTCAGCGCGCGCCCGCCCCCTGCGTACCTCTCCTTCCATCCCTTTTCCCGAGAGATTTTAGGTTTCACTACGAGACGACGGTCGTCCGGGCTGAAGCATGGCCTCCCAATAGTTTCGGCTGATGCTCGTATCTGGTCGATAGAGAGACGCCTGTGCAGGGAAGTCCACCCGCGTGACAGGTACCGGAAATGCCACAGTGAGAATGAGGATGAAAAAGAAAGCACAAGGTCCATGTGTGTTCCGTAGGTACGGTACACCATATGTCATAGCGTGATTTCCCTGTTGACATATTCCATTGTGTGAAAGGGGGGGCACGCAAATAGTGAGCGAGTAGCTGATTGAGTGCAGTTTCTCCGGCAGTGTGCATTTGATAGCGCATGCCAGGCCCCATATCAACAGCGCCAGTCACCTCCATGCATACGACTACTGCCAAACAGTAAAAAGCACATGGCAGGGGCGTGGGTGGTCGGTGCAGTTGAGAAAGGGAAAAAAAATACAAGGGAAAGGTCTAGACCGCCAGAGGCCCTTCGGCTAGTTCCACGCTGGCTCTTCTCCTTATTGGCTTGCCAAGACGCACACGCACCACAGTTAAGCTTCTTTTCCTGTGCCTTCGGGCCTGCTCACATGGGAGAGGAAGGGGGGCCCATTTAGCATTCGTAATTAATTCGTGCGCCTTTTCGATTTCCAATGGTCTGATTTCTGCATGAGTTTGGCCTCATGGCCTGGAGAAGCTAACCCGTAAGGCTACCAACCTCCGATGTGAAACCTGTACAGGCGACGCCCAAGTGGAAATAATCCTGAGCTGATCGCTTGTTTCTTCGCTTGTTTCTGCCTGTTTCTAGCATTGGCAGCTGCCGTCGATTCTAGAAGGGGGGCGGTGAGGCCGGAGGCAAGAATACGAGCGTGTCGTGCGCGTACTCCGTGAGTGTAAAAGTGCACTCCGTCCGAGGGCCCGTCCTCCCTACTCCGTAGCTACAGAGTACTCGGATACAATGGCAATGTAGTCTAACAAGCCACACCTTCCTCTAGCACCGGGAGCTTGGGTCATCGTGACGGGTTGGCTGTGGGTTTCGTGCGCAGTTGTGGTTCGTGGGGTTCGGCAGGGGCCTGGCACGGTCTTTGGCGGTCTAGACCACGCGCCCGCTGACCAGTCTTATCAAGTCTCCGTCAATGCCATAGGAGTTGCACGCGCTGTTTGTCGTCGAGCACCAGCCGTAACGACTAGACAGGCTCCCTGTTCGTGGGGAATTGAATCACTCGTGACAAAAAAGCCTACGATTTAGAGGAACGTTCTCGTTCGGAAAGACAGCGCTCCGGGCAACTAGGGATCGTTAGCACTTTTGTGTGGCGGAGGTTTGCTCGATGTATCTATGGTGAGATGTTCTTGTACGATACAAGGAGGCAAATTCCGACGCCCAAAATATGCCGATCGGGAGATATCTAGGGTCACCAATCCATCGCTCGCTCCCCAATGGGCACCTCCGTAGGCGTATCCAGGCGCTGTGATTTGCTGCAAGGCGGATTGGGCGACCGTTTGCTTCGATTACTAGCAGAATGGCATCTGTGGCATATTAGCTGCCTGACATGCGACTAGTTTGGCGAGCGCTGGGGATTACACACATACGAGCTCATAATCGTACTCTGTATGACTACAAAGCAATCCGTTTTGCCAAGATTCGTAGCTCGGATGTTCGGCATCACCTGGTTGATATGGATGGACATGTTGTATGTGCAAATGCGGTGCACACGACAATCTTTAGCATAGCGCACTCGTACTGTAGCCAATTATCGTTTAGTGGGCGTACTTGCTGAAAAAACGCTTTGTTTCTCCGTTGCAAACACGGTCGGGGCCGCGCTGGCCATTCCAGTAGCCCAACGGGCGTTGCTGTTGAGGTGGCAACTGCTATGCGTGTTCCACCTGCCGCTTCGAACAAACTGACATGCACGCATGAGTAGAAAACTGAGCCGGAGAGCTATCCTAGGGGCCGCCGGATGATGGTGCACATCCCTGGTTCTGGCCCTTTCTTTCAACACAGCCGTCGTAAGACGGTGAGACATCAATATCTCTTTCTCCTTCCCACTTTCCCATCGCAAAATAAGTATGCATCTCCGCTCAACTTCAGTGACATCGCGGGAACGTCACAATCCACACTGCCGCGTGGCGCCCCAGTGCCGGTTCCCAACGATGTGTGCATTTGTGCAAGTGCCCTTTGTAAACAGGCATGGACAACCCAGTACGCTTGTGCATGTATCTGTGTATAATATGTATACACTACTCCGTACATAAGGATGATCGCCTGACTCTTCAACAGCAAATATCGCCGAATAGGGGCCAAGACAGCCCTTTTTCGCTAAACGGCGGGCCCATTGTCCCCGGCCGCTCCTCTTTTTTGGCTTTGGTTTACTCCCTGGATGCGTGTGCTGCCATTCCGCCCGGAGCGTTGTTTTTTCTCTTTGTACCGTCAGAGGCACACGGATCGGCATCGCCTTTGCCAAATGCGCACACACTTCCCTGTCTGCATTGCGTAGTTTCCTGACAGCCCTTGCGCCATTTGCTCGAATCACAGAGGCTGGATGTGATATGTGGTGGGTCCTGGCCGCTGAGCTTGGCTGGTAGCGCTGGAGGCAGGTGTACTCATACGAGTAGATGGAATACGGAGCACAAGTATGGAGTACGGAGGTTAACTACTGAGTTCAGGTATGTACGAATACGACTCGCATTGAGAAATGGAAAGAGATTTTAACATAGACCCGTATGCAAAACGGTGCTTGCCATGCTTGGTATTGCCGTTATTTAGGTTCTGGCGCGCCTGCGCTCGCTGCCTTCTGTTCACGAAACGCAGAGTCGCTAGGAAGCAAGGGCGACGGAGATGCAAATAAAACGGCCATGCCGGTTGGGCTCTCCTGGCCTTCAAGCACCAAGAGGAGAAAGCCGCGGACCAGTGGTCAGTATAGGGCCAGTAGTGTACTCGTAGTCAGTGGTGCTTCGTCAACCCGAACTGAGACATTCTACTTGCCCGCAGGGAGGCCCTGACGGGAAGAAACTATTGTGGAAAGCGAGGCATGCTAAGCCGCAAAAGGCACCAATCCCATTAGTTAACCGAAGCCAAGCTCCTCTTTTGTCTCTTTTGGCAGCGTGGTGCTTGTGCTAGGGAGATGGTCTCTTTTTTTCACCACCTGTCCTGGCAACGGCGGCACTATTGGCCTTTGCAGCTTGTGTGTACGGTACGGGTACATAGCACGGAGCATTTTCAACAATAGAATTGCGCTCGTGCTGTCGCCCTACATCCATGGCGACGCAGACCTCTGGCCTTGCCTAACGGTTGCTCCTTTGCTGCTCCTACCGTAACTGCTAAAGGGAGCAGGGAGAAAGGGGAAAGGGAGCTGCTCGTCCCGGCTGTCCCATTGAGTCAAGAGCAATCAAGTGCTCCTTCCACGGACACAGCGACCGAGCGCAAAATATGCTTCTTTCCCGATTGGCATTGCCGTTCCTGGCAGCTACGAGTGCACACCTGCGTGCATGCATGGATGCACCTTCCCTGGGTGCTCTCCCTTTTTGCCGCCGTCTATGGCCGCAGGCAAAGCTCGGAGTAGCCATTGGCCGGCCGATATTGCTCTCCCCGCCTCGTGTATGTACGAGAGTATGTGTCTCACAGGATGTACTCCGTACCTACTGCTCGCCCACTATGTAATACGTTCTTTCTTTCCTGCCCTGGCCTGACTTGTGGCGCTCCTTCTTCTGCGCGCACCCCCCTTTGCTAATTAAGTGGAGATCTGGGGTCCGCAGAAAAACAGGACCTTGCACACAACTACGTGTGCGCTGTACGGAGTATGTATACACGGAGTACATGCGAGAGTATCCGAGTAGCATGTTTGTATGCCTGGCTGGGCGTTGTCGCTGAGCGCTCCTTCCCTTCATGATGGGCTGATGCCTTGGCTATTGGCCGGAGCTGATGTCTCTATCTCGCGAACATGCAAGCACTGACGCGATAGGCTGTGGAGCAGGAACAAACCACAAGCAACGAGGATTTCGCAGGATTTCGCAGTATTTGTCGTGACCACTCGAGTATATGTACACGTACTCGTATACTCGTAGCAGCACTGTGCAGCGCGGGCTCCACTGAACAGATGCTGAACCACTACCAGCCGGCATCTAACTACTCGTAGACAGCACATCCCTTTCTATGGCTCGCAAAAACCGCTCCGCCCGACCAGACGCTCTCTTTCTCTCCTATCGCCATTAGTGTACTTCCCATATTTGACTTCTCCATCGCCGTTGACACACCCCTCCCTCTTTCCGTTCGTATAACGAGCGTTCCTCCACAACCTGTAGAGTAGCTTCGACTATGTAGTTGTACATGCTGGTCACATATCTTGCAGGCAAACTAGCTACAGACGGAGTATTATCGATCCCCACCTCTTGTGTGGAATGCCGTTGCAGCCATAGCAGGCTCTCCCTCGTGCCTCTCTGCTTAGGTTTCTAGCACTCGCAACGCACTAAGCCTGCTCTCGTGCAGAGCTATATGCACAAAAAGGGCCCTACGAATGCGACAGATTCTGCAGCCTCCACTGCACGCGCCGTTCGTTCCCTTTGCTGCGTTCTCTCTCTTTCTCGCACTCCCTCTTGTTGCGCCACCCCGTCCCGCTGTGACTTAACGCCTCGATACAAGTACTGCGCATCGCCAGCACCTCTCTTTGGGGCCGATTCATCTATTCGCTGTTCATACTATCACTGGCCGCCAGCCTTTTTCTCCTCTTCTTCTTTCTCTTCTTCTTCTCTCGTCGTGGCCGGTCTGTCCCCTCCTCTCGCCTGAAAAAAAGGCTTGTTCACTTGTCCCATGCGTATACTCCATACGTCTTTCCTGTCCTCCTCTTTTTTTCATTTCAGGTTTAGACTCGCCGTCGCGTGTGTTGTCTTTTTGGCACCACTCGCTCTTGGTCACTACGCTGTACGTGCTACGGAGTACATCAACCTCTCTTCCCAACGCCACGCCTGCTATCCCCACCTCCCTTCCTCTCTTTGGCCAGGGCCCCTTCATTCTTGGCGCATCTCGCAGCTTGTCGCGCACCCATTTTTCGGTTTCCTGGACGAGTACTCCGTACATAGCCGCAGTCTCTTTTATCTTCCAACCTTTCCTTTCCTTGTTTCGCCTCTTGCTTTCTTTTTTCTCTCTTCCTCCCTCTCCCCATATAAACCTCACCTTCCGAGCTGCATTTGTCTGTCGCAATCTTACCGAGCACATTCTTCCCCTCGCGAATCGGCATTGCAGCGCACGTACGACGGTAGCCTTCTACGTCACCGTTGCCTCCAACGTTGTACGACACAACCCTTTTTGGATATTTCGATACTTGGCTTTCCGACTGTTTATGACATCCTATGACGATGCCGCCCACCGATAGCGACCTGTCCTCGCAGGCCGCGGCGAACAACTCGAGCGACTTTGTATGCTCTTCCTCCCCCCTGCTCTTTATGCCCATGCTTGACGCAATGCGCCGCCATGAATTGCTTGTGCGCGCCTCTTCTTCTGCAAGCATTGCTAACAGTCCTTCCTTTCCGCGCACACAGGTTCGCAAATTGTACAAGTACGAATCAACCTAATCACTGCTCTGCTCCCGCACACCGCTCCCTCCGAGTTTCCCTTCTCGCTTGCATGCATTGCTAACACGGCGCTCATCGCTCTCCTATAGGATGCTAGAGGATCCCGCGTATAACTCGGTTGTTCGGTGGGGGAATGATGGTGCTAGCTTCGTCGTCTTAGAAAACGAGAAGTTCACCAAAACCATATTACCAAAGCACTTCAAGCACAGCAACTTTGCCAGCTTTGTTCGGCAGCTGAACAAGTACGACTTCCACAAAGTCAGGCACAATGACGAAACCGGCCAGTCTGCGTACGGCCAAGGGGTATGTCGTTGATCTTGGAATGGCCTCGACTGTATCGCCAGCCTGCTGACGATACACCTTACCTTTAGGCATGGGAGTTCAAGCACCCTGAATTTCGGCAACACAAGAAGGATAACCTCGATAATATTCGTCGTAAAGCCCCGGCTGCCCGGAAAGTCACAGTCGCAGAAGAGCCGTTCCCGGCCACTCAGCAGATTGTGCTCCTCAACGATACGCTCGCTGCCACCCAACACCAAGTCCAGGCTTTACAAGAGCAGTTCACGCAAATGTCGCAGGCCAACAAAGTGCTCGTGGATGAACTGGTCAGCTTGCAGAAGATGGTCAAGGCGCAGCACCAGGTCAACACAGAGCTGATCAACCACTTGAACAACATTGACGAGCAGCGCCGCCGTAACAGCCGCCACGCAGCTCATGCAAACCACGCCGCCCACTCGGCGGCCGGTCATTTCGCAGCTGCGGCGGGCCTCGGTATGCTCCCCGATAGTGGCGATGAACCTGCTGCGGAGCTGCGCCGTGCCCGAGAAATCCTCAATAATGCCTCTAGCGATCCGGTCGCTGAGCGCGAGCTAGAGCGCCTCACCGCGCTCTTCCAAGCGACCGCAGGCACCTCGCCTCCCGAATCTGCCGGGTCATCTTCTGTCATCTTCAACGCGCCGGGCTCCAACACGAGTAGCTTGACGCTGGGACTCAACGATCCGCTGAACGACATGCGCCACCTTGTCTACCCCGTCGGCCAAACAGCCGGCATTGACCCCTTCCACGCCGACCACATCAACAATATCCCCTACACGCGGCCACTGAGCAACCCGAACGGAGCCGCTGAAGTACCGCAGATTTCCCCGCCGCCTCCAAAGGACCTGAGCGGCGTGTTATGGGGACACCAAAAGCCAAGAATTCTCCTGGTGGAAGACGACAAGGTGTGCGCTCGGATAGGCGCCAAGTTCTTGTCACAAGTGGATTGTAGTGTGGACATAGCGGTATGCTTCGGCTCCCTCTTTATGTCTGGTCTTTGGAACGCGGGCTGACCCATTCGCAGAGAGACGGCTCCGAGGCGGTGGCAAAAGTCAACCAAGACCCAGAGCGGTACGATCTCATCTTTATGGATATTATCATGCCGGTGTTTGACGGCGTGTCCGCGACGGCGTGTATTCGGATAGCAGCCCCGCGCATTCCCATTGTGGCCATGACCTCGAACATCCGCAGTGAGGATATTGCGACATACTTCCACTGGGGTACGTAATGGTTCTGGCAGCTATATTTTGTCACGGTGGCCGCTTGTCTCTGTTCTGTCGTATTGCACGATGGCTAACGTTTGTTTGCAGGAATGAATGATGTTCTGGCTAAGCCGTTCACAAAGGAGGGCATGGTGAGAATATTGAAGAAGCATCTGCCTTATCTTCTGAAGAATCCTCCGACGCCGGGTCCTGCCGATGATTTGGCGACGGCGGGAGGCAACAGCGGACATCAAACAGGCGGATATGTGAACCCTGCAGGCATGATGGGCCCTCTGCAGAACGCTTCGTCTGTGGGAGGCATCAAGTTCGAGTCGACGCCGATCCAGTCTCCGGCGACGTCAGCTTCGTGGCACTCACCAAGCACCGGCCAACTGCAGCACGCGTCGCCGAACATAGACAGCAGCGGCGGGTATCTGCAAGGGTCGGTCAATGGCGGCGGCAGCAGTGCCGGCGGCGGACAAAGAGGCAACTTCCCAAGCGGCCCTGCGCCAGTGATCGGAAACCCGGCGGCCATGCGTGGTCTGGGAGATGCAATGGCGAACGAAGACCGGCCTGAGAAACGCCAACGAATGTACGGCCCGGGCCAATATACATGATTTGATGAACCGGCCGAGTTGATTGCTACCGAAAGCGCACACGCCCCGTCACGATGGGGCTGATGAGAAGACTGTCATTTTGGCAATTCTGCGCGGCGTATTCCCCCCCCGGCCCCTTGTATGAAAGCACAAACACACACACACATCCCCCTTATACACGCCACCTGCTTGCTTTTAATGCCTCATGCATATATATCCTGGCCTCGTGCAGCACGACAAACTCACATTTTCTGCTGCTCTTGTTTTTTGTTGGGCATTTCTTTTTGGGTGCTGTTTTTTCTTGATTTTTCTCAACTTGTATCTGCATCTTGTCACGACTCCATCAACCACTCACCATATGATACCTAGGGGGCCGGAACTCGGGGAATAGGCAACAAAACGGGGGCTTCTTCCGGAAGACTTAATTCTCGAACTCGTTATAGAGGGATAGGCTGATTCTGGGTACATGGCGTTATTTGGCATTTTGGTTTTTTTGGTATATGACCAAGCCCGTGTATATATGGGCTATGCCGACTCTTTGGATATTACGCCTACGCGGCGAGGCGTGGCCGGAGCCATATTATATCACATTCAGATATTTGAACAAAAATATGACTGTTCATGTATGATGGTTCCTGAGATGTAACGTTGTGAAAAGTATCTGATGCGTTGCGTGTTGTTTGCTTTCTGTGCGTGCCGATGTCTCGATGTGAAAGAGAGAAGTCCGGCAGGTTGTTGTTAAAAGGCAGAGGACGAGGAGACGAGAGATGGTATTGTCGCGAAAGTGAGACAGACTAAACCATCGCCGGACGGGTCGGGTGAGCCGCAAAGGGACGCATGTTCTGGAATGCCGAGTGTCATATTTGCCGATGAGAAGGGGAGGGAAGAGGGGAGGAATAGGAAGAAAACAGGAAGAAAAAAGTTGAGAAAGAAAGGTGAAAGGTGAGAGGAAAGAAAAAAGAAAGAAGGGACGGAGCAGGGAAACAGGCGTGACCAGGGTTGGATGGGATGGGGAGGCGGCCGGTGCTTTCCATGTGCCCCAAAGGGCTTCCAAGGCAACAAAAAGCCCTGTTTCCGGCAGGACGGTTACTCCAGACCCGCTGAGCGGAAGCGGTGGGGACGAATCGCCTCGATGAGGGCCTGCCCGAAGAGTTGCAACGTTCTGTAGCACGAGGTAGTCGTCGTAGTACGGAGTGCTAGGACAAGCTAATAGTACGGTACTATATGTAGTACGGAGTACTCCAAGAGAGTGAACATGACCTATATGACCTCCGAACCAATGGTGAGAAACTCTGAGAAATGACGGTGGCCACGAACGACGACTCTGTGTTTACATCACTGTCTCGAAGGCGTCTGACCAAGTGAGAATGCTTCGCCCTTCTTACGGAGTTCTGTACAGCAGTAACACGACAGCGGACGTGCAGTTCGGCCGGTTTGTTTTTTATTACTTTGGCACAGTGTCTTGGGGCACCAACTAATGTACGAGTAGTGTATTAGGGGAAGGATGGTGGAAGGGGGTCCAGACCAGTCTGTTGGGTCCAGAGCGGCCGAAAGTGGCATGATGCGACCTCCGGCTGGGCGTTCAGGGTCCGTTTTTTTCTAATTATGTACTCGTAGGTAGCAACCGCGACCTGTGCGTTTTTGAGGTGTTATTTTTGTTTTAATTTCCTTGCTGAGCGGGCTCTTGGTTTGCTCCAGGCCGAGTACTGTGCTAGGAAATGAGCGGTGCCATGGGCCAAGAGGAGGAGAAGCGATGGCCAAGTTGCAGTGAGATATGAGCACCCATACTCGTAGTATGCTATGTGCTCTGTTAGGTACTCGTACACGACAATGTACTCAGAGGACACATCATTCCGGATGCATCCTTCCAGGAAAGTGCTCGTGATGGCGCGTGGCAGCCCTGTGGCTTTGGCATGGCCGATTCGAGCAGCCACGACCAACGGTCGCGCCGTGGCGACGGAACAGTGTTAGTCGTTATGGACTGTGGCCGATGGATCGCTCGCCCTGAAACGGTCATTTTTGATTGGCGCTCACGTGTCTGGCGGACCATCCCTGGCCGGCTATCTTATCGGTGTTAGGCGTGGCTTACCCCACCACTTTTTTTCTCGAGCTTGACTCACAAGTCGCCAGGACACCAAGTTCAACCACTGACATTTCCAAGAGCGGCACGGCGACGACAACGGCGACGGCAACGATCCGCACCAGTTTTGCGCTTGCACCTCCTGCGACGAATACATCGCGCGACCAATGTCTCAGGCCGGCAAGAAAGGCGCGGCCGGCCGGGCTAAAAAGGGCGGCGGCAAAGGCCATGCGGACGAAAAGGGAGAAAACGCGCTGCAGGCGGTGGTGAGTAGCCAGGAGGCACCGACAGTAGACGACGGCGAACGGTGATGGCTGACGCGCGCAGATCCTGGCGGACTCGTTCCAAGACCGGTTCATGCCGTTTTCGGTGGAGAAGCCGAGAGTAGGTGTCCCTTTTGCGTGATTGTCCGTGTCTCCTCTCTCCCACGCTGCTTCGTATCTGACGACAAAGTGCCTCCTTCCGCTGGCCAATGCGCCGATGATCGAGTACACGCTCGAGTACCTGGCGATGAACGGGGTGCAGGAGGTGTACATCTACTGCAACGCCCACGCGGACCAGATCGAGGCGTACCTGGGCGGATCGGCGCGGTGGGCGCCGTCGAGCAAGACCAGCCCGTTCCAGTCGCTGACGCTGATCCGCGTGGCCAAGGCGACGTCGCTGGGCGACTTTATGCGGGATCTGGACAAGCGCGGGATCATTTCGGGCGACTTTGTGCTGGTGCACAGCGACGTGGTAGCCAACGTGGCGCTGGACCCGATTCTGGCGCGGCACCGGGCGCGGCGCGAGGCCAACCGCGACGCGATCATGACGGTGGTGCTGCGCAGCGGAGATGTGCTGGACGGCGAGGCGGAGGACGACGAAAAGAGCCACGACCACCACACGCGGGCACACGGCATCGAGCCGCTGTTTGTGCTGGACGCGTCGACGAACCGCTGCCTCGAGTACCACGAAATGTCGCCGGTGGACCGGCGCGGCGACCGGCAGCTGGACATTGACGCGGCGTTTCTGGAGCCGGGCTCGGCGGCGGCGGCGGCGGCGGCGCTGACGGGCGTGGCGGCGATCACGGGCGACATCGAGGTGCGGGCGGACCTGATCGACAGCGGCATCGACATTTGCACGCCGGACGTGCTGGCGCTGTGGACCGAGAGCTTCGACTGCGAGCTGCCGCGCAAGAACTTTCTGCACAACGTGCTCAAGGACTGGGAGCTCAACGGCAAGGTGATCTACGCGGACATTGTGAGCGACAGCGGCAGCGGCGGCAGCTATGCAGCACGGGCCAACAACCTGGCCATGTACGACGCGGTCAGCCGCGACATTCTCGGCCGCTGGACGTATCCGTTGGTGCCGGACACCAATCTCGTGGCGGGACACTCGTACAGCCGGCAGCGGCACGGCGACGAGGTGGTGGCGGCCGAGCGCGGCGTGGCCATCCGGCCGTCGGCGGCCGTGACGGGGTCATCGGTGCTGGGGCTGCACTCGACGGTGGGGGCCAACAGCGAGGTGTCGGGCAGCACGATTGGCCGGCGCTGCCGCATTGGCGCCAACGTGCGCATCCAGGACTGCTATCTGTGGGACGACGTGACGATTGGCGACAACACGGTGCTGACGCGGTCGATTGTGGCGTCGGGCGCGTCTGTGGGCCGCGGCTGTGTGCTGCCGCCCGGATCGCTGCTGTCGTTTGGCGTGGCCGTGGGCGACGGCGTGGTGCCCGACGCGAAAAAGCCGCTGATTGTGGCGCTGGTGGCGCACGACGGCAGCGCGGTGGCCGACGATGCCGCGGCGGTCGGAGCCGGCGGCAAGGGCGCGGTGTTCCGGTATGCGGACGAAGCAGGCGACGGCGACGGCGACGGCGATGACGACGCGGACAGCGACAGCGACAGCGACGACGCCACGACCGACCCGGCGTCGCTGCAGCGGTCGCTCATCTACTCGACGGCGCACCTGAATCTGTCGACGTCGTCCATCTCGAGCTTTGGCGACGGCGACGGCGGCGACAGCGACGACGGCGGCGGCCACGACTACGCGGTGTACGACGGCGACGACAGCGGCGGGCAGCGCGGCAACGGGTTCCTGGACCCGCACGGGCGGTCGACGCGGTCGCGGCTGTCGTCGTTTGCGTCGCTGGACCAGACGTCGTGGCGCGGCGAGGGAGCGGCCGACGACGATGTGCTGGACGGCATGATGGCCGGCGGCAGCGGCGGCAGCACCACGTTCCACACCGACGCCGTCAACGGGCTGCTGGACGCGCTGCGCGACGACAAGGCCAGCGACTTTGAGCCGGCGCGGCTCGAGTTCATGAGTCTGCGGCTGGCCACAAACGCGTCGGACGGCGCCGTGCGGAGAGCCGTCGCCGCTGCGTTTGCGCGGAGAGCGTGCGAGCTGGCGCTGGGGGACGCGCCGGCCGCGGACGAGGACGGGGATGGGGACGGGGCCGACGAGGCCGACGAGGACGCCAGAAAAGGCGTGCCCGCCAAGCTGGAGCCGGCTAAGGCGGCCGAGAAGGCCGTCAAGAGCAAAACGGGCGCGGCCAAGTTCGTCGAAGAGGTCGGCGTGGGCAGCGACGCCGCCGCCGAGCAGGTCGAGTTTGTGCTGGCCGTGCAGCGCACGCTCGTGGGCATGCGGCTGCGCGCGGCCCAGCAGACGGAGAAGGCCCAGGCGGCCGCCGCCGCAGCGGCCCCGGGCACCCTGCTGGCGGCGCTGCTGCAGCAGTTTTACGACAACGACGTGCTCGAGGAGGAGGGCATCCTGGCCTGGTGGAACGACAAGCGCGCCGTCACCGGCGGCGGCAGCGGCGAGACGAGCATGGCAGCCGCCCGGGAGCGGTGCCGCGTGCTGGTCGACTGGCTGGAGACGGCCGAGGAGGACGACAGCGACGAGGAGGAGGAGGAGGACGACGAGGACGACGACGATGAAGACGAGGAAGATGATGACTAAGCGTCGGTTCGACGGGACATGGGAAAAAGGCAGGCCTCGAAGAGGACAAAAGCACTTGGATCTATCTGGGCCTCTAGGCTCTATGCTTCGGCGTCGGCGTCGGTCGGCGTCTGTATACTATGGCGCACACTGTCGGGACAGAAGGACAGAGGACAGAACAGAAGGACAGACGGCCGTTACATAATCGTCTATCGTACTATGTAGGCGGCTAATATACATGATATAGCCACAAGAGTGGACAGCATCTCGAGGCACCATCGGCCTGGCCATGCTCACTGTGCGCGTTCACCTCGAGCTGGCTGTGGCGGGCGCTGCAGCACGTCCGCTCCGGCTCCGATGTCACGGATCTCTCAGGGCCAGACGCGGCGGCAGCCCGATGGCCGACCTCGCCGCCCGCTGTGCCACTGATTTGCCACTATCTGGCCCATGTGACGGTGTGTGATGGACAGCCGCGACGGCACCAGCGCGGCAACACGGACGGCTTCGACGTAGCGCAGAGCCGCGGCATTTCTAGACGCCGCGGCCATCAACGCGGGCATGGTGGGCAGGGCGTGTCGTGAAGGAAACGGAGCTGTACGAGCAGAGACGCCGGAGAAGGAGCAAAAGAGATTAAGTAACGATGAAAGCACTAGACTGATCCCAAACGCCTGGCTGATGCGTAATCAAAACACGGCACCTGGGCACCTCCGGAGAACGGGCCACGCCGAACAGTATCTCGGCCGGAGCACCGCTCACTTCCGCCCCTCGCCGTCGCCGCCGCGCTGCGTCGAAAAGGCACAGAACGTGTCCTTGACGGCCACGACCTCGTAGGTGCCCTCCTGGCTGGCGCGCACGCTCTTGCGGTGCTCGTAGGAGATGTCGTGGCGGGTCTCCAGCACCTGGCTGCGCTGGCCCTTGCGCGCGTTGGTGCTGCGCGTGTAGGTGAACTCAAAGGGCGGCGTGCCGCCAAACTCGAAGAGGATCTCGACGGCGCCGCCCTCGTGGATGTCGACGCGCTCGGTGCGCCCCTGCGACACGCGCACGGACGGCAGCGGGTGGATGGTGCGCGTCAGGTTGACGGCGGCGCGGCACTCGGACGCCTTGTCGCTGATGGCGGTGATGGCGAAGACGCCCGGCGCCTCGGCCACGCGCCGGAACGTGGTCGTCGGCGAGCTGCCCTTGCGCGCGGCGCCGTCAAACGTGTACCACACGTCGAACGGCGGCGTGCCCGACAGCGTGTAGCTGATGCGCTCGCCCACGCAGTAGTCCGAGCGCGACTCCAGCGCGTAGATCGACGGCGCCTCGAACAGCTGCACCTGCACCGCGTTGTTGCTGGCGCCCAGGCCGCCGTGCCCCGTGCTGCCCAGAATGCCCTCCTCCGTCTTCTGCTGGCACCCCCGCGCGTCGCGCACTTTGCGGATGCGGATCTGCTGCGTGCCCGGCCGCAGGTGCTGCCGCGGGATCTGCAGGCCGTAGCTGCGCGTGGCAATCGACGGCACGCGGTACGTCTCGGCCACGGCGCCGCTCTGGTGCCGGATCTCGATCTCCACGTTGAACGGCGGCACGCCCGTCAGCACCATGGGGATGCGGTCCTCGTTGTCCTGCTCGGCCATGCAGTACTTGTACGACTGCCCGACCTTGGCAAACACGGCCGTCGGCTTGGCGTAGACGGTCTGCTGCAGCACGAGCGCAGACGAGCTCGCCGCCCGGCTCCGGCTCTGGCTCTTGCTCTTGCTCTTGCTCTTGCCCTGGGCGCCGCTGTTGTACAGGCTGTCGGCCGGCGGCGCAAATTCGTACCGGTACGTGCCGGCTTTGCTGGTGTCCATTTGGATCGACGCCCGGCCCAGCGCCGCGTCCAGCTCCTTGTGGATGAGCGACGCGCTCTGCGACGCCTGGGCCGGCTTGTGGCGGATGTCGTACTCGACGTGGTATGGGGGGGAGCCTGGTGCGCGTTAGTGATTCCGCGGAGCAGAACAGAACAACAGAACAACAGAACAACAGAACAGCAGAACAAGAACACGTACCCTTCAGGTCAATCTCGAACCCGTCAATGTCGCCCTCGCACACCTCCTGCTTCACAAACAGGTCGCCGCGCGCCACGATCGCGTCCGTCGCCACAAACGCCAGCTGCGGCCGCGCAAACCAGTCCACCTCGAACGTCGCCGCCGCCGCGTCTACGCTGCCGCGGCACTGGTGGTCGGCCACGTCCGTGATCTCGTACGTGCCGCGCTCGCCCACCTCGAGAAAGTCGTTGCCGCTGCGCAGCGTGCGCGTCTCGGCCTTGGCGCGGCCGCCCGACGCCGGCCAGAAGCCAAAGCCCACCGTCCACGGCCCGTCGCCCGTCAGCCGCAGCGGCAGCCGCACCGGTGCCTCCTCCACCACCAGCACGCGCCGCCGGTTCTCCAGCAGCCCGAACGCCGCCCGCGGCCGCTGCCGCCGCACCGCAATCTTGAGCTCGCCGCCCGTGCCCTGCAGAAACGTCCGGCACCCGCTGCGGTCGTGCACGCTCGTCAGCGCCAGCGTGTACTCGCCGCCCTGCGACAGCGGCGGCGTCTCGATGCGGAACCGCGACGCCGCAATCGCCTCCGCCTTGAACGCCCGCCGCTTGCCCTCGTGCAGCAGCACGTACTCCAGCGTAAACGGCGCCTCGCCCGACAGCACCACGTCCACCCCGACCGCCTCGTCCAGACACGCGCTCGCCCGCCCCGTCGCGTGGTCCAGCGACGCCCGCGCCGCCGGCTTCACGTCCTGCTCCAGCACCATGTCCGCCCCGCCCCCCAGCGCCTGCCCCTTGTACACCGCGTCGTCCACCGTCCGGAACTCGTACCGGTGGCTGCCCGCCACCCGCGGAATCAGCTCCAGCTGGTACCGCATCCCCGCCACCTGCACCTTTTCGTGCCGCACCACCCCGTTCGAGCTCACATCGTACCGCACCACAAACGGCGGCGTGCCCACCAGGTCCAGGTCCACCCGCAGGCCCACCGTGCGCCCGCCGCAGCTGTCCGGGATGCCCTCCGCCCGCAGCGCCAGCTTCGGCTCCAGCGGGTTCAGCGCCAGACACGACGCCGGCTCCTGCACCTCGCCCTCGCACGCGCCCGCCGACACCGACCGCAGCGTGTACAGCCCCGGCGCCGAAATCACCGGCACGTCGCGCCCGTGCCGCGCCACAAACGTCTCCGTCGCCACCACCTCGCCGTGGTCGCCGCTCTTCGTCAGCGAGTCGATCGGCGAAAACTGCCACGTCACCGTGTACCCCGAGCTCGGCGCCCCGCCGCCCGCGTGCCCGTTGGCCATCTCGTAGTGCAGCGGCAGCCGCGCCGACTTGCCCCGCGCCATCTTCAGCGGCTGCCGCAGATCGCACCCCTGCAGCCACACCCGCGGCCGCTCCCGCACCTGGAAGCTCTGCACCAGGTGCCGCGGCGGCTGCGGCCGCACGTCGTGGTCCTCCGCCGGCTCGTTGTACTTGGCCACGTTGCCAAACGCGTCGTGCACCTCGTCGATCGAGTACTGCCATTCGCCGCCTTGGTGCATCGACTCGTTCAGGCCCACCGTCACCCGCCGCGACCGCGCCCACGAGATGTCCGTGTCGCCCTCCGTCGGCAGGTGTGCCACCACCGTGGCGTCCGACTCTGCGTCCGCCGCGCCGCCGCTGCCTCCCGCCCTCGAGACCGTCCCCATCAGCGGCGACGAAAAGTCCTCCGGCTGCAGGCTCTGGAAGTGGAAGCTGTGGTCCTTGCCGTTGATCGTCCGGCTGTACACAATCTTGAGCGGCGGCGTCCCGTCCACCTCCAGCAGCAGGTCTGACAGGTCGCCGTGGCACCGCGTCACCGGCTCCGTCCCCGCTCCGGAGCCAGAGCCCGACAGCGATGCACCCCACGACCCGTGCTTGGCCGCCGCTGCCGCCGCCGCCGCCGCCGCTCCGCCCACCCGCGCCCGCGGACACGCCACCACAAACGTCAGCGGCGACGACCGCTGCACGTCCAGCTTGTATTCGTCGAGCACCCGCCCCAGCCGATAGGCTCCCGTCTTTTTGACCGGCACGTCGAACCGCACGGCCGCCGTGCCGCCGTCTCCGCCGTCGGCCCCCGACGACGACGCCGACGACGATCCCGACGCCGACGACGACGACAAGGCAGCTGCCTGCTGCTCCTGCCGCTTCACTAGTTTGCCGATCTCGCGCAGCTGGCTCCGGCTCAGCCGCAGCGTTTCTTCTTCGTTGGAGTCGAGGTCGATGCGCACCAGCTCCACTTCCGCCGGCATCGTCGCGTTGAAATACAGCGGCAGCAACGCCGTGGTGTCCGACAGACCGCCGCTGAAGCCGCCGTCTGTGCTGCCGATGCAGAACGGCAGGCTGTCCGGGTTGAGCACCGCCGAGCCCTCGGGCAGAATGTTGATGATTTGCCGCCCCGAAATCAGCGACGAGTTGTGCAGAATCTGCGACGTCTTGACGTAGTGCTCCGAGATCGACAGCTCGCGGTCGTAAAACACCTTGATCAGCCCCAGCATCCACGCGTGCCACGGCACCCCGATGTTGAACATCAGCACGTAGTCCAGCACCACGTGGCCCAAAAACAACCCCATCACCACCCCTTGCGACAGCTCCAGCCACGGCACCCGCAGCTCCGGCAGCCCAAACAGAAACACAAAGTCCAGCCCAATCCACTTGAGGAACAGCCAGAACGAGCCGGCGTTGTCTTCCACCAGCTGCACCCAGTCGTAGCACTTCCACGCCAGCAGCGCCATGTACAGCGCTACCACGTAGAAACGCTGTGTCGGCGCATCGATAATGTTGAGCGGGATCACCGGACCCCCGCTGTTGTTGCTGTTGTTGCCGCTGTTGCTGTTGTTGTTGGCACCGCCATGGCCTCCGTTGCCCGTGGACCGCCTGCTGCTGCTGCTAGCCACACTGAGCCGGCTCTGCGACGGCCGCGTCGACGCAAACAGCAGCCGGTTCGCCCCTTCTTTCTTGACCTCCCCTCCCGCCAACGGAGGACTTGGCGATGGAGTCGGCGGCGCGCCGCGCCCGCTTCGTGCTGCGACCGTCACCGGTGTCTGGGGAAATGCGCCGGAGCGCACGCGTGGCGTCTCGTTCATGGCATCCCCAGCCGGCCTGTGGCCGAAAACGGACAGGGAAAAAGACGTCAAAAAGGTGGGAAGAGGTGTCGAAGAGGAGCTCGATAGCGCCCAAGCTCGCGAATCCGTGCCCGAAAGAGAGGCGTAAAAACAACAATACAAAAACGAATGCAAAAACGGATATATTCGCAAACACAGCCACAGCAGTTGTCCCTCGTCTCGCGTGCGTGGCGTGGGTTGTCGCGGTCCTAGGCTCGACGGCTGCGAGAAAGTTGTGTGAAGCTCTCTCCTTCACGTCAAAGACGCGCTGGGCCACAGAAAACGCATATTTTGCAGTAACGGACTAACTAGGCCCAGTTCTGCCCCTGCTCCTGCCATTGGCCAGCCAGGACCATACAGCGGAGCCTAATAAAAGCGGGACACACCGCACCGGCTCGATAGCTCTTAGCACCGTGTATACACTGTTTCAGGACTGTGGCTACTCTCCGCAGCACCTCTCGACCTCAGCTCCCAACCCGCTCATCCAGCCTCGTTACTGTTCCGTCTTCTCATGCGGACGAGGCGTGGCCACTACACCCCCCCCTGAGGCATAAACATGTGATTTCGAACATCCTTACTCCCTGTGTCCCTCTTTGCGTTCTGCCGTGACTGTGCGAAACGGTCAGCCTTGCATTTATATCTGTTGTTCGCATCTGCCTCATCCCGCCTCGCTGTGGATTTCGTGATATCTGGAATGGCCGCGCCGCATTCCCTCAGCATGGCACAACGCACATCTGATGATGAGTCTCGGCCCGCTCAAAAACGAGCAAGGATGGCCCGGAAGAGCACCATGGATATGGCGTCAACAGAGCCCCGGCCTCCTCCATCCTCAATACTCGCTACGCCCCCAACCCCCCCAGCACCCACATCCGCGCCCCGCCGTGCGATTCCGCGCCGTGTGGCTGCTTCCCAGTCTCAGGCCGTCACGGAAGCCCTCGCCGCCCAGGATGCGGCCATGGCCGCTGCGGCTGCTGCTGTTCCGTCTCAGGCCGACATCCAGGAGCGCGTGTTCGCACCGGTGACGCCTGATGAGCTCAACCGGTGGCAGGGCTGGGCTGAGATCGAGTCCGAGCCGGCCTTCTTCAACCTCATCCTCCGCGGCCTCGGCGTCCGCGACGCCAAGATCCACGAAATCTTCAGTGTCGAGGACGCCTCGCCTGATCTTCTACCGTATGCTTGCTGCCTCTCTTCTCATCTGTTTACGTATAACACATGGAGCCGCGACTCTGACCACCCAGCGACCTTGTCGGCCTCATCTTTCTGTACAAGTTTTTCGACGAGCCTGAGGACCAGGTGGTCCAAGAATGTCCCGACGATCTTTGGTTTGCTAATCAGGTAAGAGAGAGAAGGGGAACAAATGTGACTCTCGTAGACAACTTCTAACGACTCCAGACAACGTCCAATGCATGTGCCACCATTGCCATGCTCAATATCGTCATGAACTGCCCCCGCCTACACCTCAGAGACGATCTCGCCCAGTTCAAAGCTACCACCCACCACCTGAAGCCCGCCCTCCGTGGCCATCTTCTCGGATCCAACACATCTATCCGCTCGATCCACAACTCGTTTGCCAGGTAGGCCGAGATGCTCGCACCATCTAAGACCAGGGACAAGCTAACCGCTCTAGACGCCTCGACATGCTCGCCTCCGACAACACTCTCAAGCTAGAGTGGGATGAAGCTGTCGAGGCACGTAAGAAAGCTGCCGCCGCCGCCGCCGCCGCTTCTGCTTCTGCTGCTGCCGCTGCTGATGCCGCTGCTGCTTCTGCCACCACCTCTACCAGAAAGAGGGCGTCGCCCGCTAAGAAGAGCAAGATCACCTTTACCACCACCACTGCGCCCACCAAGAAAAAGACCGACGACGCTGAGGCCGCCTTCCACTTCATCGCCTACGTGCCCCGTGGCCACGACCTCTGGGAGCTCAACGGCATACAGGAGCGGCCACGGCTTGTGGGCACGTTTGCCCCATCTGATCACCATGGTGAGGACAACAACGACGATGACAACAAAGCCAAGTGGATGGCCATGGCCCGCAAACGCATCTACAGCCGCATTCACGAATTCGACCCCGGCTCCATGGCCTTTAATCTGCTGGCTCTGTGCCACGTGCCGGTGGATGAGGCGAACGAAATGCAGACAGCGGCCGGCGCATTAGCAGCAGCAGCCGCCTTGAGCGATGAGGAGGACGTCCGGCGCGCCGCCGGCCGCAAGCTCGACTACACGCCAGCCGTGCACGGCTGGATCAAGAAGCTGGCTGACAAAGGCGTCCTGCAGCGGCTCGTGGCAGGCGGCGACGGTGGCGAGCAGGGGTGACATGGATGGGCTCTGCGCACTTGTAGGTTCCCGGAGACTCTTTGCTCGGGATTTTGCATTATTCTCACATTTGGTGTCCTGCTGGTATTTCGGTTTGGTACTGGCGTTGGGGAGGATGTACGGACAATACCCGGCTTGTACTTTGCAGAAAAAGCAAGGAAAGTACCGTAGAAAGGTCTATTCATGAATGCTATTGCTATGCAAACCAAGGCACATGTGTCCGGAGCCCATAATGGATAACGAAAAAGACGAGATGCACAATCCAACACCTGGTATCACGGCCTATCCCAAAAAAGGAACAAGAAGAAAGAAAAAGAACATGCGAGCAAAGAACGATCCAAAGGCCATGCAAAACATGTGTCCCATCCACCATCAGTCGTCCGGGAACGTCTCCCGCAGATTGGACACAAACGAGCACGTCCCCCGGTCGAACCGCTTGAAGTACTGTCCGGCCACAACAAGCAGCGCCTGTGGAATCTCGTCCGGGTTCGTCACAATCGTCATGGAATCCTGCGACACTTTGGGGTTGTCTATCCCGTCTGTCACGCAGTCGTAGTACACCTGCATCGAGCCGTCGTTGGGCCCCAGGCTGTCTTCATCGCCCTCTGCCAGCGGTCCCGTTGTGCGCCGCGGCTTCGGCGGCTCCCACCCGATAATAGCTCCGACCTGCTGGAATCGGTTGTGCCGGTACACCATGCCCACCCGGAACCGCACATGCTTGCAGATGTCCTGCGTGTACCGCCGCGATACCTGCGGCGCGCGTCGGTCACGGTTCTCCAGCATCTGCACCATCGCCGCTGGGCTCAGCCAGCGTTCCTGACGCCGAGGCAGCCTGCGGATCGCCTGCCAGCTCTGCTTCAAATACTGCTTGTACAGCTCCGTTAGGTACCGCGCCACAATCCACGCATCTTCCGGGTGCCGGGTGCAATAAGCCAGCAGCGTGTCCATGCATTGTTCCCAGTTCTCGTCGTTCATCGACAGCATCAGCATGTCAACCCACGCCGACGCGTACAGCAGGCTGCTCATGTTTTGCATCGGAGACCCGCGCGGCAGTTCATCGAGCTCCGAGGCACTGCCAAACCGCTGCCGCATGCCCTGGGCTTGGTTCCATGTGGCCCGCATGTTGAGGGAGATCCTACGGAGGACCACGGCTGTGTCGGACGGCTGGAGAAAGAGATCCCGTATACTTGCGTTGACCTGCATCACTCTATCCACCTTCTCGCGCATGCTGTCCACCGAGATGCTCTGTCCGTCACTGTATGGATCCAGAAACAACCTATCTCCATTATTCCATACGCTATTCGTCCCGATCGAACCGAGCAGCTCCCCCGCCCCAGAATTGCCAAGAAACGACACCGAAGATGACGACGCTGGCGGTGCTGGCGGCGCTGGCGGCGTTGGCGGGGGTGGCAGCGTCTCGTTGTCGACCGTCTGGCCCTCAGGGGCCAACACCACAGAGTGCACATGACCGGGGATGGCACAGCAGTAGGCTTCCAGGCCGAGGATCTGGGCGATGGAGCTGTAGATGATAGATGACACGATGGGCAGAGACGAATGGTCTTCGCTAAACAGGGCCATGCCAATCAAACAGTTGCGAATGTTCCTGTAATTACGCTCTGGATGGTCTATGCCTGTCAAGTTCTCCGACCGAAGCCATCTAGCTAGGCTCGTAGCCTTTTGCCGTGTTGTCCATGTGTCAAATTGGGGATGCAAATCACGGAACTGGCGCGCGAGCTGGTGACATTTCGAATCAACCTATCAAAATGAGTCAGTCAGTCTTCTCCTTCTTCTTGGCCACAGCCGAAATCGCCATGGCAAGCGGGATACATACAGCATTGATGTCGTGTTCGCCATCGTGTAAGACAAACATGTCAATGCCAGCAGCCGCCCGTCCGGCGTTGGCACATTTGTTGGTCAGCATTCTCACTTGCCACCACTCCTCAATAGCAAGCCCTCGGTTGATGCTTGACAGCGCCCTGCCTGCAAAGTACCTGGAAGAGGCCTGTTAGTCCCTATAGTGGAAAGATCCCTTCCCCTCTCTCTCTCACCTTCGCGCCAAAACATCGTCGCAGTCTTCGATGTTGTACTGCTCGATCAACATGTCCTTGGCGTTCGGCCCCCGTCGACAGATGAATTGCAAGTGCGCCACGCGGTTTACCTGTGATTCGATAGCTGCGTTGAGGTGCCGCAGGCTCACATGGTCTCCGCGTTTGCGATCCAGCCACATATGCCGCCATGACGGCGCATTAAAGGCCGGCACGCCGTCAGCCAACGCAGCCGAGCACTCCACATCCCAGTACTTGAAGTCGCCCGAGCACCGTTTCTCCCACAACCGGTCATCGTTACTCAGCTGGCTAAGTCGCCGACAGACTGTCTGGATAGACGAAGCGAGGTCTGCGCTAGGAAGAGAGTACAAGATCGACAGGATGAGCTCGTTGGGGAGATCCAGGAAGGTTGCCATCTCCGGAGAGATGCCAATAGCACCCTCCCCTCAAAGTACGGCAGAAGGTGAAAATAAAGAACAAAAAAATACACAAGAATAAAACTAGGAGTGCTGGCGCGGAAAGCTGTCAAATAACCGTTGACAAATGCACAACAAAGCGCTGCCAAGAATCGCCCTGCAATGCTGTAACGGCGTATGCGCCTTTCGGCGGAAACCGTGTGACTCCTCGTGGCTCGCTGCCTCGTCAAGCTGTAGAGGCTAAGAGATGCCGCAACCCGCTGAAACGAATAATGTGAAAGAAGCTGCTGATATAGAAGCAGAAGAGAAGACCAGGTTCAAATTACGATACCTGTGTAGCCCACTCAATCTCCGATAACATAAAAGCTTATGTAACTGTTTTTTTTGCGGGGTCGCGACCCCAGTACGGAGTACGAGTACCTATGTATCAACCGGAGCTCTATGGGGAAACCACGGCGGCGGCCTTGCTTCCTACAGGTTGGCGACAAAAGACGCGTATTAATAGGACGAGGGACGACGAGACACGGCACTTTTCGCATAGCTACACTTTTCTGTCCATACGTCATGCCTCCTTTTATTGCTACCGCCATTCAAACACTTTCCTGAAATAAGAGCAAACACCATAAAGTAAAACTAGCAATCGCCATCCATCCTTTCGGTAGCCAGACGTGTTGAATAGACGTGTCCTTTAACTGAACACAGTCCCGTCCTTCTTTCCCCCCCGTGTCTTGCATGCCGTATCTACTGAGTCGTGAGAGAAGTAGTGGCGAGAACCCGAGCCCCCAAGCAGTGAAAAAAGCAGCAGAAAGAGAGAGAAAAAACAAGTATAAGAAAACACAAACCAGAAGAGAAGAGTAGGTAAGGAACAAAATACAGGTCATCCATCCCTTCTTTTCATCGCCAGCTCTTTCGCTTCCGGGTTTCTAGAGACACGCATATATGAATCCATCTTCCAACCGTTTCCTTTCCACTCTCAAATCACTGTTAGCACTCTATTTCGCAGTGTCTCCCGTAGCATGATGCTGTTTACGGGTGCAGTTATGGTGCCCCATCTAAGGCTTCGGAATGTGGATGGTCTTGCTCGTCATCAGACAACCGTGGATGGCAAACAGAACGGAAATCGGGTGCACCTCGAGATTAGAGCCGGCAAACCAAGTGCCATAGGGCAGCGCCTCGTGCACCCAGCCCTGGGAGATCCAGTAGGCCATGAGGGCGTCGAGGCCCAGGCTGGTCGGGATGGGCGTGCCCTCAAAGTAGCTCGCCTTGCCGGACTTGTCCTTGGGGATCGCGGCGGTGGTGACGTTGAAGCGGGCCAGGCGGGTCAGGCCGCAGAGGACGAAGAAAGCCAAAAAGATGTGGTCCACCGGCGTGCGGAAGCCGATCGAGAACGCCACGACAGCCGGAGCGACGCCGAAGGAGATCTGCAGGTCAGCACGATGTCCCCAATGTCCAATATGTCCAAACTGTCGAGGAAAAACGTCAAAGTGCTGGGCTAGGAATGCTCACCAAATCCGCGAGCGAGTCCAGCTCCTGGCCCATCATGCTGCTCTTCTTGCGCCACCGCGCGACCTTGCCGTCCATAAAGTCGAAGAACAGGCCGAGCGGCAGGAAGCCCAGCGCAGCCCAGAGGTTGCCGTTCGAGGAGGGGTCAATGCAGTAGCGCAGGGACGAGAAGATGGACATGATGCCGCAGAAGCCTGCCAGTGTTAGCCGTCTGTTCTGTGAGGAACGTCGCCCCTTTCTTCCTGCCGCGTGTACCTACCGTTCAGCTCAGTAATAAAGTCGGCCATATGCAGTGCGCGCACCAGCGAAAAGTGGCCGGGATCGGACGAGAGCAGCAGCTTCTGCTTGTCATACGCTGTAGGAAGACGGAGAGGAAAGTTAGCAACAAGGCCGTGCCGACTGGCTGGATTCGAAAACAGGAGGCAGGGTATCCCTTACCAGGCTGGTTGAACTCCGTACCGGTGCTGGCGGCCGGAGCCGCGTTGCCGTTGGCCATAGTGGCCGTCCTTCTGGACATGAGCGGAAGAAGGGCGAAGGAGGAGTAGGCGAGTGGAGGGCGAGGCTCGAAGCTGAGCGCGAGCAGCAAGCCAGAAAAAAAGCTCACGGCAGACCAGTTGGGGTGTGGGGGTGGGTTTGTGTGTGAGAGGAGAAAGCGGTCAAAGATGCAGAGAGCCGAAGATCGAGGTCAGGTAAAAAGAGGAGTAAATGCTGGGGGGGAGTTCGGCAAATGTAAATGGTATAGACGACCAGCGACCAGAAGGCAACAAAAACAGACAGAAAGCGCAAATGCAAGAGACTTGGTAGAGGTTGAAGAAAAAACAACAACAAAAATCTCAATCTAGATGGTGACGAGGTCACTCGGTCATCGGGTAGAGCAAGGGCGCAAGGGTGGTGGTCAGTGTGATGGCCAGGTTGATTGGGAGAGGGAAACCTTGACAAGCAAAAATAGAAATAAAAAAATAGCTGGAGCTTCTTCCCGGGACTGGGTGGTGTGGGTGGGCGGCCTGCGAAAGCGTGTACGGAGTACTCGTTTGTATGTAGGTTTAGGTGTATTGGCGCAAAAGAAAAAAAAAGAGGCGCAGCGTTTCGCTATTTTACAGGGGGGGCGGCTAGGCCTAGAAGGAGCGGCAATGGTCTTGTTGGGAGCCCCTACGACGTACTCGTAGAAAACGATTGTACGGAGTACTACTAGTGTCGTATAATTTAGCGGGTGCTCTTTTTTGAGGTACCACCTGATGCCGTCATATTTCAACCCTTTTATCCCCAACGCCGTTAGCGCAGTGAAGCAGTCGAGTTAGAGCCAGATCACAAGCTATTTTACGGATAGCCCTAGGAGGTCAACAAGGTTCGAGTAGCCCTTCCAGAGATGCCTGAAGCTGAATACGAATACGGAGTACAAGGCTGCGCGAGGATGGATTAAACAGTGGACACAGTGAGCGTCGCGGTCTGTTGTCGACCATTCCAGGCGTAAATCGGCCGGCGACAAAGTAATGATGTCAGCGGTTCTAGACTTCCCTGATTTACCGTTCTAAACGTCACCGCCGATCTAAGCAACTCGCCACGGCAGGTGCCCCGTAGTTGCTGCCATACATACACGTTCATCAAGTAGCAGGTGCCCGGTCAAAGAAATACGAGTTAATTACTTTAGCATTAAGTATTTTGCCTGTTGCCTTCTGCATGCTAGGTGCCGAATGCTGGATGCTGCGTGTATGTGCCATGCGTGGGATTGTGATAATGCATCATCGCGGCGTGACCATCTCTTTGCCTGAGAGAGATCTCTAGTCGCCTGCCAACCCCAATGTAACGGTGTGAAACAAAACAAAAAAATTGCTGCGCAAAGAAATTAGAGCAAACCTAAAAAAGATACAAGACAATGTAGATGAAAACCAAAAGCAAAAAGGCAACGCAAAGCAGGCACAATAATCCAATCTCCCGAGCCATAGAACCTTGCCGCATTATTATAGAGAAGCACATGCCCAGTGCTGGATAGAGGGTGAGAGGGTGAAAGGGGGCGAGACAGGGAGTCAGATGGAAGGAGAGAAGAAGAGGCACAAAGGCCTAAGTGCTAGGGCGTGGGAGGGTATGCAAGTAAAGGAGTGTGGCGGCTTTGCCGACAGAAAGAGTTCGGGTATCAGTCGTCAGAAAAAGAGCGTGGCAGGAGGATGGCGGTGAGGATTATTTGGTGATGAGCACCGAGAAGCCGTCAACCCACGCAGCGCATGAGCCGGAGACACCGCAGATAGTGTATCCCCTAGGCGGAATAAGGGTGTGTCTGGGGACGTTAGCATAGCGGACGCAAGAGGAGAAACGGCACGGGTAAAATGCAAGACAGCAAACAAGGCCAGACAAGGCTCCAAGACAAAAAAACGTACGCTGATCCGCCCGTGGCGTCGCCGTAGATGGGAGACCGCCGGCCAAGGCTGGTGAGGATCTGGATGCCGTCGATCCAGAAGCCGGCGCGCACGAAGAAGCCGCTGATATACTCGCCGCGGCGGACGTCTGTCGGTCAGCACGATGTCCTCTAGTTCTGTGGTTCCTCACGTCGGCACGTCCACGCCCACTCACCTATCTCAAAGGTGTCGCCGCCCGGTTTGCCGCCGCGCTTGCCAAACAGCTGGCGCGAGTCGTCGTCGTAGGCGAATTCGAGGCCGTCGAGCGAGCGGCCGTGGTAGACAATGACGCGCGAGAGCACGCGGCCGGCACGCACAGCGCTGGCAAAGACGACCTCGTGCGGCTGGCTGCCCTCCATCTGCGAGAGGCCCAGCTTGCCGCTGCGGAAGGCCGTGCGGCCGAGCAGAGCGGTGACCACGGCGCTGCCAGACAGGCTGCCGCTGCTGGGACTAGTCGTCAGCTTGGTGGCCGTCGCCTCCTTGGAGAAGAGCTCTTTGCGCATGTCAGCCACTGCCAAGCTGCCGCCGCCCCACGAATGGACGTGCAGCCGCACCGGGTCCTTCTTGCGGCGAGCTTCGGGCTGCAGCCGGCTGCGCACGTCCTGCTCGGTCAGCATGATCTGGCGCTGCGGCGGTGCGCCGTTTTCCAGCGGATACTCGAACCAGCTGCCGGCCTTGCACACGTCGTCGCCGTCGGCCAGGACTTCGATGTAGGCCACGCCCGAGGCAGCCGTGATGGCCACATTGCCGCCGTCGACCGGCCACACCTGCACGCTCTCGTCAGCTGGCGGCGGCGGGTCGTTGGGAAGCCGGAAACAGGGGTGCGAGCGCAGATGCAGACAGTCCAGACGGTGCCAGGCGCACTCGTCGGCGTCTGCGTGCACGGGGCCGCCCTTGGACCGCGTGCGTGTCGAATAGGCCTCGCGAGCCACAAAGCTGCGGTTCAGACGCACGTAGTCGCGCAGCATGACGCCGCTCTCGCGGTGCGGCAGCCCAAACAGGTGGCCTGTCTCGTGCATGTGCGCGCCGATGCCAATGTTGCACGCTTCCCACGAGCTGCCGGCGTCGTTGCAGTCGTTGGCCACGAAGTTGGTGTCTGTCTGGGTGCAGTCGCTGAACGCCGGCACGACCTCCTCGAAGCTGCTCGGGTAGCTCTGTAGACAGTGTGACCCGAAGATGCCCATCTGAATGTTGCCGCCGCCGCCGCCCAGCGCTGCGTGGCCGAGGATCGTCTTCGACGCCGGGTCCCAGTGCGCGTCCAGCAGCAGCACCGAGACGTACAGTTTCTGGTTGGCGGCTGGTCGGAAGTACGCCGCCACGGCTTCGCGGGCAATGTCCATCAGCGCGCCTTGGTTCTTCGCCGCCGGGTTCTGCTGTGCCCGGTCGAGGTCCCGCAGCTCGGCCACCGTCTTGTCGCTGCGGATGATATGGATGCGCGCCTCCGACCGCATTTGGCCCCAGTCGCGGTCTCGCAGGTTAGCCGTGCCCTGCGTCCACTCTTCGTCGAACCGGAACGTCCGCCGGCCCAGCCGATTGCGCCACATCTGATCGGCCGTAAACGCCTGCCACAAGTACGCCGCCATGCGGAATTTGCGGATGGCCGTCTCCAGGTTGTTGCCCTCGCGCTCAATCCGCGATGGCATTGCGTCAAACGTGCCCGGCGAGTCCTTGCCCAGCAGAATGGCAAGGTGCAGTGGCGGCGCAGAGATCGGCGGCAGCATGTGCAGTGTCAGGTACGATGCGTGGATCGGGTTCGATGTGCCGCTGTTGGCCAGCTTCGGGCTGGAAAAATCAAACCGAATCTTGTTCGCACCCGGCATCAGGTACACCAGCGCCTTGAAGTGCGACTCGCACACCGGCCACTGTGTTGGTGGGAATCCGTCGTCCAATCGGGTGATCGTCAGCGTGCCGTCGACCGGCTGTTGTGTTGGGTCGCCAATCGTGCCACGGACGAGCAGCACCTTTTGGTACACCCAGGCATTGTCGTTGATGTTGCTGATGCGCGGCGAATACGCCGACACCGGCAGCGAGAGCATCCGGCTGCTGCCATTGCTCAGCGGCGACCCCAGCCCGGCCATCCCAGACACGCTGTACCGTTTGTTAGCCGTGCCATTGAGGCCATTGAGCGTCGTCGACGAGCCAGATGTGGGCAGAGACACGCCTGGAAGTGGCGGCCGCACCGGCACTGGCGGAGGAGGCGAGCGTTCACGGATCTGGAGGTGGAGGGCCGGGTCTGACTGGTGGCCGACGGACGGCGGCGTCAATGAGCCGCTGGTTGGCGTGCGTGTTGTACCGTGGCTGTTGCTGCCTTCACTAGAGGTGTCTGTGGACTTTTCGGTACGGAAGCTGGCTCTCGATCGCCGCCGGAGCTGCTTAATACTGAGAAACGACGGGGCCATGACTGGCTGTTGATGCTGCCGCACGCAGGGTTGTCTCTGTTATTTCTGGCCGTCGTCTATGCAAGAGCTCGATAGGGTGTCTTGTGTGCTGGCTGAGGTCGTGAGAGGAGGGACTGTCAAAACAGACCAAAAAGCGAAACAGGTTCTAGGCAGGTTGGTCCCAGGGCGAGCGTTTTTGCCTGGAATGCACAACGAGAGGGAGCTGGCAGGTGGCGGTAACAAAGGGGGAACCGGAGCTTGCGGGGAAAAAGAAAGCATACAAGGTTAAGTGAGGACGAAAAAATGCCACAAGAGAGTCATGTGTAGGGGTACGGAGTGCTTCGTAGGAAATGTAGGAAAACAGCAAGAGCAGGACGAGAAAGACCAAAAAGAGAACAAATCGTCAACGGCTGACCAGGGGTAGCTCCACGAAACCCAAGCACAGAAACGAGCGATCTTGTGGGCGAACCTCCTCTTTCCGAGCCCAATGCAAAAGGACCCTGGCAAGCGAGAACAGACAAAACAAGCAGCGCAATCGAACAAAAGAAAGCAAGAGGAGGGGGGATCTTGCAAAAGGGCAAAAGAGGGAAGATGGTGGCCGTGGTGCGTGTAGTTTGTCCTCGTATTGGCGGGCAGCCCGCAAGGCAAGACAGCAAGGCAAGAGCAGGGGCCAAACAGGGAAGGAGCAGCAGGGAGCTTCCTTTGACAGGTTCTGCCTGTGTGTTAGTGGGCTGTGTGTGAGTGCCCGTCGGCACCTGGGGCCTGGGCCTGGTCGCTGGTGTTACAGCTGGCTGCCAAGTGGGTTCTCGGCGAGAGAGCCTTAGTGGGTGGCTAGCGGGTGAGGGCGCTGTCCAGTTTCTGTTTTAGCGGTACATAGGTGCAGGGGTCTGAATTTCAGCGAGATGTGCAGGCTTAGGTGCCAGATATGTCGCTGTTCTTGCGTCCGCCCAGGCGTGGTACCAAAACCGATGACGTCGACCCCGTTGCGGTATAGTGGGCGTGCCAAGAAATTTTTGCAGGCAGTCGCACAACCAACGGGGGGGATCACTGGGAATCCTGAAACGGGGGAGCGGCCGTTGAAGATCGATTATCGAGAATCGAGAAAGCGATACGGCAAGTCGTCGTAGCCACTTCCGTATGCACAACCCGAAAAAAAGGGAGAAAGGAGGACGAAGAAAAAGCGAGATAGAAATGGCCAGGCCTAGTGCGACAGGAAGGGAAATTGGGGTGTGAAAAAAGGGGATCCTGCGAAGGACGGATTCTTCTGGGCAAACCAAGACGAAAGGGAAACTAGACGATGCCGAGCAGGGAAAGGAGGGCGGGCTTGGGCTGTTCAGCTCTGGGCGGCAGCGGCGTGGTGAGCAAGGTAGCTTGTGGAGAAGGGCTTGCGTGTGCGCGGGCGACAGAGGATCCGGCGCTTCGTAATGGCTGAGGCCGTACGAGTAGCAGCACTACTCGTATGTGAGGTGGCCGTGCCGTAGTTGCACTCCGTGTTCGTGATATAGTGTACACACAAGAAGCTACAGCGCACTTGTAGTTGCAGCTACAACTGTATAACTGTACGTCGTACACATGCGCCACAGACTCGTCCACGCACTCATCGACATCCACGCGTCCGCAGAAACTAGACACCAAGTGGAGGCCGTGATGGGTGCTGGCTGGTGTGTGTGTGGAGCCTGATAGGAACAGATGTTCGTAGCTGCAGTCGTACTCCGTAGGCGTTGGCGTGGGCTCGGGAGCTGGTCACGAACTACGAGGGCTCAAAAGTCCGCCGTGCGAGCAGCAGAAAATAGACGTGGCTTGCTAGAAATACGAGTTATGCTTGAAGCGGCACCCCGGCGTTGCAAGACGGCCGGTCGAAACGACGATCAACAGGATCTAAAGAGAGGAGAGCGAATCAAGAAACGAAGCCATAAGTGAGAAGAATACAACAACGAGAACAAGCACAAGCACAAGCACAAGCACAAGCACAAAAGCAGGAACACGAGGACAGCGGCAATACGGACAATGATGGTCAAGCCCCCGAACCAAGGCCTCAGGAGACTGACGAGCCCCAGAGTGACATCCGAGTACGAGCGCCTCGCGAAAAATATGCGCTATTCGAGATCTTAGCTGAGGGGCGCTAAGTCCTGCTGCCCGTATTTGGATTCTTGATTCTCCATGCGGCTGATAAAGGAGAGAAACAGGAAAAGGACAAGTGTACCCGGCACTAGGCCCTGCCTCATAAATGTAGTTTTCTGCAAGTTGTACGAGTACATGTACGCGGGCGTAAGTAGACAAACGCAAGGCTTCTTGAGAATCTGTATCTTCTTACGAATATGGGGTATGCACAGGAAAAAACAGCAAAACGAGAACTGTCAGAACTTGTGTCCCATTACGGTGCAAACCCTCCAGAACGCCTTACGCTCGAGCTCCAAGCCACTAATCTTACGTACATACAGGCCACGGCGAATTTGCTGATAAGAGCTCCGCTTATAGCAGCTGCCCTCAAAGGGTAAGAGCCACCGTAGGCCTGCATGTCAGCATTGGCGTGGCGTCGCCAATACTCGTGCGCAACAGCTATGAGAAACTACCTGCTCCGTATGTATCTTACTGCCCACTGCACTATGGCGGCTTTAGGCCGCCTGCTTCTAGCGAGCCTTGTCTCGAAGCAGTGCAGCGGCAGCCGCTGGAGATAACAGCATTGTCAGGGAATGTACGGAGTGCATACGGAGTACGAGCACGAAGTGAGATATCTGACCCTACGTACACATGACTACGGCGGAACGACCAGTATGGAATCCACGACTAGCTGGATGTGTGATCCTGTCCACTCTATTTCTGGTTATCAGCTTGGCATCGTCGCATTGCAGGATCAATGGACCCCGGTGGCTGATCATTTTGCTCGTTTCTGCACCCGCATATCTCACAGATCCCGACATATGTAGTTATGGTGTCCAGGTGTGTGAGCTGTACACTACTGAGTACATATGTACGGCGTAGTGAATGCGTAATCCACCGTTGTGCGTTGTCTCACCGCCCGTCTCGTCTGGCATTGTCTGGCCGCTGCACTTGACCATCACGCAATTCCCAACACATGATGCATGCTCAGATTGTAGTAGTATACGTAGTGTACACGCATCGCCTGTGGAGAGCATGGGTACGCATGTTGTACGAGTTGTGTAGTGTTAAGCACCATTTCACCGCTCGCCAAGCACTGCCAACCGCGTGCCATCTGCGTTCTGTGTCGCCATGCTCTGTGCAGCTTTCTGAGGGGGCCCTTTCTCCTCGTTTGTGCTCATTTGTGCTCGTTATGAGCCTGTGTTTCTGTTTCTGTGCTTCTGTGTGCCTACAAGTACGTGTTCGCTGCCTCCTGAACTTCGGCGCTTCGGTACTTGCGTGCCCACAATGGCTCACTAACGAATCCCACACGCCTTCCTACCCCCTGCCGCCATTCGGTATACGAGACAGCGATAGCAAGTGTACCTGTACACGGACACAAATACGAGCTCGATCGTATCCCCTGGGCAATTCTACTTGTGGCGGTCTGCCCCACGCTCGAGCTTGCACCATGCAAAAAAATAAATGAAATAAAATATTTCCCTCAACAGAAAACCAGGGAACTACGTCGTATACGAAGTGTATCCGCAACGGCAAAATAAAAGCACAAGTCCAGAGTCGTCAGGCGCAAGAAAGGTGGGATTTGTCAGTGCCCATACCAGTTCGCGCTCGTATACGTGGGTGTCAGGAAGACGAATCATGACCAGACTAGGCGGGCCCCTTATCTCTCTGATCGACATGCCTGCCCAGTCGTACTTCGTATACGACCTCGAGAAATGGGCGCGGGCACGGTGTACGCATACGGAGTATGAAGTACGGGTAGTTAGTGCATGCATCCGCTGCACAGGCTGCATAATTTTAGACATGCCGCATCTGTATGTTATAAATATACAATATGAACGTATCCCGTAACTACTCCATCTGACAGGTTTTTACTCTCGCCGGTCATCAGTTCACAACGAGGAAACTCGTCCGGCACGCAAACCCCAAGAGACTTGCTTTCAGATTGCTCAATTGACTCCATCCTAGGTCTGCGGCACTTCGTGCGCCGCCGGTAGTGCCGGCGGCCTCTGGCACAGCATGAGAACAAGTGCCGGCATACTCCGTATGCTTACTAGCTCTAGCGAGCTTGCTCTGCACAGCAAATTCGAAGATGGCACACGGAGCGTGAAGCACAGGTCCTGAGGTGAAAGACACCGAGAGCCCCGGAATATGCTGCAGCAACCTCCCGGGCCGCAAAAAGTTGCGCTTCCTCCGTCCCGTACCTGCAGGAGCCCATAGCAGAAAAGAAACCAGAAACCACTGCCGGCGTTTCGGACAGAGACTTAAATGAATCCCCACAGCTCTTTGGCAGGTTTGTCGCCGCCAGCGGTTGAAGGGAACGTTCCCGGGGAACATGCCCCCTCGCGGACTGCCATGGGAGATCTTCCGGGCAGGTTTGGGCTTCTGCTCGTACATAGGTTGCCCTTCGCCCCATACGAAACCAAAAAAGGCTGCCGGACTTTCCTTTTATTAAGACAATTGTTCCAAGGGGAACCAAAGGCACAATATATTTTATATATATTGCGCTCGAGCAGCACTTGCCAGGCAAGGCCCACGCAAGATCAATGAAACAATAAAGCTGCTTTAGCCAGGAACCACAAGACGGTTCACCCCACTCCCAAACACCAGCCCTTGCGTCTTCAGGCAATATCGCCAGCATTTTCATCACTGGCAGGTTGGCCGAGACGCTGCCCATCGCCATCCTATTCGGGGGCTGATTTTTACACATATGGCCATGCCGTCCATACCAAAAGCAGCTCTGCAGCGACATTGGCCTCCCTTTGCTCACAGGAAGTCGGTTGACGAAGTGGATACAGCGTCTGCATTCTACACAGAGAACCAGCTGGTCGTCCCAGCTCATCCCAGCTCACGCTGGCTCGAGATGTCGGCTGGCATTTGCCACTATCGTTTCTGCTAGCAACCACTCACAATGGCTAGCATTGGCGGCAACCGGTAGCCCAGTGGTGCATGAGTATGTATGCATTCGTACAGGCGGCGTCGCAAGCTTGCCTCTTGAGAGGCACGGGGCGAGATGCGGCCAGAGCAGGCTGAAGAATGCAAGAGCTGGCCAAGAATCGACGAGATACCAGTGGGCCGTTTACTACTCTCGTATGTGCGTATGCACATATGCTGCCAGCTCACGCGATTTGCAACATGCCCATCGCGTCTCTCCGTTTGTGCTTTTGGTTGAAGCTTCCACCGAGATCCAGAGGTCGAGGTTAGTCCAGGTCTTCCCCCTCCTGTTAGCCACGATTCCCCCTCTGACGGGGATATATGCATGCCTTTGTGTCCACAATCTAATTGATCGATCTACCTCGATTTTCGACCTCTTGTCTGCCACCCACCCTTTGCTCACCAGCTGTTTAGAAGACAATAACATCAAGCCTAATCCGGTGCTCTCAATTGCGGATCAATAGCCTAGTTGTGGTAATAAGCGTGCTCTCCCCGTCCAACGGGGCCTTGGGAGGGGCCCAGGGAGGAAAGCAATATAATCCCATGTATGTTGCCCAGCCAGCACCAGAGTGCATTCCTCCTGTTTTGGAAAGGGGGCGAAAGGCTGAATTCCACCTGTATCTTCTTTGGGCTGTGGATTCATGGGTGAAGAATGTTGCCATGCCCATTTCTCAGAGTGCCATACGAACAGGCGCAGCCGAGAGAACAAGCAACCTCTGTCGGGATCGAGGCTCTCTATTGCGACCGATCGGGAGCCCACGGGTGCAAAGCTCCACCGAGTCCGAGAAAAGCACTTTAAAGACCAAACCGACCCCCGTAAAAAGTCCGGGGACCAGTCCAAGCAGCTCGCTCTGAGCGTCCGATGATCCACTTGTATCTTAGTGTACGTGGCCTTGCCAGGTTTGCCTCTTTTGTCCTCTTTTGCATATTCTTGCGTCCATGGGTGCGAGCGTCGCCGTGGAAGCCGTGCACATAAATTCATATAGTCCGTATACCCGTATATGCAGAATGCATTGTGCCTCGAAGAAAAGCGGCAGCACGCGTTCTCCCAGTCCAGACGGGACGGCCATGGCTACCCGGAATTTTGATTTGAGTTTGAGCAGGTGTGGAAACGAACCCCGTCGGCGCACATCGGGTGCATACTTTGCAGACGGAAACCAAGCTGCGTGCCCCTTTTTGCCTCTCATGGCGGTGCTTCATGAGCTTTTACTGGGCGTGATTACAGGGGACGGGCCACTGCACGGAGCACCTGTGCCCACGGTAGGGCCGCCTAGACAGGTAAGGTGGAGCCCGCTGAGCCCGTTGGCCTGTTAGGGCCAAAGGTCCTCTGCATACACTTGCGACTTGAAAAAAGGTTCCCCCTGTAAAAAACCACTTAACGAGCAAAGCGGCACCGCTCCCCCCATGCCTGTCATATAACTATGCGTACCTAAGATACTACTGCGTAGGATAGGGCAGGTGCTTCCTGCGTAATACGCCGTGAGATGCCGGGTCTTACAGGGCCCTGTCTGGGTGTCTGAGCAACGCAGGCTCGTTTTCCTCCTTCGCCGTCTGCGCCTGAGCTGCGGCCCACTGAAAAAAGTCCTAGTAGCGTACCAACAGCGCACCAGCTGCACGCCAGCAGTGCGCCAGCAGGTGCACCAACCACTAATCTTCCGGTTTCCACGGAATGCTCTTTCTGTTCACGCCCCCAGGCTAGGAGACCCGGCCCTGCGCACTTTGGTTGGCTAGCCGCCCTTCAGAGCGACAGACCCAAAAAGGGCCGGCCGAGCCTGTGAGACAATTCACTGGTTGGCTGGGACGGGGGCCTCAGAATATCTCATCCATCCCCCTTCTCCTCTTTCTCCCGCTGGTGGTCTGCTCTTTCCTCTTTTCCTATTCTCACCTTGTGCACTCTTTTCTTTTTGTGAGAGTGATTCGGTGGCCGAGTCTCTCTCTCTCTCTCTCTTTCTCTTTCTCGCACACCCACACTCTCTCTGTTTCATCTTTCCTCTCTAGTCCTTTCCTACCTTTTCTGCTGTTATAGTCACTCACTCCCACCCCCCTTCGCTCTCTTGCCTTCGTCACTATTTCTCTTGCACTCTCTTTGACCTGTTCACTCGCTCACCTGTCTTGCCTGCTCCGCTTTTTCTCCTTTCAGCCAGCCTGTGCTGAATAGCCACCACAGACCAGAGGACCTTCTCGACGACCCGGCTTCTGCTCTCTTCCTCCAGACGACGTAACCCGTTGCCTTGGACGCCCCTCCCGGCGAATATCTAGTTCGCATTGTGGCCCATTGTTCAGTTTGGGGTCGAAGTTGATTGGAGCACCCCCGAATCGACCTGCAATTTCCGCCCACTTTACGAAAGGTTTATTCTTCGCCCCACCAGCAAGTCTGACCAGAACCGTGAAAAAAAAAACGAGAAAAAAAAGTCGAGAAGAATACGGCCAGTTTTGTCTTCTCGACTCCGCCTGCACGGCCCTCTAAAGATTCTGAAGCTCGAAGCAGCCATGATTGCCTCTGCCACGATGACAACAGACGCGGGCGTGTTTGCCAGCCAGCCAGATGCCGTGGCCGATCGAGTTCTCCGGCGAGCTGAGCTGGGCAAGGTGAGCCTGCTCCTCCTTCTGCACCCGTCTGGTGTTTGTTTCTGTAGCCCTTACTGACGACGCCGTGTGCACAGATGGCTCGCCGCCTCCAAAACCGCCTCGCGCTGGCCCAGTTCAAAAGCCGCCACGGCTGGGAAGACCTGACACTGGACATGATCGAGCCCAAAGTCGAAGAGGAGATCCGGCGGAAAAGGGGGTCAGACGGAGATGGGCACTCAGACTCGTCGTCCAACACCTCGGAGCTTCCGTATGCCACCAGCCGCACTCTGATGAGCTCGCCACTCAAGGCTCCCCTCTTTTCGGATGCCATCGGCTCCAGCAATGGCAGCACTGGCCACCGCAAACGCACGTACATGGCCTCGTTCGACGATCTGCAAAACGGCCACAGCCGCCACGATATCTTCCCCTTCTCGAGCCCTAGCAAACGGTTCCGCTCCTCGCCTCCGCCACCCATGAGCAGACACGCTTCGGGACGCATTCCCACAACCTCTGGCTCGGATCACCGGTCGTATCTGCCGCCACAAAGCACGATGGCCAACCATGCCGCCTGGAAAGACCACCACCACCTGTCCCACAGCTCGCCCATCAAGCCGCGGCGGCACCAACACTTTACGACAGCGGCCGGCCCCGATATGTCTCTCTTCGCTGGGACACGCCGCATTGCCGACGCCCTGACGATCCCCAACTACGCAGCCGCCCAGTCCGACGACGACGATGAGCTGTTGCCGACACACTCCTTCCAGGTCGACGGCAGCATGTCCATCGCGCCGTTAGCGACCTCCATGACAGCCACAGCGGGCGGACTAGGCATTGCCGGCCACGCTTCACGGACAGGCTCGCCACCGACTACGCCGCCGATGCGGAACCGCAGCCTGCCCGACAGCAAGGGCAGCCTCGGCAGCAACGAGAATGCGGGTCGCGACCAAGACGGCCAGAACGGCCAGCAGGACGGCGAGCAGCCTCCGGCCAAGTCGGGCGTCGAAGGGGCTGACCTGCTGCTGTATCTGGCTGCGTCGCCGTCGCCGGCATATCCGAACGGGCGGAGTCGGATGGATCCGCCGTCGACGCCGCCGTCCAAGTTTAACAGCCTTGGCGCGCTGCCGTCGTCGATGATGACGACGCCTGGTGGCGGCAGCCTGTTCCCGACAACGCCAGGGCAGGCGTTCGATTTTGCCGACTTTGTCAATATCACGCCGAGCCCTGCGCAGAAGCCATGGAAGACGCCGAACCTGCTCGGCTCCAAGACGCCGCTGAGCGTGGCCCGGCGTCGGTTGACGTTTGACGATCCCCTTTAATCATGACGTGTTCTACATGCTTTCATTACGTTCCTTATCTTTTTGTTCCCTCACTTTTCCCATTTTCCTTACCTATTTACCACAACTACCTATCACTCTAATGCCTGTTTGGAATACGCGAAGGCGTCCTCTTCCCCCTCCACAGATGCTCTCATACTCTCATCGTCTTTGCTATTTTCACGGATTTGCATGAAACACCCCGAGCCACGACCTAGCTGCTTCTGGGTACCTCGTTATGCGTCCGCTGCCGCTGTCCGTTGCTTGTTCTACTGTGTTTAACACTGCCTGACATACGGCTATTCTTTCTTCATATCTACACCCTCCACCATGTTTTTTGCCTACGATGTACTAAGAGGCTTCTTCAGCGATCCCCATTTGTTGTCCCATTCATCCCCCCCCCCTTCTGTATTGCCACACCCTCAACTACGTGCTAGCGCTTATTCTCCCTCATCCTTTTCTACATGTCTGCCCTTTTCGTTTCGCTTAACCTGATGTGTGTACGGTATTGCTCCGAGTCCGCCCGTCCTACAAACATGACTGTAGAAAACGCCGGCTGGAGAACAAAACAGACAACAAGACTGTTTGATATGGGGGGGTCATGTGTGTGTGTGTTTGTGTGTTTCGGCCGCGGCCTGTGCGGCCTGACCGCCACCACCACCTCCCCACGAGTAGATATATACTACGACCCCAAAAGAAAATAAGAATCCATTGAATCCAAGCAAAACTTGGCAGACTAATGCACATGATGTGAGCTGAAATGCAGACTACGACGACCAACAGAGTAGCGCGAAGGAAGGCGTGCCACCAACTGCCCAGCCTTTTTCTGTTTCCGTCATGATGGCGGTGTCAATTCGGCACATTGATTGGCGGCGCTCTCAATGGGGGGAGGGATTATGGAATAGTGGCATAAGTGAGGTCGTGGTAGCGTGCCACGACAGCACGCGACTTTTCGCGTCGCAGACGCGTTCAGGTAATGACTGTGGGGTAAAGCTGATTTGTGAACGCGGGAACCAGTGCGTTAGTGACTTGGGCACGTCGTACATGGTGTGTGAGTGGGGCGCGCAGTCAAAATCCAGGCGGTAGCAAACGGACCAATCAGAGGCAGCAGCAGTTATCGACGGCCCAGGCCTTCCCTGTGCATGAGTGATACGAGAAAAGGCGAGGCGTACGGAGGATCTTACGACGAGAAATCCGTGACGCCGTGCAATATGGCGAGCCGCCAGGGGCCTGCAGCACGTGGACTGAGACAGGAGTGCCGCGTGTCGTCTTGTGTGGCGGCGAAAGGAAGCCGTTGTACAAGGCCTCGGTCAGGAAAGAACGAAATGGCAGACGAAAAAGCAGGTGAAGCAATATATTGCCGAGCCAAGAACAACTAAAAAGTACCATACATTATCTGGCAGACGCCGCAACGCCAGCTCAATCAGGCCAACAACAACGAGGGAGATGGGCACCAAGAAGAGAGCCAACCAAAGAAACCACACGCACAAAGCGAGAAAAGCAAGCGCACAACGCACAACGCACAACGCACAAATAAAGAAAAACCATGTAGCGATCGTTCAATGGAGAGAGACAGCAGGTTGTGCCGAGACTCTCTCCCGTAGGTCATTCATCCATCCGTTGTCCCCATTCTCCGCCCATTTTGTCCCTCCTTCCATTCCGTACCCTCTCCCCGGTGAGCAGCGAGAGACGCTGCGCCAAAGTGTCGAAGCGTCAAATATGAGTATCAACCCCGGCACACGTAGAGATATAGAAATATTCGCCCCAAAAGTAGACCGCACCCCAATTTTTCGCCGCACAAAAGAAACCAAGTCCACCCCGTCCCTCCGCTTGTCCTTCCGCTTTTCGTCCCCATCCTACAGGGCCGTCCCTACTCCGGCACCAGCCCGCCCGCCGCCGGGTCGTCCGCCACGCAGGCTGTCGTCGTCGTCCCACCGGGACATCGACCCCGCTGCCGAGCTAGCTGCCGAGCCGGCGGGGCCGACGTCCGGGCCGGGATCGCTCCAGTCCCCGAGACTCATGCCGCTCGAGTATTTGCTGGAGAAGCTGTCGCCGCGGCGGTGGGGGCCGCTGCTGGTGGTGGTGGCGCCCCGCGATGGAGGCGGCCGCCGGAGGTCGCCGGTGCCGACGCCGCCGGACAGGCGGCTGATCGTGCTGTCGCGGCCGGCGGTGCCGTTGCTGCCGGTGGTGCTGACATTGGACGACGTCAGCATCTGGGGCGAGGCGCCGCGCAGCAGCTCGGGGCGCTCGAGGTCGAAGGGATCGGAGCGGAAGCGGTTGCGGCGGGCGGAGGTGTCGACGCTGGCGACGGTGTTGACAGAGTCGCGGTAGAGCGAGTCGCCGCGGGCATGCGCGGCCGCCGTGTCGGCCTGGCCGCCGCGGGACCGGCGGATGTCGGCGACGTAGGTGGCGGGCTGCAGGACGGCAAAGTCGCTGCGCGAGGGGCCGGAGGCGCCGGCCGCTGCGGCACCCGGAATGGCGTTCTCGTCCGAAAACGGATTGTTGGCCTGGCTCACAATCAGCGGCGGCGGCTTGGCGGACTGGTGGGCCAGGGCGTTGGCGTCGCTAAACGGGTCGTCCGCGCCGTCAAAGTTGATGTTGAGGCGGCCGAGGCTGCCGCCGGAGCTGCTGTTGTTGTTGTGGCCGCGGCGGCGGTCGATGCTGGCGGTGCGCTTCTTCTTGCTGCTCTTCTTGTTCTGGGCGGCCCGCTCCAGTTCGCGCTCGTCCATGCCGAGTAGCGTGAGGAAGTCGGGCTGCAGGCCGTTGTTGCCTGTTCCAGCAGCAGCAGCACGCTTCTCGTCTTGGCTGCCCGGAGCGCCGCTGCCAGCACTCGTCTTGGCCGAACCACCCGTTCGCAGCCGCCAGTTAAAGCTAGCGTCGGCCACCAGTCGCGTCCACCAGTCGCCCACACGGTCCCGAAGGCCGTCCGAGCTGCCCGGAGCGCCGCCGCCGCTCCGTGCCACGTTGCTCGTCGCCATAAATTGGCCGCCTCCGGAGCTGGATCCGTTGGCTCCGGTGCTGCTCACGCCGCCTCCGACGCCGCTAATACTCCGGTTGGCCATCATCTCGCCGAACCGGCCCTTCATCCGCCGCACACTGTAGTCCAGCGACGCCTTGATCCGCACGGTCCGTGGCGTCGGCCCAATGCTGCTGCGGTTGATCTCGTAGGCGCTGTCGGCGTCGTCGTCACCCATGGGTGCTCGGCCGCCACCACCACTGCGTCTCTTCTCGTTCATGGCACCCCCTCGCTGCGAGAAGAAGCCGCCGCCGCCGCCACCGCGCCCAAATGTCGCCGGGTCCGCCGACAGCGGCGTGAGAAGCGTGCTGCGGCGCTTCTTCATCGTCCGGCGCCGCCAATACCATACTAGCAGTGCCACCAGGCTCAGCAGCGCAAGGCCACCAATGACGCCGCCGGCAATGGCAACCGTGGTCGCCGGGTTGGACCCGGGCGTGCTGCCGGAGCCGGAGCTGACCGCAGTCGCCGGGTTGTTGCCGTTGCTGTTGTTGTCGGCGGCAGCAGCAGCGGCTGCCGCAGTGGAAGAACCGTCGTCGGTGGCACCCGGGGGGGCTGCAATGGTCGACAGAAGTGCGGCACCGCTGCCGCCGCTGTCCGTGATAGCCGGAGAGCCCGTGGCCGTAGTCAGGGCGCCATCTGCGCCCGCTGCCGTTCCTCCTACTGTTCCTGTAGCTGCTGTCGCCGTCGCGGCGGCTGTGGAAAGCGTGGCTAGGAAGCCAGTATCAGCAGGACTGCTCTGCACAACGCCTGAAGCGGTGGGGGATAGCACCGCGGCAGGAGGAAGTATGGGAGGATTTGGATTAGCAGCATCAGAGGCGGGAGAGGGAGAGGAGGCAGAGGCGGCTGCTGTTTGAGAAACAGCGGTGTCAACAGAATCGTTCGTGGCTTCTATTGCAGGAGGCGCTAGAACCACATTCGTTTCTTGGGTCGCGGGCAGTGACGATGATAGAGAAATGAAGGCTAGTGAAGTTGACTGCACTTGGATGACTACAGAGGTAGAAGATGCTGTGCTCGTGCGGATAATGGTAGTGGAGGTGCTCGTCGTACTGTCTGCTACTGAGTCTGTGGACGCCGATTCCACAGCGGCATTCCCAGTCGCCTGCGCATTGCCGACGGCTGCTGCTGCGGTCGCGGCCGTTGTGCCGCTGCCACCGTTGCTGCCTTTGCCGCCGGGCTTGGGCACCGCTGTGCATCGCTGGACACCGAGCGTGGTGACGAATTGGTTGCTGGCGAGGTTCACATTGGTCGCCATGTTGTCGGGAAGGGGGGGGGGAGAGAGGCACACTCGTCGGTATGGAAAATGCAAGGCAATTCTCCGTGTGTTGCTTTTCTGCTCTCGCAGTCGTGGTCGTATCCAGACGATCCAGGTCGTTGAAATCCAAAGTCGAACAGTCGATGTTCGTCGTGCAAAGAAAACAAAAAGGCGATGCCAGTCGCGAGAGGGGAAAACAGGATAACAAGAAGGGAAAGGAACGGGCCTCTTGGGCCAGTCTAGTGAAGAACGATCATGGAAGGGGAAAAGCCGTGCTGTCGAGGGAGAAGAGGAAAGAGAGAGAGGAGAGGAAAGATCGAGGAGGAGGAAGAGAGACGGATCAAAGCAGTCCCAGATCAACGAGAAGAAGCGGCGTCAGGCCTAGCTGGGGAGTCTCTCGGGGGCGGCAAAAAGGAGCGTCTGCTGCAGAGAGAGGAAGAGAAAACACAACAAAACCGGGCGAGGCGGCTAAAGGGCGAAAGACAATCGACGAGAGTTGATGCGGGTGAATTGGTGACAACCAGCATAGAAGAGAAACAAGAGGCGAAAGAGGGAGCAGAGGGAGAGAGCGGAAGAGCGAGAGAGAGATGGTGAGACTGGCTGCAACGCATATGTGCCGGGGCAACTGGGAGCCGGCCATGTCGTCCTCTGGCTGGCTCTGGCTGGCTCTGCGTCCTGAAGCCTGGCTCTGGCACAGATCCGGCCCACATGGCTTGCGTCCATCATGTACTCCGTCGGCCTACGGACTACTCGTGCGTACGAAGTACATGCTCTCTGGGAGTCTGGTTACAGGTTGGCACTAGTTGTACATACACAGTCCACCGTTACAGCCAGCCTCAGAGACAAGGGGGCCTCTGATCATTTGTTTGATGGGAGAGGCTAGACAGCACCGAATTGGTGGAGTTCTGGTGCGCACCGCCCCTAGTCAAGAGGCAAAAAGCGTTACAGCGTCAAAACCAAGGGCCAGCGTGGGCAGAGGTCCATGATCTGAGGCGATTTGATAAGCGACGCCGGCGGCTGAGACAGAGGAAGAAGGGGGGCGCTGTCAAAAAAAAGAAAAATAGCGTGCGCTTTCCCGCTTGGACACCCGGCACCAAAAACGTCAAGCTCGGCCCCACTTTCCCCTAGACCTGCGACAGATCTGAGGCACAATCTACGACGCCTCAAGGAGGGGTTCGTTGGCCGACTGCAGGGCCGGTAGAATGTGGAAGAAGAAGCAGAAGACTGCCGGAAAAGACGAAAGAGAAATGTTCAGAGTCAAAGTCGGAAAGGAGGTACAGAGACGAATACTCCGTACACATAGGCAGCACAGGACGCCTCGATATTGGCACTCAGCCTTGCAGGGAACAGCAGCCGAAAAAAAAAAAGAAATATATGAAATAATCATATAATTAGTTACGTGACGGGTACAATAAGGGGGCTAGAAATGTGGCCGACGCACCTCATACTCGCCCTTGTGCACACCAACGCGGCGCTGCCCACACAGTTGGCTGATCTCGGCAGGCAGCTGCTGATAGCAAAGCACACCCACAAATGCCTGCACGCCCATTTTCCTCCCTTTGCCGCCTTGGCTGACCGCAAAAAGGCGCCGGTCCAATCTATGACCCCCCCGTAAGCTACCCAAGCCGTCTCTTACGTGGTGGTCGGCCAAGCCGTCATGGACGCCTTGCAGTTTTTTTCATTTGGCACGGCGCTTTAGTTGGTGCTGTCGGAAGCCAGCACGAGTATCACGAGACCGTCCAGACATGCCGGCGCTCAAGATGCTCGGACCCTAGGTGTGCGATCAGAGATGAGGTATCCCGCCCAACTTCTCCGGATTTCATATATGCTTATAGTGCTCTGGAGGGCCGCGCAGAGCCCTGTCTGTTTTATGTGCCCCGGACTCCAGCGGCCTCCCACAGTTTGCTGCGTCTCCAATTTATCTTAGTATAGTGCAGACACGGTCGCCAATCAGACACTACGCTTGCTCACGAACACGGGAAGCATAAAACCAGCAGAAGCATATGTCTACCGGCGCGTTCGACGGCGGCACGCACACTTGAGCCGCAGACACAGCCTTTCTCGGGGGCAGTTCGCAGACTCCTCAGCAGTCGGGCGGTGCAGGCGGGACCTAAAGTAGCTCCCGCCCACGGCGCCTGAGCTGTGGCCCTACAGCCAAAAAGGCACCTTCTGCTGTCCACCGCCTGCCTGTCTGCCTGTGTGTCACCATATCGTGCCGTCTACAAAGACGATGGCCGGCACCATGGCTGCATCGCAATCTGAACTGGGAGGCAGCAAACCGATCGGCCAACGGCTGCATTCAGGCATCTTGTCGGAAACAAACAGGACGAAGAAAGAGGAAAAACCATTGTTTCGTGACGCCCGGTGCTCGGCTTCGAGAAGCCAATGGGCAGCCGGGGCTTTTTTTCAACGCGCACGGCTCGATATTGCAGGTGCCCATGGAAGCGCCAGCGAGATGGACACGCACACTGCCACGTTGTAGTTGCGCGAAGTTTGACAGCAGACGGCGACCATACACTGACAGCTAGTCTGGGCCTGCTCGAGGATATGGCATCTTCCCCCTCTCTTCCCCACCCACCTCTCAGAGTGGGGTTTTGGTCGGCGACAAGAGCTCCTTCTCGCTCTGAAAAGCAACCTGCCACTTTCCCCTTGTACACTTATGCACCTATCTCGTGTGTATATTTATTCTCCATGAGCGGTAATGTAACTTGTGCAGCAAGCATGCACTAAAGCGCACCACGTATATACATATTGCGCGGGGCTTTGTATGGGCTCCTCTGGCCAAGAGCGAGTTGTGTGTGTGTGGAAGGTGGAAAGGTGGGTTGTTTTTTTGGCTTTTGGCGGGCTCGATTCGCCGGCGCAGCTCTTCCCGCTCTTTTTTTCTCTTTATACAAACAATTTGTTCCGTTTCCCTTGTTTCCCTTGTCCTCCGAAACACAAAGGCCAGAAAGGGAGCACACACACCCACACACAACCTACACACATCCACACACGGGCTGGGCCACTACACTCGAACCCGAATATTGGCAGTCCACCAGACTCGGGAAGCGGACCCAATCGCTCGCTGTGCTTAGTTGTTGGCCCTGCCACACCTCTTTCTCCTTGGAATAATACCAGCCGGTGACGAGAATAAGAAGAGGGAATAACAGAGGCTCTCATCAGCGTGTCTCCCATCCGCTCTCGCTCGCTTTCTCTTCGCCATCGTCTTTCTCTCGCCTTTCCCCTCCTTTCGTGTCTCTATTTATCAGTCCCCTCCTCCCCATCCCTTCGACGTCTTATTCTCTCACCTTTCCATATCAACCGTATTTCCACAGCCCAGCATGTTTGGGGCCCTGCCCCATTTTGGTAAGCCCAGACCTCGTCACCCATCACCTTGACCTTCCCTGTCTCGCCTTGTGCGTGGTTTCTCTCCTCCCCTCCTTTCCTCCCTTGTATTTTGTCTGTTTCGCCTTTTCCCCGGCTCTTGGATCGCTGCCGTCTCAGTGCCGCACATCGCCCTGTTGCTTGATCTATCTGCCTTTCCATTGTGCTCAGCTCCCGCGATATCTTCGTTGCCGTAGAGAGATATAGAGGGAGAGAGAGAGAGACGTGGCGTCAGCCCCAAAAAGCTGTCGGTGGTGCCGCAGCCATCGTTACCTCATCCCTCCCTCAAGACACAGACACCCAGTCTTTGCTCTCCCGCTGGCGGCCGATCTCCTGGTTATGCCTTTTCTGAGCACGGATTGATGGCTGTCTCAACTCTGGGCATCCGTCTGATCGCCTCCGCACCAACCATGGCTGTCTCTCTACCGCTGTGGCCTGTTGTTTGGTTGCGCTGTATTTGCACTGCTGTCCTGCTTCAGTGCCTGTTCCATTGCTCCATGTTTGGCTGTCTCGGCTTCACAACCACCCGATATGCCTCCCATACCTTGCATGCCTCCTCTCTTCCACCTCCCCCTTCCCTAACTCTTCTTGCCTCGCTACCTTCTAACATGATCCAGCGGTCGCTCTCCCGCCATCAATTCCGCCCGAAGATGTGCCTCCACCAACCCCCGTTCATTTTCCCCGCTGTCGTCCACAGGATGCCGGCCGATCTCGTGCCTCCGCTCCCGGGGCCGGCCCGCAGAAAAAGCAGCCACTGTCTGCCCTGCTCCGAGGCATCCTCCGGCCCACGGATCTCAGTGCCGAGCACTTCCAGGCGCTCGGTGTTTGCGTGCAGCTCGACGCCGACCTAGCCACAATCATCCCGGATATGCGCTTCGTCCCCGACTTCGCCGCCTGGGACCAGACGCCCTACGAGGAGGCGCGCGACCTCAACGAAAGCACCCGGCGCCCGATTAGCAACGGCAATCGCTCTCCGGGCATTCTGACCTATCTCGACCGCAAGCGCGAGCTGTCCGTTGAAAACAGTCTTGCCTACTGTTCCGTGCGCCGTCTTCCGCTGCCTCCGGGTCAGCCTCCGGTGCGGCTCGGCAACGCTTACGAGTTCTACCGCAATCTGGAGAATTATTCTATCTACTGGGAGGACCCAACCACACCGCCGCCGCCTCCGAAAAAGCAAACAAAAAAAGAGGCCGATGCGCCGACCGAGACAGGGACCGAAGTGCCCGCGGCGAGCGAGAGGAAAAGTGCCGCCACCACTCCCGCCCCCATCCGCTTTTACCGGACCAATTCCGGCTCGCAGATGCCGGCCGAGTTCCGGGCTGCCATGACGGCGACGTTTATGAAGCTCGTGGCCTACGACTTTGGCTGCAACGTGTCGGCGCCGCGCGTGGAGCCGCGCCTCTACCTCAACAATCCCAGCATCTCCTTGGAGGAAGCAGCAGCGGCGACGGCAAAGACAGCTACAACGTCTTCGTCCTCATCCTCGTCCTCCTCTGTAGCCACGTCGGTCGATGCCGCACCAGTTCGGCCGCCGAAAGCGGCGACGCAGTCGAGCTCTTATTTTGCCTTGGGCTGCACCTTTATGTTCCGCTCACCGACGACCCGCGAGGCTGCCCGTGCTGGCATCGTTGAGGGTCCTGTTGCCGGTGTCAGTGCACGCCATGCCACCTCGTTTCCGGACCCAGCATCGACGGTGAAGCCGAGCTCCGAAACGAGTTCCGGCCTGGCAGAGGAGGCCGCCTGGGGAGGTGACTTGGAGTCAAAAATGGATCTGGCCCGTGAGCTGGTCACAGCCCTGGTTACGGCACAACAGCGGGCGCGTGAAGGCCGGGCTGAACGGCGGGCCGGTGAGGGCGAATGGTGGACTACGAAGCCACGCTGGGGCGGCGGACCTGGCGGACCAATCGGGCGGGAAGCGGACGCGACCCCGAATACGGACGATCTCATGGACCGCGGAGAAGGTTCCGGATCGGGGCCAGCTTCGCCATCGTCGTCGTCGTCTTCATCTCCATCTTCCGGGGGCAGCAGTGGTCCAGGGCGGCTCCCCCCTAATTTGACGATGCGGAGCAGTCACTCCGCAGCTCTTTTGTCGTCTGTCATGGGTGGAGGAAGCGGCAGCGGCAGCGGAAGTAACAAAAGGTCCCGCAAGGGGCTTCCCATTCACGACAATTACCGGATGCTGCGGGCGCCGAGCGCGAGCTGGGACAAGAAGACCAAGTACTCGGCGATTGGCAGCAAGCCCGGCGCCTCGTACGACGACGTGTTTGTGATTAACTCGCTCTTCCATCACATTTCCGTGACACGGGTGCGCGTCCCGCGACGGTTGTTGGCCGCCCTCGACGGCATAGACGACGAAAAAGGCGGCGAAGAAGGCGAAGACGGGCTGCCAAGCTGGGGCCGACTATACATGGTGCGTAGCCAGTGGTACGACTTCTTCAACACCGAAGATCGGATCGCGGCAATGCAGCTGATGTGGGCGGTGACAGCTTACATGATGCGAAAGGAGGAAGAAGTGGAAGGCGGCGATGTTGATATGAAGGATGCACCCTAGGGGAGAAGGAGATATCAGAGAGAAAAGATGTGTAAGGAAGAGGAGAGGGAGAAGATAAAATTAGGGAGGAGGCAGAGGAGCGGAATGCTATATCAAACAGATGCAGAGTGGTTTCTGTAGCGATGCTGTATATGCGTATAACCCGAATCAAGATGTGCGTATTTTGTTTATATCTAACAGAGGCAGTTGTGTGACGAGGGGCCTGAGGTTTCACGAATGCGGCTCTCCAGGGGTCGAGCAGAACGAACTGCCTAACTCTGTAGCAGATGTGCAGCCAACCTGTTACGTGACAGCCTTGTGGCCATTGCTAGTTATTTGTTGCTGCCTTTGGTTTCAGTTCTACATAGACATACGTTTCTTTGAATTATTATGAATTTGACTGGCTCTCATTTTCATGTTCTTGTCATCATCAGTTAGTGCATTAGAGAGGCCGAAATCCGTACCTTTTAGGGTTAACAGTTGCGAGTTGGAAATGTTTTTCCCTTTTTACAACTACTAACGCAAGTGTACCGACGGCGGATGCAATTATTGGCCGATGATGGAACCAACTACGCAGTTACATGCCCCCCTTTTCCCCCTCTTCTAGGCCCAGAACAACCGTTGCTAAACGGTGTTGGCCCTTGCCAATTGGCTTAATTGAGCTTTCGCTAGGCGTTTTCACCGGCATCCTTACGAAACCCGAATCCGTCGATTCGGGATGTTACTAGATGTCTGGCGTACCTAGCCCAAAACAGACCAAATAGCCCAAACGGCCCGGCCGAAGAACGGTTCCACGCGAGGCAAGCCCTGCAGGAACGAGTAACTACGGCAAAAGTTAGGAGCCGGGACAGGAACCTAACCCATATGCAGGTCCCAAAAAAATGACGGCGCCAAGGCAGCCATCCTCGTCCAGCTGGCACACACACTCACTACGCTCCTGACAGCCAGTCAGAGGTAAACAAGATCCTAGTGTGGGCAGTGTTTCTGTCTTTCGGTAGCCTAGGCGGACAACCCAGCAGTCGGCTCCGAGGATGCAAGACCACGACCATGGATGAGTACAGGTACGGCGTGGCGGTCCATACTTTGGCTCCGCCCGATCAAGATCTAAGTAAGTACACGTCTGCCGTCCTATGCGCGGCCGAGAGGAGACGAAAAAAATCAAACCAAGCCAGAAAAAGAAAAGAATGAAAGACAAAGGACAAGAGGCACCAAAAAAGTGGAGGGGTCTAGGCCGATATGCCGTGGGGACAGGGCAGAAGACGCGGCGGAGAGCGAAGAGCGAAGGAGGCCGAAAGCAAGAGAGATATGGTAGTAGCAGATCCCAAGGAATGTCCGGCCCGCGACGTCATCGGTGTGCAGAGGCAGCTGAACCCAAGCGGAAAAAAGAGGGGACCGCCGAAAAAGCCCCTTTCACCACAAAAAAAGGCACCAAAAAGAAGCGGCGGGCTTGGGGGGGGGAGCTAACCGGCCGCCACGAGCGAGACACGCAGTGGCCAGTCTCTCATGGTTTTACCACAGAGTACGCGCATGCGCGCAGATAATTGCACGATCCAGAGACCACTAACTACCCCGGCGACGAAGGGTTCGTAGATTTTTTTGGCCACTGAGCTAAAAGGCTAACGGGCCTCACGGACCAACTGCCCCATTCAGAAATCGATGATGCGATCCAGGCTTTGTTTCCCCTCGTACTTTGTCTATTTCAATTTTCTTCCTCTTTTCCTTTCTTGCCCCTTGTCTTTGTTTCACTGCGAGCACCCCGCTCGAGTTCCGTGTATGCCCTCGCTATGGCTGCTGCCGCAGTCGTTGCGGCTCGTCGTTGTATATTCTCCATAAGATAGACGTGGACGGATCTAAGGTGCCACACACACGCTCGCTGTGGTGTGTCTTCTTCTGCAGACGCAGTCCCGACAACCCTGCTGCTCCTCCTCTCACCCCAGCCCTAAGAATGAACTGCCACACCCTGACACCTGGGCCGCACACACCGAAACGACGCCAGGACGTGGAGGCTTAAACTACTGGCGCGGGGGCCACAAAGGAGGGAGCCGGCACTACTATGCAGGAGGGATGGGGGCCGGACCTACTAGCTGCAAAGAGAGGGAGGAAAGAAGAGGGCAGGCCAAAGGGAGAGACAAGCACAGCAAGAGACATAGACATTCAGGGACAGAGCGAGCGAACCCAAGACAATGGGTCCTCCCGAAGGGGGTCCCTCCCACCCCTCTCCCACACACCCCCTCGTAGTCTTTCATTCGTTTATTTTTACCTTTGTCCTTACTCTGCAGAGTTGGACCCAGGTGCCCGGTGCAGCAGCTGGCCGCACCAGTCTAGTTCGCCCATGCTCCCGTCAAGGTGAATGCGGGATGCTGAAGAGCCTCATCGCGACTATGGTCTAGGCGACCTAGAGGTTGTGATGCTGGCGAGTTGGTGAGAACCGAAGTCCATTGGACGAAGCCATGTTCTCCATATTTACACGTATATTCATAGCATGCTTGCTTCGATGGACTGCGGCTCATGACGTGGCCGGCCGCATGCCGACTTCTTTGAAAAAACACAAAAAACCCATAGCATCGGCGGCAAGGCTCGCCGTTCGTGTCGTTTGCGCGGAGATGAACAAACTCGGGTGCTGCGCGACGACGTGTATGGAGCATGCATGCATGCTCCGCGAACGGTACGTCGTAAACTACGTTGTATATTGATGGGCGGGGCAACTAGAGGCGGCTGTGCTGGATCGGCGAGCCCTCGATTGGCTGGAACCGAGGCGCCGGCACTGGCAGCCAGTTTTGGGCTAACGGGTACTCCGGCGCTGCGCCAGCGAAGAAAAAAAAAAAGGCAATGAAAGAATGCCAGCTAGGATTCTGGTTCATTCTTTCTAGGGCCATTGCGGTAATTACGGCACTGGCAGGGGAGGGCCAGAATGGGCAAGAAACACAAAGAAGACAAATACAGCGAGCGGCAGGCCTGAGAAAATACGCGTGCCTATGTTTGTGGAAAGCAGCAGCGATAGGGGATACAGGGCCGGGTGCAGCGAGTTTCTTACAGCGAGTACAGCGCCGGAAACGCAGCTACAGCGCGCTCACAGTTAGTGCTCCCACTAAAGCACGGCGGCTAATAACCGGTGAGCAGGCGTGCTAAAAGTCGTGCAGAACACCAACTGCACTGCAGGGACTGCACTTGCCCGCACCACTCTCCGAGGCTCGCCGCACTGCCTCGCTTGGGACTCCATTTTCCAGCATCTTGCTGCAGATGCATCTGCAGCTATTGGGTTGTTTTTACGTGTACGACGGCGCCACTCTCCCTTTTCCGCCATTCCCTGAGTTTCGCCGTCCGACGACGTTGGCTTCGTCTTCGGTTTCCCTGTTTTTGCTCCTTGCCAATGCACTGTCCCTTGGCCAAGTCCGAGCATGCGGGCGTGCAAGGACGGTTGCCGTCTTTCTGTGTGTATATTTCCGTGTGGACGAGTAAATCCGAGAGCGAATGGCGTTTCTGGATCGACATTCATACGTAGAACAAAAAGGGACTAGCTCCAGTGGCGGGGCGCCGTTTTGTGCTGTCTTATTGGCTGGAATCCCTGCTGGCGGAGACTTCTCAGCTGGTCGCGGACACCGGCTCCATGCCTAAAGTGTATCTGTATCATTTACACTTCTGTGCGCTGTCAATTCCTCGGTGCCACCCTACGAAGATACGAAAATCCCCCCAGCCATTGACCTGTAAAGGCTACACGGCAAAGCGCCGTAGTGTATACAGAGCAGGTACGGAGTCATTCGAGCATGTTTACGAGCAAACTTGCGAGTGCTCATTTGGGCACTTTGCTATTGTACAATACGAGTCATCGTGGGTTCGTTCTTGAGGTCTGATCTCTCACTTCTCAATCACGGCTTTAGTTACGTGCATTCGTTGGCCGGAGCCGTTACGCCGATAGGCAGTTAGTTCTCTCTCTCCCTTGGCGGCTAGGCCACAGGGATCCAGGCGTGAGATTGCTGTTTGTCACCGTCTGCTGTCTCTCGTACGACGTATTGATGTGGCCATGCAACTTCTTTGTACCGTTGTCGCCATGCTGTCGGGAAGCCCGGCGATGCTGATCCAGTCCAAGGCCCATTTACCTTGATATCTGTTCTTGCATACGACATGCATATGGCCATCGCCGGCAGGATTATTGTTTACTACGGAGCATATTGGACGTACGAGTATAGTACGGAGTACGCAGTCACATATAGGATGCTCCATTGATAGTAACAAAGCTACTATCGCTCCTTGACAGGGGTCGGCCAGCTCTGCTAGGGTGGCTGGCTCAAGGCTGCCTCACCACGGCCGACTTGTTTGCATACGAGTATATGTGCAACTACATACACACATACACACACCTTGGGGAATGAGATGTGGACCGCCCAAAAGAAAGCAGAGCACTTAATATCCTCCGTAGTGTAGTAGCTTGTCAATCGTGCACCCACTCAGCACCCGCAAAAATGTCTGAGGGAGCCCATTGGTGCAAAGCCCGGTCCTGGTCCTGTCGCTGGGCGGCGGACTATGGGCCGGGCGATCCAAAACCGACCTCCTGGGAACCCACTCGCTGGGACACGATGCTCTTCGACTGATCTGGGGTATGATTGATGAGGTCTTTTCTCGTTCCGGAGCACATACTCGTATTGCCCCCCCCACCTGTTTCGTCACTCAGCTGGCCGGAAGCTAGGGTCAGAGGACAAGGCCTGTGTTTCTGCCATATTTTGATTTTAAATTGTTCGGTTGATCTTCTGAGGGGCGGGAACAAGGTAACGATGGCAGGGCCCTCTCGAGTTCGGAGAGACCTACGGAGCATCTTACATGTGTGCATACTACAGATATACGAAGGGTGCAAGAACGCTGCAGATTCTTCAACCTATTCCTGTCCGTCAGACGTGCCGTGATACGTATGTCTGCATGTATAGTGAGTGCAGCCAGAATCGGCAGGCAGACACTCCAGCAGGCCCGCGAAACTAACACTGGGCCACGTTTATAGCGCTCCCCCGTTCGTCCCTGCGCCAAAGCAAGCGCGACCCTCAGGACGTTTTCTGCGCGGTATACTACACTTAACAGTAGACCACCCCCCCCAATCACTAAGTAACGAAAATAACGAAAACTAGTGGACAGGCGGTGTCCTCCAGTCTCCAGTCTCCGAAAACGCCCCGCCAGCAAAGCCTTCCAAGTACAGCTGGACCTGCACACCACCCGTTGCAAGGAGAACTAACTGCGCCGTTCGTTCCTTCTCCTTTCGGGCTTTCACGCCTCCACTCCTGCGAGAACACACACGCACACAACGCACACACCTTTGTTTCCCTTTGCGGTGCTTGACTTGCCCTGCCCTGCTTCTCCTCTATTCCTCTGCTCCTCGGCTCGCTTCTTGGCTCACCCCTTGGCTCCTGCTGTTTGAATATATTTGTATATCTCCAAGGGCCCCGCCGAGTTGATTCCTGCCACCTGAAAATCCCCTTTCCATCCCCGTTTCCTCTCGGTCCCTTTGCCGACCACAGTTGTTGGCCGCCACCGCCCAATCACGTCAGCAGTGACACCCGCGACCCGACCGCCTCGACACGCCAGATTGCCCTGTTGCCCTTGTCCTGGTCTTGGCCCCGGTTTTGGCTCTGGCTCTGGCTCTGGCTCTGGCTCTGGCTCTGGTTCTGGTTTCGGCTCTGCATACGGAGTGGTCCCTTATTTGCGTCTTCGCGCCTTCTTTCTTCGTCTCTGTCGACTGCAGCCAATTAGCACTTCGCCCCCACTCGTGCTATTTCGCCCACACCTACCTTCCCTGCCTGGCCGTTTGACCTTTGGTCTTCGCTTTCGCTCATTCTCGCTTGCTTCCCGGCTCTTGGTCTTTGCTCTTTGCTCTTTGCCCTCGCCGTTTGCCTTCACCTCCCCCTTTGTGCATTGCTTGCTGTCTTCCGCCAACACCTCGGCCTGTTGCGTTCGTGCCGCTCTCTTTGCCGGTGCCGCTCGAGCCGCTGAAACGCTGGAATCGACACCACGTAGCACAGCTTACTGCTTGACGCCTCTCGAACGCACCTTGACGCACCTCGACGCACCTCGACCGACTCGGAAAGAGCTACTTAGAGTCACACCTTCCGTCTTTACACCTCTTGACACCCAACTGCCCTCTGGCCGGCTTTCTCGATCCTTCCCTCGTCTTCGCCGCTCTTGCCTCCTCCGCTCGTCCTGCCCACGCTGCTCCTAACGACTGTACCGCAGTACTCTGCCCACCTGCTCTGCTTCTCCGCAGCTTCCCCTCCCCGGCTCTCTCTCTCTCGCGGCGCCATCTCCGTTGCTTACGCTGCATTGCCTCTCGCCCCGTGGCGTCCTGCTTGCAGAGTTGCTGACCTATTCCAAGCGTCTCCATCCGGTACGTTCTTTCCTGGCGTTGCACACGCCGTTTGGGCTCTGGTCGCCCCACGCCTAAGCAAACCCCTCTCCCGCTGCTGCCACGGCCTTTCACGAATCCGAGCATCTTTTTTGCCTGCATTTACATCTGCCCAACTCACACCTCAAACCACATCACCATCCCACCAAACTCGCAATATCCCTTGCATTGCTAGATCTCCCCAACGCTCCCTCCATTCCATTTAGTATCCCCCGCTGCTGTTGCGCTGCCAGTCTCCTGGCCCAACCCATCTTTTGCTTCTCTGCGGCTTCGTCCCTGCGGCTTGCGCTCTCTCGTTTTCTTATTTTGTCACCACATCTTTTTCGGCTCTGACCGTTCCACGCTGCTTTCGACTTCGCTAGCTCTTTCCGACAACATCTCTGTGGTGTCTGTTCCTTGCATCATCCTCATCCGCCACACTCCCGCTTACCCATTTGCCATATTTACCGTGTCCCCCAACGCTTTTGGCGATTTTCCTCTACCTCTCTGTTCAGCCCCCCCCCCCCCCTCTCTAATACAACGCAATATATTCGTATTTGTTGTCGGTCAGCCCCTTAGTCTCAGCCCCATCTGCGTCTGTCCCGAAAGTACGAGACTTACGCCGTTTATACAGCGCCTAGGTCCATTGGATCTATAGCTTCCTCCTCTTCCCGATAAGGGTGCCAATATTCCTCAACCATCACACTACTACTTTGACCGACATCAGCTCCCCTTCCCACTCCCACCCACACATTTTCTTCAAGGCGCATCCCCTTGGCACCTACCAACGCGATCTCACAGAAATAGGTTGCTTCTGGCTTCTCTCTATCCATTTCTGCATCCTCGTTCTCAGCCTACACCGGGACTTTGCGCCCAATCTTCACTCAGCTGCCACACATCCGACTCGGCCAGAACTAACAGCATTTCTCTATAAAGAACGCACATCGCCGTCTGCTTGACACCTCCTTCCTACGTCCTCCTTCGTCGATTTTCCTTGACGTCTTCTCATTGAGAGACCATTGGTGCTCAAGATACCTCCAGCGCATCGGCCTCCTCCTTGTTTGGCACCGTCTACCGACCGGCTTCAGGATCTGTTCTTGGTCACTCTCCCTACTGCTCCGACTTACTTTTTTTTCTCCTTTGGGTAGATCCGCTTTGTCCGCCATGTCTGGATATCCTGGCCAAGGCTATGAAGGCGCCTACGGCGCACCGCCTCCAGGAGCCTATCCTCCGCCTGGGGCTTACTACCCGTAAGTTTGCGCTCTGACGATGCTTCGCTTCGCTTTCGTCTCAATATCTAGTGTATCCATGTCGGGATCACCCCCACTAACTGACTTCTTGGCAGTCCTCAGCAGTTCAATGGGTACTATTCTCCCCCAGGCCCTTCCGGCCCAATGTACGGGTACCAGCCACCAGTCCCGCAGTACGGTTACAACCAGGTAAATGGCACCTTGTTGAATTGCAAGCACTTCCAAGATGATGCGCCTGCTCTTTTCTTGCTGTTACAGCCAATGCTGATAGTTTGCGTGTAACCAGCCGCCAGTACCACCGCCTCAACAACATTATGGACAGCCCATGAATATGCCACAACAACAGCCATACGCGCACGCTCCTCGCCCAGGTAAGTCAACCGCAAGCCTCGAGGCATTTCCTCGCGTTCATTCCCTCCCTCAAATAGCTTCTAATAGTTATGCAGTCATGGGTATGCCAGATCCGGTTCAGACTGCTATGGTACATATGAAACCACCGCAAACGCCCCAGCAGTTTGGCGGCGGCGCACCGCAGGGCTATGCGTATCAGTATTCGCAGTGCACTGGCCGCAAGAAGGCGTTGCTGATCGGCATCAACTACTTTGGCCAGCGAGGCCAGTTGCGCGGCTGTATCAATGATGCCAGGAACATGTCCTCTTACCTAGTCGAGCAGTTTGGCTACAAGCGCGAGGACATGGTGATCCTTACCGACGACCAGCAGAATCCGATGAGCCAACCCACCAAGCAAAACATCCTCCGTGCCATGCACTGGCTTGTCAAGGATGCCAAGCGCAATGATTCTTTGTTCTTCCACTTTTCTGGTAAGTTTTTGATGCTTATTTTTAGCTCTGGCTTCCTAACAGGACCTCTAACCTTACTGTAGGTCACGGTGGCCAAACACGAGACCTCGATGGTGACGAAGACGACGGCTATGACGAGGTGATTTATCCTGTCGATTTCCGGCAAAACGGATTCATCCCAGACGACGAGATGCATCGGATCATGGTGCGGCCATTAGCACCTGGCGTCCGACTCACTGCGCTTTTCGACTCATGCCACTCGGGCACGGCTCTCGACCTCCCTTACATCTACTCTACTCAAGGCGTGCTCAAGGAGCCCAATCCGGCCAAGGAGGCTGGCCAAAACCTGCTGAATGTCGTCTCGTCCTACGGCCGTGGCGATATGGGCGGCGTCGCCAACAACATCATGGGCATCTTCAAGAAGGTTTCTGGAAGCGGAGACGAAGCCCACGCCCGTTCTCTTGCTACCAAGACATCGTCGGCCGATGTCATTATGATTTCCGGAAGCAAGGATGACCAGACTTCGTACGTATACTCTTACATTCCACTCATGTGCATATGATGTTTTCTTGGGGGCGTTTGGTATTTTTTTCTTCTTTTGTTGGCTGGGCCTATTTTTGATTTATTTTTATCTTTCGTTCGTTGTTTGAGCAAATTCTGGATATGGCGGTTATGGTTTACGGTTCTATGATTGATTCAACCGGGAAAAAGGGATTGTGCCTGGGAGTTGGTGGATCATTAGGATACTTTAGTTCGGTCTTGAGGACCGCAGAACTCCTTGTGGCTGGCCCCTAGTGGGAAAGGCGACCAGAGCTGTGCTCTTGTCTTCTTACATCCTATCACCATTGATGCTACTGGTCGTTGTCTTGGACGGGCGCGCTCTATTTTTATAGCTCAGTTCTTTTTATCCGCCCTAGGACAAGGTATAGTCGTCTTACACGGCTATGATCTTGTTTCTAGGGCGACGGGTTGCGTTGGATTTGTTTGCTCGCAAGAGGTGAAGGGGCAGATTACGCTAACATTGCTGTTCTAGGGCCGATGCTACCATTGCGGCACAGGCGACCGGTGCCATGTCTTGGGCTTTCATCAGCGCGCTCAAGAAGAACCCGCAGCAGAGCTACGTGCAGTTGTTGAACAGCATCCGTGACGAGCTGTCTACCCGCTACACCCAAAAGCCACAGCTGTCCAGCTCACACCCTCTAGGTATGTGCCCCCTGGTGGCATAGCATTGAAGTTTGACAGGAAGCAGAAATAGGATGCTAACATTCAATAGACACCAACCTTCTCTTTGTAATGTAGACACTTTGAGCGACGAGGTGCCTGCTCATTCTCCTTGATGCGTTCTGGTTATTTTCTTACCTTCTTACCCCCTTTCATTCTCGAGCACGGGCTTGCTTGGACGAATCCGGGCTGCTTTTCCCCCGCAGCCTTTATTTCCTTTCTGTATTCCCGAAGGACATTCTTTGGTCTTGGGAAAGTGTTATACTTATGCCTTTAACGATATTTCATTTGGGGAATAGTTGGTTTCATTTTGGATTGGGAAAAGAGAGGGGGTGTGTGCTCACCAATTTTGCTTGGCTTTCCATAGTAGCTCACTCCGCATTCGTATTTTTGACATTGCTTTCCTCTTTTGCATAATTTAGTATCTTTCCTAGCTAACTCTCTTTCCTGTCGTTTCTGCTCATTACCTAGTCTGTTTGTTTGTCTTGTTTTTGGTATTGGATGTCATTTTCGAGTTTCGGAGTGAGCAAAAATACGAGGCTCCAGCGAGGCAGCGATCAATTGATTTGTTTGGCACACTTCGTCTTGATGCCACATTATTAGGTTAAAATAGGACGTCGGCTATAACATCTACACTCATATATCATATATACACATTCAATAGACAACTCTTGTCAGGCATGTTGGGCAATTTCTGGCTTGGATGGATAGACCTAGAGGTGATGCTTTAACTGTTTGCTGTACAAAAATACGCTGGGGACAAAATCACGAAGGTCGCCACGACGATGATGGAACCAAAAATCGAATTCTCCCCCCCCCGACTACGGTAGTGATCTAGGACTCCGTACCCCTCACAATGCAGTTCGCGATCAACTCGCCCAATCTCGAGCAAAGCAACCCGAGCCAAAAATAAAACAAATTCCAAAAAAGACTACCAGCCATGAACGCCGGCTGTAGTCATAAAAATGGAAGAGCTAGATAAACATGATCGCCCAACAGACCTACCCCAAGCAAGGAAAAAAAGGAAGAAACAGCAACAAAAAACACGCAAGTGGCAACCAATGCCGTCATCTCCCTTCTCTGCATCATCACTTCCTGTCGCCAAACTCCAAAACCGCCCACTTTTAACCAAACGACGCCGGGGTATGGCCTTTTTCCTCCGCTTCTTTCGCTCTTGGTGCTCCGATATGTGCTTGCCTTTTACAGATCTAGCCGTGGCTCCTGACCGCCTACAGCCGCCTGAGCCAGTTCCAGACGCCAGGCAGCGCGCATCTGGTGGATGCGCTCGGCTTTGCGGGCGCTTTCGGCAGCGGCGGCGAGGCGCTGGCGTGTGGACTCGGCGTGTGCCCAGGTGTCGGCGGCGCGACGGGCGCGCACGACAAAGCGGACGGCGGTGGCGATGCGGCGCAGATTCTTGTGGGCAGCAGAGTGGACGGCGGCGGGCGACAAGCGCGGCTCTTTGGCGGCGGCGAGGGCAGACGGCAGTTGAGGCTCTTGGACGCCGAGGTGGCGGAGAATGTCCTGCAGCATGGCCAGGTCGGCTTTGTTGCTGTGGAGGGTTAGCCGTGGCGAGGGGAGAAGACGAGAGGGAGGACACGTACCAAGCAATGCGCATTTCCAGGTCTTGGGCGACCAGCTGTTTGCCCAGGACGGCGCCACAGCGCAGGCGGGCCTCGCGCTCCCAGCGCACCTGCATCCACTCCATCTGCATGTACAAGCCGCGCAGCTGTTTGCGGTGGCGGATGCTCTGGTCCTCGGCGGCGCGCACCAGGGCGTGGGTGTCGGCTCCGAAGCCGAGGGCGCCGGCAGAAGCGGCGGCCAGGACTAGCTCGCGGCTGGTGTTGTCGGTGTTGTTGGTGTTGTCGCTGATCTGGGCAGCCGAGGGCGCGGCGGCCAGCATGGCGGCACCACCCCTGCCGTGGCTGCCGTAGTGCAGTGCTGCCTGCGTCTTGGCGGCAGTGTCGCGCAGGCTGTCGACCTCGCTCTGCAGCCGCTCGGCGTCGGCGCGATAGGCGGCTCGCTCGGTGCGGGCGCGGTCGAGCTTGACGCGCAGGACCTCCTCGGCCTGGACGGCATCGTTGAGGGCGGCCTGGTGGTCGCGCAGGTCGTGTTCGAGAGCCTCGGCTTCGACCTGGGTCTTGCGCAGCATCGCGTGCAGGTTGTTGCGCTCTTCGCGGCCGAGCTCGCTGGACAGCGAGCCGGAGCCGTCCTGGCCGTGGCCACCGGCGGCCGACGCGGACCGGCTGCCGTGCTGTGCGTCGGCCAGAGCCAGGGCCAGCTCGTCCCGCTCGTGGCGGTACCGCTCAAGCCGGCTGTGCAGTTTGGCCTGGAGGGCACGCAGCGCTGCGTTGTGGGCCGCCGCAGCGTCGGCGGCGGCCTCTTGCGCCTCTTCGAGCGTCAGCTGCAGCGCGGCCCGGTCTTCCTCGAGCCCAAAGACGTGCTCCTCGAGCTCGTTGAGGGCTGTCGCCGAGGCCGCAGACTGCCGCTCGACGTCGCGCAGCGTGCGCTTGAGGTCGTGCGTGGACTGATGGGCAGCGGTCAGCTGCTGCCGCAGTTGGGCCATCTCGGCCGCGCTGCTGCCGCCGCCGATGCCGCTTGTAGAGGCAGTGGTGTCGCCGCTGTCCGCCAGCCGCTGGATCTCGGCCTTGTGGGCGGCACGTTCGAGATCCGAGAGCTGCCGCCGCAGGGTCTTGACGGCGTCCTTGTGCGCGACCTCGCGCTGGAGATACTCGCGCTCCTTGAGACGAGCCGCCGACAGATCGCGCCGCAGCGCTACAAGTTCGCTGGCGTCACCGCCGTCGTCCTCCCACAGCGGAGGTTGGCTGGCTGCTGCTGCGTCGGCGGCGGCAGCCTCGGCCTGCGTGAGCCGGCTCTCATAGTCCTCGATGCGCCGCTCCAGATCGCGAATGGTGCGCCGCGCCGTGCTGAGTTCCTGGCTCTCGGTCGCCGACGAGCGCACGCGCGTGCTCTGCAGCTGGCGGATTTCCTGGCCCAGCCGCTCTTCCTCGGTGGCCGCCTTTTCCAGCTCCTCCTCCAGCGTCTGCTCCAGCGTCTGGCACTGCTCGCTGAGCGACCGGTTCTCCTCGCGCAGCCGCCGCAGCTCGCCGTCGAGCTTCATCTTGGTGGTGCGCAAGTCGATGCGTTCCTGGTCGAGACGGCCGGTTTCGCCCTCTTGCTGCCGCAGGCGCCGCAGCTGGTCCTCGAGCTCGTCGCGCTCGGCCTTGCTCTCCGTCAGCGACAGCCGCAGCGAGCTGAGCTCCAGGTTGACCGATGCCAGCTGCTCCTGCAGCATCTGCTTGTCCTTGGCCGTCTTGGCCACGCTGGCGGCCGACTCAGAGAGCTGCCTGCGCAGCTGCTCCAGCTGCTCGCGATGCTGCCGGCTGGTGGCTGCGGCAGATGCCGACACCGCAGCGGCGTTGCCTGATGCACTCGCAGCTTCCCGAAGCGACGCCAGCTGTGCGTGCAGATCTTCGCGCTCCTCGTGCGCGCTGTCTCGGCTCTGGCGCACACTGGCCTGCAGCGCTTCCACGTCGTCCTCGAGCCGTTCCGCCTTGTCTTTGAGCGCCTGGGATTGCAGCTGCGACGATCGCAGCTCGTCTCGCACTGACGCCAATTCCTTGCGGAGGCTGTCCAGCGTCTCCTGCCGGCTCTCCATCTGCTTCTGCACGCTCTCCAGTTGCCGCCGCAGCATGACTTCCTCGGCCCGGTGCCGCTCCTTTTCGCTGTCCATGAGCTCCTGGAGCTGTGCATCCTTGCCCGACAGCGCCCCCTCCGCCTCGCGCAGCCGCCGGTCCAGGTTCTGCTGCAGCCGGTCGCGCTCCGATTCCAGGTGCTGCCGGTCTGCGTCCCACTTCTCGCTGTCAATGTCGTAGAGGTGCTCCTTTTCGTGTATTTCCGCTGTCAGATCCGCCACCTGTCTCTGCAGCCGCTCGGCTTCGTCGCGGAACTGCGTCTGCGTCTGCAGCTCGTGCTCGACTTCGAGGCTGTGCCGCCGCTCGGCTTCGAGATCCGCTTCCACCTGGGCCACCGCCTTTTCGAAGCGTGACACGTCGCGCTGCAGTGTCGCCGACTCGCTCGTGAGGGCATCGTGTCGTATCTGCAGCAGCGCCTTTTGGTCGCGGGACATGTTGAAGTCGGCCTGGGCCTCCTTGAGCTGCGACATCGCGGAGACTGACTCGCGCTCCGCCGTGTCGCGTGCTTGCCGTGCTTCCTTGAGCCGCAGCTTCAGCTCGTCCGCCTCCTTCAGCTGCTCCTCGTTCTTCTCCTCCAGAGCCGCGCACTCTTGCTTTGCCTTGTCTACCTCGCCCTGCAGCCGCGCCACCTTCTCCTCGATCTGCCGCGACAGGCCCTTGGGGTTGATCGACTTGTTGGCCATTTCCTCCTGCAGCTCTTCTAGGTCTTCCTCCGCTCGCTTCCTCTCCGCCTCCGCCTCCTCTGCCCTGTCTTTGAGCTCATCCACCTGCAGTTCCAGCCGCCGCACGTCCGCCTCTAGATCGCCAATCGTTTCCTTGGCCTCCTCCAGCTTCTCGCTCGACCCGGCGAGGTCCTCCAGTTCCTGAATGTGCTGCCGGTTCTCTTCGAGTCGCGCCTCTGTCGATACCTGCAGATCGTCTAGCTCGTCCTCCTTTTGGCTGATCACGCGGTCCTTCTCGCGCACCTCCGCCTCCAGATCCTCCACCTCGTCGCGCAGCTTCTCGTGCTGCTCGTCGGCCTGTCGCCGCAGCTCCTCCATCTCCGCGTCTTTGGCGGCCAGTTCGTGCCGTAGCTGCTCGAGTTCGCTGCGCAAGCTGTCGTCGGCCTGCTGCCGCACCATGTCTTGCTGCATGCTTTGCATGTCGCTCTGGTACGTCTCGAGGTTGCGCTCCGCCGACGTGAGCAGCTTCTTGTACCGGTTCAGCTCGCGCTGCAGCGTCACCTTGTCGACCTTGAGCTCCGTGTTTTCCTTCACGGTGGCTTCGCTATAGCCCGGTCCGGCTTTGCGCAGAGCCTCTTCCAGAAAATGGATCTTGAGCTTGAGCCCAAAGTTCTCCTTCTCGATCCGGTCAATCACGTTTTCCTGCTCCCGCAGCGACAGCTGGTTGCCATCGTGGAGCGGCCCGTCGCTGTTTGCGTTCTTGTTGCCGCGGCGTTGTGCTGCCAAAGGTGTGTCGGCGATGCTGCTGCTGTCGATGCGTGGCAACGGCGTGTTTTCCATGTACGACGAGTTGCGGGACGCCCCAAAGTTGCTCATGTCCATTGCCCCTAGCGCAACTGGCGTCGTTGTGTCGTCTTCGCTGATTTTCGAGAGCGAAAACGGCACGGTGCCGCTGCCGCCAGCCCCAGCACCATTCTCTTTGCCGTTGTACCTCCTCGCGCTGTTTCGCGTGACCGACTTGAGCAGTGGAGTGAATTCGACACCGCCAATCCCAGCCGGAAGATTCTGCCGGTTGCTGAAAGGTGCGCGCCCGCGTCTCCCGTTTTTCCCTTGAGGCGTGCGCAGGCTTGGCTGCCCGCCATTGCGCATTTGCTGGAAGATGTCGTCTTTGGTCGGCGACTGGAACGTCGCTTCTTGCGAGACGTCAAAGTCAGGCGGTTGGCTGAGATACGTCGCGTCGCCCATGTTGGTCCGCGGCGTGTCCAGCCCGTTGAACGCCATGGCGGCCGACGCCTGCTATGTCGGGCGTGGCTGTCCGCTGAGTGAATCGTTGTGATGATCGTGGACACAAAAAGCTGTCTCGACAATTCCCGTAGAACAAATGTGTCGCGTCGCTTGCATGGGCCAATGCTGTCGAGTAGGTCCTAATGCTGGTGTATGAGTAGGGATATGTATACGGCGAGACAATAAAACCACGCTCGCACCACCTTCAACACTTCCTCATGCTGGTAGAAAGGAAATGATGTCCGTTGGCGAACCATGCGGTGCCGTGTTAGCATTCCCACTCTCGTAAGTGCAGGACCCACTCTGCGGCGCGTCGATGTGTGTTTACATACTTCCCCAAAAGGCTAGCGTGACAATATTCAAGCCCCCTCCCCAACAACCTTGCTCAACTCTCTTATACCGGAAGTCAGCTGACAACGCGTGCCTTCCGAGTCCCTCCTCTAGGCCGAGACGCGTTCCGTACGAGCGTGTACACTCGCTCCTTCCGCCGGATCGTGACTGCCTCTTTACCCCGGGTGAGCGACCAGAAAAGGACACCTTTTTGGAATTTGTCCCAAGACAGGGCCGAGCTTTTCTTCTTCCTCATCTCGACAGCAATCATGTGAGTGACCTTCTAGAGCTTCATGCGCTTTTCTGCGCTGTCTACCCTCTCTGTTCTTCTGCTAACAGCGACCACCAGGGCGGCGGCAGCTGTAGCTCCGGCATCGCGGCCAGCGAATGCGACCGCGGCTGGAAACAACAGCAACAAAGAAAACATACCACGAGGACGATTCCCGACTTCAAAATCAGTTGATGCCCTGCACAAACCCTTCCGATGCCCTGGCTCGGCGACGTTGACCCCAGCGGCGAACCGGCCAGCGAGAAAGCGCAAGCGGGTGGACTACAAAGGGGCAGATGGCGGCGAAGACGGCGACAAGCCATACACCAACGAAGACCGCTTGGCTCTGACGACACGCGAAGCGAACAAGTTTCCTGTCTTCCGCGTCTTGGACAAGGAGCAAGCCTTTAGAAAAGTGTTTGTCGTGCCCTTGATCAACAAGTCTACCGGGGCCTACAACCCCAACCGCCCGGCCCCGGCGCTGGGCATGCGTCAAGGCCGTGCCTTTGTAGCCAAGCCTTTGCACGATCCCAGCGGCGAATTTGCCATTGTCCTGTACGATCCCACTATTGACGACAAGCCCAAGGAAGTGCCAGCAGCGGAGGTGGGCGCCGACACCGACAAGAAGCCCGAGGAGGCGGTGCCGGTCGTGGATGCACCTCTGGTGCACAAGAGCCTGGCAGAGATTCTGGGCATCAGGAAGCAGGTCCAGGAAGAGCACCCGCGTGTGCCAGTAGTCATTGACCCAAGGCTGGCCAAGGTGCTGCGGCCGCATCAGATCGAGGGTGTCAAGTTCATGTACCGCTGTGTCACGGGCATGATCGACGAGAAGGCCAACGGCTGCATCATGGCTGACGAAATGGGCCTGGGAAAAACGCTACAGTGCATTGCGCTGCTGTGGACACTGCTGAAGCAGTCACCAGAGGCGGGAAAAGCAACCATCCAAAAGGCCATTGTGGCTTGCCCGTCGAGTCTGGTGCGGAACTGGGCGAACGAGCTGGTCAAATGGCTGGGTGCCGATGCTATCACGCCATTTGCCATTGACGGCAAGGCGTCCAAGGAGGAGCTGACACGGCAGCTCAAGCAGTGGGCGATTTCGAGCGGCCGCGGCGTGACGCGGCCGGTGATCATCGTGTCCTACGAGACGCTGCGCCTGAATGTGGAGGAGCTGAAGCACACCAAGATTGGGCTGATGCTCTGCGACGAGGGCCATCGGCTGAAGAACGGAGACAGCCAGACATTCAATGCGCTTAATAACCTGAACGTGTCGCGGCGCGTCATCCTGTCTGGCACACCGATCCAGAACGACTTGTCCGAGTACTTTTCGCTGATCAGCTTTGCCAACCCGGACCTGCTGGGCAGCCGGCTGGAGTTCCGCAAGCGGTTTGAGCTGCCGATTCTGCGGGGCCGCGACGCGGATGCGTGCGCAGAGGAGCGGAAGAAGGGCGACGAGTGCTTGGCGGGGCTGCTGACGGTGGTCAACAAGTTCATCATCCGACGCACCAACGACATCCTGTCCAAGTACCTGCCGGTCAAGTACGAGCACGTGGTGTTCTGCAACCCGGCGCCGTTCCAGCGGGACCTGTACCACTACTTTATCACGTCGCCGGACATCCAGGCGCTGCTGCGCGGCAAGGGCAGCCAGCCGCTCCGGGCGATCAACATTTTGAAGAAGCTGTGCAACCACCCGGACTTGCTCAACATCGGGGACGACCTGCCGGGAGCGGAGCGGTGCTTCCCCGACGACTACGTGCCGAAAGAGGCGCGGGGCCGTGATCGAGAGATCAAGCCGTGGTACAGCGGCAAGATGCAAGTGCTGGACCGGATGCTGGCGCGGATCCGGGCGGACACCAACGACAAGATTGTGCTGATTTCCAACTACACGTCGACGCTGGACCTGTTTGAGCGGCTGTGCCGGAACCGGGCATACGGGTGCCTGCGGCTGGACGGGTCGATGAACGTGAGCAAGCGGCAGAAGCTGGTGGACAAGTTCAACGACCCCAACGGCGAAGAGATGGTGTTCCTACTGTCGTCCAAGGCAGGCGGGTGCGGCATCAACCTGATTGGAGCGAACCGGCTGGTGCTGTTTGACCCGGACTGGAACCCGGCGGCGGACCAGCAGGCGCTGGCGCGCGTGTGGCGTGACGGGCAGAAGAAGGACTGTTTTGTGTACCGGTTCATTGCGACGGGGACGATTGAAGAGAAGATTTTCCAGCGGCAGAGCCACAAGCAGTCGCTGTCGACGTGCGTGGTGGACTCGGCGGAGGACGTGGAGCGGCACTTTAGCCTGGACAGCCTCAAAGAGCTGTTCCAGTACCGGGATGCGAGCACGACGACGAGCGACACGCACGACACGTTCAAGTGCAAGCGGTGCCGGCCGGACGGGCGGCAGTTCATAAAGGCGCCGGCGATGCTGTACGGCGACACCAGCACGTGGAACCACTTTGTCAAGGACGGGCTGAAGGCGATACAGGATTTGCTGTTGCGGCAGGAGGCGGAGGAGAACGACGTATCGGCGGTGTTCCAGTATATTTCGCACTAGAGAGAGGAGAACCTGCAACGAGAGAGAGAGAGAGAGAGAGAGCGAGAACATATGCTGAGACACACCTAATGACGCATGATTCAATAGATTAAGCCTACGTTGAGATACCGTGAATGAAGGAGATACAAGCTCTATATACTGCGCGTATCCACCGTGCTACAACTCGTCTTTGACATGGTCCTCAGCCAGCGGCTTCTGCTGCGTGGCCTCGGCCTCGGCGACTCCTCCTCCTCCCTGGGCCTCGCGATGGCGGCGGATGACGGCGGCGATCTCGTCGTCGTAGACGGTCCACTCGGGGATCTGGCGGCGGGCGCGGTCGAGCTTGGGCTCCTTGGTCATGGGGTTGTTGCAGAGATCGATGGTCTTGGCGGCGGCGAGGGCGTCGTCGCTGCACCAGGTCTCGCACCAGAGCCAGTCCTGGGGCAGGCTGAAGATGGGGATCTGGAACTGCATGTGGTTGGGCAGGTCCTGGTCGAGGTTGGCGAGGCTGTTGGGGTCGGCGGACAGGGTGTGGTACTGCTGGCGGAGGCGGTCGCCGGCGGCGAGCTCGCGGAAGCGGCGCAGGTCGACGACGTAGAGGGCGGAGATGTGGTAGGGCTGGCCGCGCAGGTAGTTGTGCCAGTAGCCCTGCTTCCAGAAGCGGAAGCCTTCCATTTCGGTGCGGGAGTCGCACATCGGGGTGAAGCCGTAGGGGGCGCCGTGCAGGTCGAGCTGGACGAGCTCGGCGAGGTCGGTGCGGACGATCTGGTCGGCGTCGACAAAGATGACCTTGTCGAGCGAGAGCGGGAAGAGCACGTCGAGGAAGAGGATCTTGTAGCCCCAGATCTCGCGCTGCTTCTCCTTCTGCTGGCGCAGCCAGTGCGGCCACTTGTACGTGACCATTTCGTACTGGAAGCCGTAGGCCGCCGCCAGCGCGGGGATGCTGTCCTTGAAGGACGGCGACAGGAACTGCTCGATGAACCAGAACTTGACCGAATGCTGCGTGTGGCGCATCACGCTGACCATCATGATGTTGAGCATGCGCTCGTACAGGTGGCCGCTGGCGACCGAGAAGATGTTGATGTCGGCGTGCGCGGCGGGCGCGGCGGCGGATTTGCCGTCCTTGCTGCCCTTGCCCAGAATGCCCTCGGCGAATTTGAGGCCCTTGGCCACGTAGTCCATCGCGCCGCCGGAGGCGTCGGCCTTGCCGGCTTCCAGCACGTCCTCCGCCTCCATGCCCGGCTTCCGTACAATCCGCGGATACAGCGTCGTGCCCTGGAAGCTCGTCAGGGCCACGTCGGTGCCCTCGTCGCCGGGGACCTCGGCCTTGCCCTGTGCGCCGACGCTCTCGATGGCGAAAATGTCCGCGCTGCGGCCCTCCTGCAGCTGGATGTGGTAGTAGCCCGGGTTCGCTTTGAACTGGAAGTAGCCCAGGTTGGCCATGACCAGCGTGTCGGCCACGTGCGCGTCCTTGTCGGTGCCCAGCACGAGCTGTGCGCCGCGCGGCGGCTGGCCGCTGCGCTCGCTCGAGTGGCCCTCGATCAGAATGTGCTCGAGCTCGTAGGTGGCCTCGACGCCGCCGGTGGAGCTGAGCTTGATGTTGTCCAGGTCGTGCACCGAGGCCTTGGGCGCGACCAGCCACGCGGGGGGCACGTCCATGCCCAGGTTGAGCAGGGCCTCCGAGGGCAGGCCGCTGAAGTGGGCGCCGAGCGCCTGGACGCGCCCGCCGGCGTCAAAGGACGGCGCGGCGCCGAGCACCGAGCGGTAGAAGCGCTTGACGGGCAGCTCGTCGAGGCGGTCCTTGGGGTTGAGGAAGACGCGCACGAACACGCCATCGAGCTGCGACAGCACGCGCAGCAGCGGCGCCCAGCGCTGGCCCTGCTCGCTGGCCGGGTTCAGCACCGCCGTGAAGTGGATGGTGGCCGTGGCGGCGTCGCCGACCGCAAAGGCCGTGTGCGACGCGTTCCACACGCCAAACGACGAGATGCGCAGCGGCGGCGCCGACTCGAAGATGCCCTCCGGCAGGCTCGACATGGTCGACAGCGCCGTGATCGACGTCAGCTTGGCCGCGTCCAGCGGCGACGCCATCTTGGCCGCCAGCCCGAGCTCGTCCACGGCCGCGAGCACCGGCAGGATGCGGTTCGTCTGCTCAAACCCGAGCAGCGCCTGCAGGTCGTCCTCGCCAAACACGTCGCCCGCGGCCAGCGGGCCCACCACGCGGCCGTTGAGGATCACGCCGTTTGCGCCCGGCGCGAGGCCCGCAGACCGGCCGAAGCGCGCCACGGCCGCCAGGTACTCGGCCGGCGCCGGCTCCGTGGTGGCGATCAGCGCCCGGAGCGCCTCCCATGACGCGGCATTGGCCGTGCCGTCCGTCGACACGAGCGTGGTCTGAAAGGCTGCCGGCACGCTGTGGCCGCTGGTGTCGGGGTTGTAGACCACCTCGAGGCGCACGCCCGGGTTGCTGTCGCGGAACTGGAACGCCGAGAACAGCAGCTTCAGGCCGTCGTCGGTGCCCAGATCGGCCACCACGGTCAGCGCAGCCCACGCTTCCTTGGCCGCGTCGGCACTGGCCTCTACGACGGCGCTCTGCGCAAACAGGTCCGCGTGGTCCGCGCGCAGCCGGTGCACGTCCACCATCGCCAGCTTCTTGCCCTCTTCGGGGAAGATGTACGCGTTGCGCCTCGTCAGGGCGTCCTGCAGGAAATACTCGGGGATCCACGCGTCCTCCTGGATCATGCCGTAGTACAGGCCCTCCTGGATCATGCGCAAGTGCCCGGCGATCCTGCTGCTCATCGCCTGCAGCCAGTTGCCGTCGCGCGGAATGGGCACGCCGTCCACAAAAATCGGCGGCACCGGCGAATGCGCGCCCAGCCGCTCCGTCCAGTGCCGTGCCAGCGCGATCTGCCCCTCGTAGTGCGGCGACGCCAGCACCTCCTCGAGCGGCAGCCGCGCGGCCGCCTCGTCGCGCAGCTCCTTGTCCTTGACCGCCGCCGCAAACAGCTTGGCGTCCGCGTTCTCGGCCGTGCGCGCCTGCAGCGCCAGCTGGAAGTACGTGGCCATGGTGGACAGGCCGTAGTTCTCGAGCAGGTAGTAGGCGATCTTGGCCTGGCGCGCCGACGCCTCCGCGTAGACCAGCGGCACCAGGCCAAACCGGACCGGCACGCGCCGCTTGACAAACGCGAGCACCTCCTCGATGAAAAACTGCACGTCCGCCGCCTTGGCCAGGTCCACCACGAAGATCTGGTTGAAAATGTCGCGCCGCACCGGCGGGATCTGGCCCGGCATCCCGCCCTGCAGCAGCCGGAACACGCTCTTGGGAAACTCGGCGTACCGCGAGTCCTTTTCCAGATTGTTGAGCCACACAATCACGCGCCCCTCCTCCAGCTCGTCGCGCCAGTCGAACCGCGGCGGCTGCGCCTCCGCCTTGGACTCCGCCACCGCCTGGTGGCTCAGCACGTCCACCGCCTCCTTGCCCGTGAGCCCCAGCTCGCGGATGCCGTTGATCAGCTTGCGCTCGTCGCGCAGCAGGTCCACCATCGTCAGCGGCTGGATCTGCCGCTCGATCAGCTGCACCCCGTTCATCCACAGCACGTTGACGCCGGCCGGCACCAGCACGCCCCGGTTGCCCTGGTGCTCCGCCACAAAGGCCGCCGACGCGTTGTGCGCCGCGATCGAGCTCGAGTACTTGGGGAAGTCCTGCGACAGCTTGATCAGCGTCTCGAACGGCGTCCCGCTCTGCATGATGTAGTCGGCCGCCTTGAGGCCCAGCTCCGCGAGCTCGGTCTTGGACAGCGCCTTGAGATCCGCCACCTCTTCCTCGCCATCGAGAACGGCGGCGGCTGCTGCGGCTGCGTCTGTCGAGCTTTCTTTCGAGCCCGCGCCCGCCGTTTCTGCGTTGTCGGCGTCCCGGTCGTCAATAACAATGTAGTCCGTTCTCTTCAGAGCCAGCTCCACGCCGTAGCCGTTCACCGGCAGCGGCTCGCGGGGCGACGACGCCCCGCGGACATGCCGCAGCCGGTACGACGCCGCGCCTTGTCTCGCCTTGTCTGCGAGAAATCGGTGGAAGGCGCCAAAATCGGGGGACGTGACATCCGCGTATAGAATGGCTGACGGCCCCTTGCCCAGCGTCAGGTCAAACGGAAGCACCTTCTCCTGCGCCACGTGGCCTGGCACCGCTCCGCTGGCCTGCTCCAGGGATGGAGAACAGTACCGCCTGCCGTCCCAGAGGATCCATGGCTGGCAGCCGTCATCTGTTGTTGTTGTCTCCACACCAGTCTGGTAGAATTGGAAATGTGCCTCGATCCGGGGCGCCGCTGACCGCAGAGATAGCGCCAATTTGAATGTCGACAGCGCGTCGGCACTGCTAAAGTAGCCCCCTTCACCCAGCAGGGAAAGAAACTTGTCGTACAGCTCGCGGTCTGTGGCGGCTTGGCTAAAGTAGCCGTCGGCGATGCGGTCGAGGATTGGGTAGTAGGTGCTGGCATTTTCCTGTGCGGCTGTCTCGCTGTTTTCCGGCACTGTTAGCACTGATACGCCCAAGATAGCATGGAAAGCAGCCACGGCGCAGGTAGCACACGTACAGGAGCTCTGTCAAGTAAGGCGGAGAGGGGAAGCTGGCAATCATGCCCACATCGACAGAAGGGCTGGCAGAGACCAGAGACATTGGCAAGGACAGCGCTGCCAACAGCGCGGCCGCAAGGCCCCGGTGTGTCCTCTTTCGACGTGCCATGGTCATGTATGTGCACCCAGGCTGTGAGGGCTCTCGCAACGCAAGGTGCGTCTGCGAGAAAGTGGAACAACTCTGATGGGAAAAAGAGGAAGAAGAGACTTGCTGTCAGCTCCAGGCTTGGGCAAGGCAATGCGGGGGAAAGGTCCCCCCGGAAATAGATAAGAAATAGGCAACCAGAAAAGGCCTTCAGATACCAGCGAGGATACCAGAACTAGCCTTGTCAGCACATTCTCGGGCGCTTCGCTGGACACAAGGGACATGTGGCCCTTATGAGGTCCAACTTATGAACACATCGCAGGATAGCTGTACAAAAGAGGACTAGCGTATATACGAGTGGTCACGTGTTTTGCTGCTGAAAGGACACGCCGCTCTCTAGCTTGCAGAATTGGTGGAAGGACACCGCACCGCTCGGAGTAATACAGTTGTGCATCAGGCTGTAGCGTACCGTCCTGCCACTGGAAGCTTTAGGACAGGCTGTCAACTTTGGCCTGGAGAGATAAGGCTCGGGGCAGGCTTCACGACAGACCAATGGCGTGTATAAAGTTGGGCAGGTGTCTTTGAATACGAGCAGTGGATTGCGTAACAAGCAGTTCAGGGCGGAACCCAGTAAACACAGCCATTAGCGACGTCGCCCGGCGAATACGGCAACTAACCGCCCCTATTTTACACAGCTCATCCCTCTGAGCAACCCCGCTACCGCCCGCTGTGATTGGCCCTAGACAGCCATACGCCCCCGTCCGGAGCGGAAGAACCGTTAGGCGAAGTGTGCCTGAGGCCCCAACCCATCCCACATTTCCCATGGTCAGGGCCACGACTCGTAGACCTACGCCAACTAGGAATTAGGAGAGACAATAAAGGTGGCCTTGAGCGAACTGGGTTGCTGGCTCCTTGACAACCATTCCAACCACACCGCCTGCTCCAGGCTCTTTTCCCTGCACTTCTGGAGCTTCGGCGACGCTTGCGACGTCTCCCGTTGAAATCAATTGCCGACTCGCCCTTTCTTCTTCTTCCCTGACCCGTGGTCTGCGTCGTCCCCTATTTCTCTGGCCTTCGTTGCAAGCTGCACCAGCCAAAAATGGCGTCGTCCTCCTCCTCCTCCACGATGCTCACAAAGGTACGCCCACCACCACCGCTGCCGATGCGGCAGCTGTCGCCACCCGCCCGACGCGTTGATGCGCTGCTACCCACCCACGCACTCCCATTCAAGCTCTAAATGCTAACCTCTACCAGTTTGAGTCCAAGTCGTCTCGAGCAAAGGGTCTTGCGTTCCATCCCAAGAGGTATGCGATCTTCCTCCACCTCCCCCCCTCGTGTCCCCCTTTTGCGCTTTACGGATCTTCTGTGACGTTTTCGCTCCAAGTCCTGCATCTAACGCATTTGCCCCCCTCCTAGGCCATGGATCCTCGTGTCGCTTCACTCCTCCACCATCCAGCTGTGGGATTACCGCATGGGCACGCTGATTGACCGCTTCGAGGAGCACGATGGCCCCGTCCGCGCCGTGGCCTTCCACAAGACGCAGCCGCTGTTTGCGTCTGGCGGCGACGACTACAAGATCAAGGTCTGGTCCTACCAGACGCGCCGGTGCCTGTTCACCCTCAACGGCCATCTCGATTATGTGCGCACCGTCTTCTTCCACGATGAGCTGCCATGGATTGTTTCGTGCTCCGACGACCAGACCATCCGCATCTGGAACTGGCAGAACCGGTCGCTGAGTACGTTCTGTTGTCCCCTGACCCCTCTTTTCGTCTTGGTGCTTCTCCATGATGGCTGTGCGCTTGCTAACCGTGCTGGCTTCCAGTCTGCACCATGACCGGCCACAACCACTACGTCATGTGCGCCCAGTTCCACCCCAAAGAAGACCTTGTTGTGTCGGCGTCTCTAGACCAGTCCGTCCGCGTCTGGGACATCTCCGGGCTCCGTAAGAAGCACTCGGCCCCGACGTCCATGTCCTTCGAAGAGCAGATGGCCCGCGCCAACCAGAACCAGGCCGACATGTTTGGTAACACCGACGCTGTTGTCAAATTTGTTCTCGAGGGCCACGACCGCGGCGTCAACTGGGTCGCCTTCCACCCCACGATGCCCCTCATTGTCTCGGCCGGCGACGACCGCCTCGTCAAGCTTTGGCGTATGAGCGAAACAAAGGCTTGGGAGGTCGACACCTGCCGCGGCCACTTCCAGAATGTCTCGGGCTGTCTCTTCCACCCCCACCAGGACCTCATTCTGTCTGCTGGCGAGGACAAGACCATCCGCGTCTGGGACCTCAACAAGCGCACTGCCGTGCAGACCTTCAAGCGCGAGAACGACCGCTTCTGGGTCATTGCCGCCCACCCCGAAATCAACCTGTTCGCCGCCGGCCACGACAACGGCGTCATGGTCTTCAAGCTGGAGCGCGAACGGCCGGCCTCGGCCGTCCACCTGAATACGCTCTTCTACATCAACAAGGAGAAGCAGGTGCGCTCCTTCGACTTCCAGAAGAACACCGAGTCGCCCACCCTGCTGTCGCTCAAGAAGGTCGGCCCGGCCTGGGTTCCGCCACGCACGCTGTCCTACAACCCGGCCGAGCGCTCGGTCCTCGTGACCTCGACGGCCGACGGCGGCTCCTACGACCTGATCAGCCTGCCCAAGGACGGCTCGGGCGCCGTCGAGCCCACCGAGCTCAAGCGCGGCTCCGGCAACTCGGCCATTTTCGTGGCGCGCAACCGGTTCGCCGTGCTGAACACGGCGGCACAGTCCATCGACATCAAGGATCTGCAGAACAACTCCACGCGCTCTTTCCGCCCCCCCGCCGGTACCACCGACATCTACTTTGGCGGCCCCGGCAACCTGCTCATCATCACGCCGACCGCTGTGCACCTGTACGACATCCAGCACAAGAAGAGCATCGCGAGCCTCAACGTCAACGGCGTCAAGTACGTGGCCTGGTCTAACGACGGCCTGTACGCCGCGCTTCTCAGCAAGCACAACGTTACGATTGTCACCAAGACGCTGGAGCAGGTCAGCACGCTGCACGAGACGATCCGCATCAAGAGCGCCACCTGGGACGACGCCGGCGTCCTCCTCTACTCCACCCTCAACCACATCAAGTACACGCTGCTCAACGGCGACAACGGCATTGTCCGCACCCTCGACCAGACCGTGTATCTGGTGCGCGTCAAGGGCCGCAACGTCTACTGCCTCGACCGCGCCGCCAAGCCCAAGATTCTCCAGATCGACCCCACTGAGTACCGCTTCAAGCTGGCCCTGGTCAAGCGCAACTACGAGGAGATGCTGCACATTATCCAGAACTCGTCTCTCGTCGGCCAGTCCATCATCTCGTACCTGCAGAAGAAGGGCTACCCGGAGATTGCCCTCCAGTTCGTCCAGGACCCGACAACACGCTTCGAGCTGGCCATTGAGTGCGGCAACCTCGAGGTCGCCGTCGAAATGGCCAAGCAGCTTGACAAGCCCAAGCTGTGGGCACGCCTGAGCTCCGAGGCCCTGTCCCACGGCAACCACCAGGTGGTCGAGATGTGCTACCAAAAGCTCAAGCAGTTCGACAAGCTCTCCTTCCTGTACCTGGCCACCGGCGACGCCGCCAAGCTGGGCCGCATGGCCAAGATTGCCGAGCACCGCGGCGACTTTACCGCACGCTTCCAGAACGCTCTGTACCTGGGCGATGTGGAGGACCGCATCCAGATGTTCAAGGAGATTGACTTATGTATGGCCTCCTTCCCCCCTCCTTTCCCCATTTATGTGCATTCTTCAATGGAACCCTTTCACTAACGCTACAGATCCCCTTGCCTACATGACCGCCAAGTCGCATGGCCTAGAAGAGGAGTGCCAGTCGATCCTGGAGGCCACCGGCCTCACCGAAGACCAGCTCTCTCTTCCCGCTACCGGCGAGCCGCTGACCCCGCCCAAGCCGGTGGTGTCGACGTACAAGGCCAACTGGCCAACAAAGGGCGCGTCCGTGTCCTTCTTTGAGAAGGCGCTGCTGGGCCAAGTCGAGGGTCTGTCGCTGGAGGACGACGCGGCGGCAGCGACGAACGGCGTGGACGGCTTCGGGGCCGACGAGGCCGACGGCGACGCCAAGAAGAACGGCAACCTGATCGACGTGGACGAGGAGGAGGACGCCGCTGGCTGGGACATGGGCGACGACATTGTGCCGGAAGTCGACAGCGACTTTGTTAATGTGGAGAGCGCCGATGCAGGCGGTGCTGGCAGCAGCGAGGCCGACATGTGGGCGCGCAACTCGCCGCTGGCCGTCGACCACGTCGCCGGCGGCTCGTTTGAGACGGCCATGCAGCTGCTGAACCGCCAGGTCGGCGCCGTGCACTTTGCGCCGCTCAAGCCGCGCTTTCTCGAGGTGTACCAGGCCACCAAGTCGTATCTGCCGGCGTCGGCTGGTCTGCCGGCGCTGACCAACTACATCCGCCGCAACGTCGACGAAACGGACCCGCGCAGGGTGCTGCCCGTGGTCCCGCGCGACCTCGAGTTCCTCGTCGAGAACAATCTGCAGCGCGGCTACGACGCCATGAAGAGCAACAAGCTCGAGGAGGGCATCAGGGTGTTCAAGGGCATCCTGCACACCGTGCTAGTCAACGCCGTGGCCAGCGAGTCCGAGGTCACCGAGGCCAAGAAGCTCATCACCTCCGCCGGCGAGTACACCGTGGCCATGTCTGTCGAGCTCACCCGGCGGCAGCTCGGCACCAACGACGCCGTGGCCAAGGATCCTGCGCTGCTGAAGCGCAGCCTCGAGCTGTCGGCCTACTTCACCATCCCCAAGATCGAGGTGCCGCACCGGCAGCTAGCGCTGCTGAACGCTATGAACCTGGCGGCCCGAAACAAGAACTACAACTCAGCCCTGAGCTTTGCCAACCGGATACTGGCCAACGGAGGCGCCGGCCGGATTTTAGAAGCGGTGAGTGTGATGCGTGCCTTTGTATGCGTCTGCAAGGCAGCGAACTAACAGACAAACTAGGCCCGCAAGACCAAGGCGCAGTGCGAACGCAACCCCAACGACGCCATCGAGATTGAATTTGACCAGTTCGCCGAGTTCGAGGTGTGCGCCGCTAGCTTCTCACCCATCTACAGCGGCACGGCCTACGAAGAGTGCGCCTTTGACGGCGCCAAGTACCACTCCAAGTACAAAGGCTCCGTCTGCCGCGTCTGCGAGATCTGCGAGATTGGCAAGCACGGCAGCGGCCTGAAGCTGCATGCTTAGGTGTTGTGAGGGCCCGTAATCTGCTCCTGGCGAACGCACCACGCCGTGCCGGCGGTTTCTGCACGGTGACCTGGAAGCGAGCTGCTGGTGGATAGTATGGTGTTGTCTTGCTGCGTCTTCTGCGTCATCCGTCTTTTTGTCTTTTCGTCCTTTCGTCCTTTCGTCTTTTGCCTCCTTTGCCTGTTTTTGTCTTTTCTCTCCAAGAGGTCATAGCCTTATTCCTTATTGTAAAGGGGTGGAAAGGGGAACACGAAAAGGAAGCCCTATGTCTTGTAGAAAAAAGCTGTTCGTTGGATGGTCGTCGTTTTGCGCGACGAAGAAAATGAAGCATGATAGTAACAAGGAAACTCAATAAAACAATGTCAATTTAGGTTTTCTTTTCCTTCTTTTCCTGTTTCATGCCAAGCTCGCCACCCGTGACTGGTCTTTCATTTGGTTCATTCGCAAACATTCTACGCTATAGCAGATGCTAATGGTACACACACACAACGCCAACCCCCCCTCGTCTGTGGACTGACAGTGTCCTGCGCTACATCGGTAAATCTCGATACCGTGCCGTTTTCCCATTTCGCGAGTCGCACTGCTTACACAATGGTTTCGAGTTGCCGTGCATAGCCCAGGACATTCTCGATCACCATCTGGCTGATCTCCTTCTGGTCGGACTCCGGAGCGAAGCCGTCGTCGGTCTCGGTCTCCATGGCGGTGTTGGCGGTCGCCGAGGGGAAGTAGATGTGGCCGTCCTTGATGGCCCAGCCGCGCTGCTTGGCGAACGCGACCACGGCGCCCTCGGATTCGAGGAACAGCAGCGACTTGGTCGAGTTGAGCGGCAGCGACGGGTAGGCGCGCTCGCTGCTGGAAGCGATTTCCGAGCGGATCTGCGACGTGAGGATCTGTGATGGGGCGGTGAGCAACAAGAACAAGGCATGAACAACACAAAAACAACAGCCACAACGAACGCACCTCGGAAAAGGCACCGTACTCCTCGCACGGCACCTCGCCCTGCTTCATGGCCTTCCACACGCGGTCATAGCTGCCCTCCATCAGCCACCGCTCCAGCCGGATCGGATAGCCCAGGTACCGGTCCTGCTCGACGACGCCGGCGCCGCCGCCCTCCTGCGTGCTGATGCTCTCCAGCTCCGAGTGGAACTCGCCGTAGCGGCCCTGCGTCAGCAGCAGCAGCAGGTACAGGCCCGTCACCTTGTTGCGCTCCGCCACGTTCGGCGGCAGCACCGCCGCCGGCAGCGCATAGAACGGCGTCAGCTGCTGCACGTACCGCGTGAACGCCTCCTCGTCGCGCGCCCGGATGCTGCACAGCGCGCCCTGCTCAAAGGTGTCCCGGGCCAGCGCCAGGGTGGCTGCCGAGGGGCCCGCGCCGGAGGTCCCAAAACTCGGCGTCAGGGCGCCCAGCTTCAGCAGCCCCAGCTTCGCCTTCGACAGCAGCTTCGTCTGCTCTGGGTAGCTGCGCGTGCTCTTGAGCTGCGAGAGGATCTGCACCACCTGTCTGTCCGCCATGGTTGCCTGTGGTGGTGGATTGTGCGGGTGTGTGTGGAGGAGAACGGGAAAGGGAAGGAAAGAGACGGGAACCGTCGCCTGGTCGTCGGTCAGTGGCGTGGCGCCTATACGTTCGCGGCTTTGTGTATCGTAAACCGCACTGTCACCGAATGGGTCGCCCAAGATGCGTTGGATGAGCTGTTGTGGTTGCGTGAGGATGTCGGATGCGAATATGGCAAGTTGTGGTGTGGGTTACGGCGGTAGTGGCAGCAACAGCAGGCAGGCTACATCAGGCTGACGAACGGATCGTGGCCTAGCTTCGCGCCCCGTTTGAGACATATCTTATCACGTGACACTACCATACCTCAACACGGTTCATGGCCGTTGAGCGCGACCAACAGTATCTATGTCCTATGCGTATTATGAGAGCCGAAATGGAATTCTTAATTTTGGCCCCTGAAGAGTGCTTTTCCATGGAACTTGTAGGGAAAAATCATGCTTCAAAATTGGCGACTCCTAAGACCTTGCCATTGCCCACTTCTCCGCAATGCAGCCCTCACATCTAGCATATGTTTGTGCTCTTCCAAGAATACTAAAACCATAAGTATATCCCGAATGCTCCGTTAATTGAACTAATTTGAAGGGCTTTTGTATTTGGATCCCAGGGTTGGCTTAACCGCTACGACAACTTGGGTGGCAGCCTTTGCCTGAGCCTTGCCCTCAGGTTTTTCTGTGTCGGTTTGCGAAGAGCTTGGCTGAGAAGAGCTTGGCTGAGAAAAGCAGCCAGTTGAAATCTTCACCCTGCTCTGTAGAAACCCTGGATAAGCTATCACTGGCGGATGCGGGAAGGAAGCGGCCGCGAGGCGAAGCGTGTGTGGCCGTTTCATCTTTCATCTAGGAAGCCGGCCAAACCCACCGAAGTCAAATGTTAAAAAGGACATCAACGGCAAAGCGGATGCACGGCACAGCCTCTTCCCATGACCATCAACGTGGGTAATCGCAACATTAGGACCTAAAATAGAGATCAAAGTGCTATGTTATTTCGCTGGCAGTTATTGCGACCAAGCTAGTTTGATGAGATCGCCTAGCAGTACTCCGTACTCCATAAAATAGTTCTTGCCCCAGATAGTCGTCAAGGAGGAGACCGCTACGCTGTCTGTAGATTTACGTATTCTCGTTCAGGCCACGGCTTGGGGGTGAACAGGGGAGGAGACTGAAATGCAAATGCCCAGACTAGAGGATCTGCCTAGGCTGAGAAATTAGTGGCTGTAGTGAGCCTACACTAGCACTGTTGGAAGAGTGCAGGCAGTGCCACCCAACGAGCTCGAGCGCCCAAATTCATATTGGCGGATTGTTTCATGGCCCTCTTGTCGAGGGGCTGAACGGCCAGCTCCGACGTCATACATGTTGCACTATAGGACTCGGGTCTCGTTTGACAATGGAAGGATAGCAGCCGTAGGATGGAGGCATCAGCGACGACGTGGCAGATGCGAAGCATAAATGGTCATCATAGTCATCATGGTCATTCCCGTGGCCGATGATTTGTCGTTCGTGCCAGTAAGTGCCGCAATTGTTTGCTGAGGAGGGGGTTGTTGATGGAAGATCAGACGACCGGTTGGCAGCCACGACATTGTGCCCAGCGCCTATAGAGCCGTTACGCAGTCACTAACACACATGGCGATCAGCCGTCGTTTTGGCGGACCTGTCACCAATGCAGTGAGGAAATAAGCTTTTGCCAGTGGCCGTTATGCAGGCCACTAGAGCATACAACTGCTACGTGAAACGTGTAGAGTAATACGAGAAGGCGGCCAGACAGACAACAGGTGATCAGTAAGACCTCTACGACGCTGCACTCCGTATACTCCGTGCATATGCAGGCGTAATCGGACACGGAATAGGAGAGCACCAAGCGGCCGCGACTGTCAGGAGGTGTGGGCGTATGTGCCCCTCCAAACCCGCCTACGTCCCCAGCTGCAATTTTGTGCTTCCGGGTTCTGTTTCTCCAAATAGCATATAATCGTGGCTGAGTGCGGCTTCCACGGATAGCGTTGTACCGGCGGCCCCAGCTTCACAGCACGCTGGGCTTCGGTGGGTCTGCACTACTGATGGGCCAGAGTAGTAGTCGACAAGTTTCCTCCTTCGTCTTCTTCCAGTAATTTGCGACGTGCACTAGCAAGTACCGGCTCCTAAGATGCTGGTTCTAAACTGGTCGCTGCTCTTTTGAGTACATCCTGACTGCCACGACCTCAGGACTGCTGCTGTTTCGTCTAGCACTAGGCAGAACGTCCAGCACCGTCTAGCCGCCAGCTTGCCTACTAATCCTAAACTCTGTATCAAGGCGTTCTTCCAACTGGAGACTGGCATGCTCCTCTGGTTCGGGCTGATCTGTTGGGCTTTGTCCTAGCGAACCAGAGGCACACCCAAACACAAGCACTGAGTCTTGCTTCTTGTTGGCTCTCCAAGCCATGTGGTCCTTTTCAATACAACACTGTTCTCCCACCCTCCACTTGTCTCCATTTTGTCGTTTGCTCACCAGTCGCTCCTTCCTTCCTGCCCTCAGGTTCAACCTCCACTGTCCTTTATTTGGCGTCTTCTTTTAGTACCTCTATTTCTTCCTCTGTATTCTTGCTCATTTCTCCTTTTTTAATTTGTGCCTTTTTTCTGTTTTCCTTCCTTGATATCCCACCTTGCCTTCTCAGCGCCACCCCGCGAGCCATGTTGGCATAAACGAACCCGCCAGAGCACCGGCATTAATATAATAATTACCACGCAGCCGGTTTGCTGGCACTGACATCAGGACGGTTGCCACACCCCCAAGTGGGCTCAGAGACCTTCTTCAACGCCGTGTCATATTTTAGTACTACACTGCACTCAATACCATGTCGAACCCACAGTACGCGCGTCAAACGCAGGCCAGCGGCCGCAACAGCAGTGCCGGTAAGTCAAGTTCTCACCGTTGAGATGCTAGCAACGAGGGCCGGGGGGAGGAGGGGGGTAGGCAGAAGCAAAAACGAGGAATAGAAAGGGCCAGAGTCTGGGCAAACAGAACAGCATTGGCAACGAAGGCAGCAAAAGAGAGCAGGCGACGCCACCGAAAACACGAGAAGGAAGTGCACTACACAGACCCAAGAGTTCAGCTGAGACCGGCCGACAGCGACTTGCACCCGCCTAGTGGCGATCTAAGGAACACAGTTCAACGGGGGCACTGCAAGTGGATACAGCATAAGAGCACCTCGCACTTCGTCCATACTCCGTACACAACCCTCCTCAGCGTCCTATAAGGACTCTAACGGCGTTTTTCTTCGTGCTGCGTCGGCCATGGCACAGATCGATCAAGAGCTATCCCAGAAGTCCCGTCTCGGCCACCACTTCCCAACTTGTTCCAAGTTCAAGGGCTTCTGTGGACTCCACCCCATACCACTCTAACTCCAACGTCTTGTCGCTGGCTTCGATTACTGTGCTATTACTGGTTCTCCTTTTTTTCTGCTTCCGTTCCTTCTTGTCTACCCCTCGTGCCCACTTCTAGCTCTTTCCTACTCTCTCTTGCTCGCCTGGCATCGCATTCGGCGGCGCACCCGAAAAACTCTCCGAAACCCGGACTGGGATTCCAGCTGACGTCTCTCGTGTCTTATCTTGTTTGCTGAGGATTAGGCGCCGATTCTTTCGATATGCCTGAGTTTGGAGCGACCTTCGTTCCGGGAGGGTTCGATGACTACTATATGCCCGAAGTCATCGCGCCCTCGCCTCAAAGGTGCGTTGCTTTTTTAACTGCTATGAGCCCAGAACCTAGCAGTGGCTTCAGGATGTCCCGCTGCCCTTTTTATATAAATGTCCACCCCGTTTTATCCTGTGTGCTATATTGTTCTTTGTTGTTATCAGCTGGCGGCGCTTCTCGCCTGCTTGCTCCTCCTGTCCCTCTACCCCTCCCCCGCCCGACGAGACCGCTCACCAACAAACGGCCGACCGTTACTTTGGATGGCCGGGAGTAGCTTAGGCTCAAAAAATTGGAATAGTGTTATGGCCGGCTCACCACTGACAATATTCTGCATTCGGTTACAGGGTAATGCCCGAAGTCCCCCATAATATGCAAGAGGGCTTGCAGCGAATGGAGCTCGAAGCCCCTCTAGGCAACACACCCGCCCCCAGCGTCCACCCGACTTCTTCGCGAGATCTTGGCCAGCAGCGCGATCGTGGATCTTCACTCGCCAGCATAACCGGCCGGCCCGCTTCTACCGCGTCGTCTCTTCTTGCCTCCAGCGCTACCCCGGCTGCGTCGCTTGGCGGCCAACAACAGCCCCCCGCCGATGAATTCAAGCCCTTCTCCCAGACACCCGCCGGCGACATGCCCACTTTCGACGCTCCGTCCTTCTCGCCGTTTCCCCGCGTCAAAGGCGACAATGTCCCCCCAAGCGACGAGGAAAAGGAGGAAATTCTCTACAATGCACGCCAGCATGTGCTGAATTCCAACAACGTGTCTATGCAGCTAGTTTGGGCTCGCGACTCGCTAAGCTGGGTTGAAATATGCGCCGAGGCTCACGCCCGCGAAAACAAGGATGTCTCTGGGCGACCCAAGACGCCCAAGATCGAGCATGAACTGCGCGTCGATGCTATCAATATTGTCGATTATCTCGCTTCCCAGGGCCACCCGGAGGCTCTGTTTATGCGCTCAAAATGGCTCGAGTTCGGAAAGTTCGGCTACCGCATAGACAAGAAGGAGGCCTACTTGGGCTATAAGAAGGCTGCCGAGCAGGGCTGGGGCCGCGCCGAGTACCGTATGGGCATGCTTTTCGAGGGCTCCAACGATATGGAGAAGTCTCTGCAACATTATAACCAAGGTCTGGCCATGAAGGACTCTGCGGCTCACTACCGCCTTGGCATGATGAGCCTGATGGGCCAGCACGGCTACCGCAAAGATTACCAGCGTGGGCTCGAGCTCATTCAGTTTGCGGCTGATACGTCAGACGAGGATGCGCCTCAAGGTGCCTACGTTTACGGAATGTTGATCGCCCGCGAGCTGCCCGATATCAGCATCCCCGAAGGCATATTACCAATGAACATCAACCTCTCGCGCCAATATGTTGAGAAGGCTGCCTATTTGGGCTTTTCCAAGGCTCAGCTGAAAATGGGCCAGGCCTTTGAGCTTTGCCAGCTTGGCTGTGACTTCAATCCAGCACTGTCTCTCCACTACTACGGTCTTGCGGCTCGCCAGGGCCAGCCTGAAGCCGCCTTGGGCGTCAGCCGATGGTTTTTGTTCGGCTACGAAGGCGTGTTCCTCAAAAACGAGCAGCTGGCCTACCAGTACGCACAGCAAGCTGCTGACGCCAAGCTTGCTACAGGCGAGTTCGCTATGGGCTACTACAATGAGATTGGTATCCATGTTCAGAAAGACCTGCGCGAAGCTCGCCTCTGGTACGAAAAGGCGGCAGACCACGGCAACAAAGACGCCATTGGCCGACTGGAAGGACTCAACCAAGCCAAGACGCTCACAAAGCAAGACCACGAGACTACCGCACTTACTCGTATCAAGAGCCAGCACGGATCTCAGCGCGGCCAGCGCCCGGAACGCTTCAGCAGCAGGCAGAAAGATCCAGCCAAGGCACTACCCACAGTGTCCGAGACACCACCAAGCATCCCCGAAGACGTTGTCCCCGTTGCAGCCTTGGCAGCCATCAAGATCCAAGCACCAGAGGAGCCGGAGCCCCCGAGATTGTCGCCACGCCAAAACCCTACTAACGACTTGCGTGAGTCGCCCAGAGCACCGGCCTTTGCTATCAATATCGACAAGAGCAACCTAGCAGCCCGGCCCAAGTCCACGGCACCGTATCCCGACGACGATAAGCCTGCGCCGCTCAATCTCAGCCGACCGAAGTCTACAGCACCATACCCCGAAGACGATGCTCCAGGACAGCCGCCCCTGTCGCCTCATTACAATCCCCAGATCCGGCCGAGCGCTGGCCAACAAGCTAGTCGCCCACTGAGTGCTTTTGGCATCCGGCCTGTAAGCACTGGTCCCCAATCCGGGCCAGGACAACGCATGCCTGGATCAGCATCGACTGGCAACCTCATGCCAGAGCAGAGGCCATACTCGGTTAACCTGCAACCTGGGCCTGTCGCAAACGAGCCACCGCGTGGCCGAATTGTTTCTACTAGCTGGGAGCCTCAAGTGCCTGCCGGTGGCTACAGGGTAGGAAGCCCTGCAGGTGGTCCCCAAGGACGCGGCGACTACCGAGGCCCTTCCGATATGGGATACCAGCAGCCCCAGCAGCCCATGCAAAATGCAGGCCCCCGGCCGACGTCCGGCGCTCCACTAATGCCCGAACCCTCACGAAACCGCCTTTCGAAGGTCAATCCGAATTCTAACAACATCCCGAACCAAAGACCACAGCCGGGGCCAGGGCAGGGTCCTGGCGGGGGATACGGTGGAGGATATGGCGGAGGAGGATACAGCGAAGGGCCTGGTGCTGGCCGAGGTGGGCCGGCTGCGGCTCAACCAGGTAGAGACTATGGTCCACGCACCTCCAGCCGTCCTGTATCGAGCTCTTACGTCGACGGCGCCAATGGCCACCCCGACCGTGTGGATTCTATGCCTATGAAGGTGCCTCAAGGTCATGCCCGGCTGCCAAGCTCGGGTAACCGCCCCGGAGGATATCCAGATGCTGGGCGGCAAAGCGCACCACCTCTGCATGGTGGAGGAGGCCCCTCTAGCCGGCCTCAATCAGCCGCTCAGCAGCGGATGTCCACTCCTGGTGGCAACCCTGTCGGAGGAAGACCCGCGCCTGCCAAACCGGCACCTGCCAAACCTGCTGGAGGCCAAGGCCCTGCGACATTCGAAGAAATGGGCATTCCACAGGGCAAGGGCGACGACGATTGCGTAAGTTTAAGCTTTTATCTGTTTCTTGGATATGAAAATCATCTCAATTCGCTAACTTTTTGTCTAGTGTATTATGTAAATAGACCACCAAGTTGGTGTGGTAAGACAGGCAGCGAGCACATCTATTGACATCTTGGCTGTTATCTTGGCATCTGTCTTGGCTATAGTGGTGACTATGCTGGTTTTTGGTCACTATAAAAGCATGATACGGGATGCTCTTGGCTAGATATGGTCCTTGTTCTAGTGTAGTCAGCTAATTTCTATCTTATATTCCCGTATTTAGAGGATGGTTGATTGATTTACGATTTCATGATAGTTCCTTAGATACGAAACAGGCATCTATCGGCCATTTCACATTGCATGTATGCGACCGTTTTGATGGGGTAAATGAATAGCTCTTGTTTATTGATAAATGCACACCATTATACCATTTAAATCAAAAGACGCCATGAGAGAAAATGCAGAGCATAGAAATCAAGTCAAGGCCAGACAAACAATACTGTACGTAGATGAGTAAACACCAGCCATGCCAACGATGGAAGCAGATTGCTAGCCCAGTAACAACGAGAACCTAAAACATTATAAAATCAAAGACGCAGAAAGTAGGAGTAGGGCTGTATATATGTTATACCACTCACTAAAAAAAGGGGGGCGTGGGGAGCACACAGTGAGCCCCCTTCATCGAAGCGGTATGGTGTCGTGAAAGATAATAAGTGAAGCGGCGTCTGCGAAGTTTGCAGGGTTGCACCAGTAGTAGGACGTCATATTCTGCGATAACAAGTGCCTGGTGAACGGCCCGGCGGCGGCTACTGGCTCACCGGGGGTGCACACATGGTCGATGACAACGACTTCTGGCTGGATGAAATGGCGCGCATCAACGTGTCCCACGTGAAGCTCGAGCTCCATCAGAACACCGGGCAGCTCTAGGATACTCTGGAAGTCGTTGGGGAACATTCTGTCGAAAATGCTCTGGTGGATAAGGTACCTGCGGAGGTGACGGACAAACTCGGCGCACGGAATGTAGATAGGAACCTGGCGCTCGTGGCCGCAGGCATAGAACGCACGGTAAATTAGGCACTGTAGAGAGCGGAAATGTTAGTCCATGTTGACAAAGAAGGATAAGAGGAGGGACGGGGATGTGGTACGCACCATTGTGATGGATAAACAGTTATTGCTTTCAATTATAACTGGTAGGCTGAAATAAGGCAAAAAAGGGGGAGGGGCAAGTGGTAATAGCAAGAAAGCACAGGCCGAAGATGGATACAAGGTTTTGGGTGGTTGTGAAAATGGTGAATTTGTTAAAACAATAAGTCGGAATAGTTCAGTGGGGGAGAGGCGGCTTAAATAAACTCTATGCCCAGGTGCATCAAGAAGTAGGAGACGAACAATGCTCATTGTTTCCGCAACAAGGAAGAGCAGGTCGATTTGTGCAGAAGCTGCTCAAACTAGCAGTGCGCAATGAACCAAACAAAGGAGGCAAGCGGGAGACAGATTCTTTTTCTCTGACACAAAGCCGACGTCCATACGTTGTTCAGTATTGGAATTCTATTATTCAAGCGGCGCTACAAGGCACAGGAACAAAGAGAGACTCACTGCCAAAGACAAAACAGTCTTGCATGCAAACTGTGCTCGTATATTGTCGTGCTCAAGTAATCTTAGCATATGGATATGTAGAATAAAATAAAAACAAAATGGTAACTAGTCCACTTCCGCGTTGAAGCGGCCCATGCAATCCCACTGTAACTCCCATGTATTTCCTGTTTCGTCATTTTTTTGGGGCAAATCAAACAAATAGGGACGAAAATCAGGCCCTAAAATAACCTTTTTGCTTGTGTATTTTCTGCCTCTTCATACGGCACCATTTTTGAAATGTTTCTGCTCTCGCCCATGTTTCCTCCATAATATTTTACCAGCCGGTTGAAACGACTGGCGACCCTGACATCGAGTAGAGTTTTTGAACCCCATGATAGTTTTGTCTCATTTGTTGAACCGATCCTGTCGCCTGTTCTCATTGTTTTGTTGAAAACGCCGAGACGTGCACTCCTTTGTTCCTAGACACGCCAGCGTTGCTTAGATGCCGGCATCGGTGCGCCAGCCCTCCACGGGCAGGGGGAAGCCGCTGGACCAGGCGGCGATCTCAGCCTTGAGCGAGTTGATCTTGTCGACATCGCCGGCAGCGACCTTGGCCTTGAAGTCCTTGAGCTTGTTGGCCTCCTTGGGCAGGGCCGCCTGGACCTCCTTGCAGATCTTGATGGCCTGGTCGATATAGGAGGCGACGCGCTCAAAGTCGGCGGTGCCGAAACCACGGCTGGTCATGGCGGGGGTGCCGATTCGCAGACCGCAGGGAGTCAGGGCGCTCTTGTCGCCGGGAATGCTGTTCTTGTTGCAGGCAATGTTGATCTGCTCCAGGACAGCCTCGACACGGGCGCCGTCGAGGGCAAAGGCGCGTAGGTCGAGCAGCACCATGTGGGAGTCGGTGCCGTCGGACACTAGCTTGTGGCCGAGCTTCTTGAAGGTGACCTCGAGGGCCTTGGCGTTGTCGATGACCTGCTGCTGGTAGGCCTTGAAGTCGGGGGACGCAGCCTGCTTCAGAGCGACGGCAAGCGCAGTGATGGTGTGGTTGTGGGGGCCGCCCTGGTGGCCGGGGAAGACGGAGAAGTTGATGGGGTTCTCGAGATCGTAGAGGGTCTCCTTGCCGGTCTTGGCGTCCCGGGAGCGAACACCCTTGCGGAAGAAAATCATGGCGCCACGGGGGCCGCGCAGCGACTTGTGGGTGGTGGTGGTGACGACATCGGCGTACTCAAAGGGCGAGGGAATGACGCCGGCGGCAATCAGGCCAGAGATATGGGCCATGTCGACGACCAGGTAGGCGCCGACGGAGTCGGCAATCTTGCGCATGCGAGCATAGTCGATGAGGCGGCAGTAGGCCGAGGTGCCGGCAACGAGGATCTTGGGGCGGAACAGCTGAGCGTTCTTCTCCAGCTGGTCGTAGTCAATGATGCCGGTGTCGAGGTTGACGCGGTACGGCATGGTCTCAAAGTAGGTCGAGACAGCCGAGATCTTCTTCTGCGGCGTCTGGTAGCCGTGGCTCAAGTGGCCGCCGTGGGGCAGGTCGAGGCCCATCAGACGTCCGTGGGGGGGCATGATGGCCTGGTACACCTGCAGGTTGGCCGGGCTGCCGCTGAGGCACTGAACGTTGACGCCCCAGCGCTCCGAGTCGACGTGGAAGGCAGCTAGCGCACGCTTCTGGCACAGCAGCTCGACCTCGTCGATGTGCTGGTTGCCGCCATAGTAGCGGGCACCGGGGTAGCCCTCGGAGTACTTGTTGGACATGGGCGAGCCGAGAGCGTCGAAGACGGCACGCGACGTCACATTCTCCGAGGCAATCAGGATGATCGACTCACGCTGGCGCTGGATCTCCTTCTTCTGTAGAACGGGGAAGCAAAACAGCGTCAGTAAACAGCAAGGCTGTGACCCGGCTTTCGGATTCCGGACGAAAAGACAGAACTTACCATGATCTCAGCGACCTCTGGGTCGGTCTCGACAAGAGACTTCTCCAGCATCTATGTCAAACAAACGTCAGCATACTGTCCAAAGGACCCCTCCATTAGCTTCTCTCCTCCAGAAATTCTGCCAGAAGCTTTACCTCCTTGTGCGTCTCTGAGAGAGCATAGGTGACATTGGGGGCGGTGGAAGCCATGTTTGATGTGTGGAACGGGTGACGTTTGTGGGAAAACGGAATAGAAGAAGAGGCTCAAGGCTGTCAACGAGAACAATGTATGTGTTCTCAACAAAGTGGTTGTCCGAGGGGGAGAGAGCAGAAGACCACGGGAAGAGCAGCTAACTGGTGAAAAAAAATTATGACTGGACTACCAGAAAAATTTACAGTACAAAACGCCCAAAGAAGGATAGTGGGGGTTAGCGACTTCGGAGGCGGCCCAATCAAGCTGCAGCAAGGAGGTTCCCCAACAACAAAGAGCCGAGTCATTTTCTTGTCTGGGGGCCTGAGCCACTAAAGAAATTGGAGTAGTTCCTGAACTCCATAGGTGCTGCTTTTGGGCAAAAGAGTGTCGCCGTTGGCCAGGTCCAAGAGAGGGATATATCTACAATGACCATTGTAAATCGTTGAGCGTTGGCCCGTTCGGCGAGCCAACGGTTTCTTCCTAGCAAGGCTAAACAGGCCCTTACAAGCATTCTATCTAGGAAATACATCAAACGCAAAGAAGGGTGAGAATATGCTCTGAGCTTGTGGCTGGCTTCTTGATCCTTTGGACACAGAGCACTTTGCCAACCCCCGCTAGCAGTCCGGTTGCCCCTCGTTACGTAATACAGTCTGGGCACAGAACGGATGCGGTGGACGTCATGTGACTCTTCGCGCTGGGGCCCACCTGAGCTTACCCCAGCCAAGGCAGCCTGGAAAGTATGCGTCACCATTCCATGCCAGGGACAGCGCATTACGGTCATTCTGGTCACGCACGTCCCTTCGCTCCTGCGGAACGCGGCCTAGTTACTCTGGGAGACTGATAAGATACACTGTAAACCCTCCTGTTTAGTGGCGATAGCGCCTTGTGGTGCACTGTTACTGAGCACTATTTGAGATCCTGACGTCGTATACTCCGTAACTTAGTGACCCCGTAGGCAACTCCGGTCGTCCCTATTTATTAGCAACGGCCCAGTATACCCGCCTCAGGCGCCTGACCTCTCTCCCTTTCTCCTCTTTCCCGTCCCTTCTTCTATACAAACGACTCGTTGCCGTCCATCCTCACGTCAACACAATCTATCTCATCTTGGTTTGCGATCTCGCATCATCACCTATTTGCCGGTTCGAGAGATAAATCGACTGTCCTTTCTTTTTTTTCTTGCATTCGATCGTTGTTGTTTCCCCAGGCCCTACCCGAGCTATCTTTTTGTTGTTGTTGTTCGACTTCGTCTCGGCGCCTAACGCCTGACACCTCCGAACACACACCTCTTCCTTCGCCATCATGAAGGGTGCTCTGATTGCCGCAGCCGGGCTGTTCGGCGCCGCCCAGGCTGGCGGTGTCCACAAGCTCAAGCTGAAGAAGATTCCCCTGGCGGAACAGCTGGTATGTTTGACGTCCATCCCGAGGTCCGAGATCGGGTTGAAGCGGAAAGCAAGAGGCAAGGCATCACGAGAACGATAGCTAACGGATCGTCTACAGGAAGCTATTCCTATCGCAGCGCAGGTTCGCGGCCTTAGCCAGAAGTACATGGGCGCCCGTCCCGAGAGCCACATGGAGGCTATGTTCAGCACTGACGTCGCAAACGTGGACGTCAACCACCCTGTGCCAGTCAGCAACTTCCTGAACGCTCAGTGTATGTACCCTTGCACCCTTGTGCCGTCTCTTCGGCATATCTTGGTTTGTCTTTTTCTTTCGTGCTGACTCGACAGACTTTGCGGAGATCTCTATCGGCACTCCGCCTCAGAGCTTCAAGGTGGTGCTTGACACGGGCAGCTCCAACCTTTGGGTGCCGTCGAGCGAGTGCGGCTCCATCGCCTGCTACCTTCACTCGAAGTACGACTCTTCGTCGTCGTCGAGCTACAAGGCAAACGGCAGCTCCTTTGCCATCCAGTATGGCTCGGGCAGCCTGAGCGGCTTCGTGTCCCAGGACACGATGACGATTGGCAACCTCAAGATCGCCAAGCAGGACTTTGCTGAGGCCACCGAGGAGCCGGGTCTGGCCTTTGCCTTTGGCCGCTTCGACGGCATTCTCGGCCTTGGCTTCGATACCATCTCGGTCAACAAGATGGTGCCGCCGTTCTACAGCATGGTCGAGCAGAAGCTCATCGACGAGGGCGTCTTTGCCTTCTACCTCGGCAACGCCGATGCGGATGGCGACGACTCGGAGGCTGTGTTTGGTGGTGTCGACAAGGCCCACTACACTGGCAAGATCACCACCATCCCGCTGCGCCGCAAGGCCTACTGGGAGGTGGACCTGGACTCGATCTCGCTGGGCGAGGACACGGCCGAGCTGGAGAACACGGGCGTGATTCTGGACACCGGCACTTCGCTGATTGCTCTGCCGTCGTCGCTGGCTGAGATGCTGAATGCTCAGATCGGTGCCAAGAAGGGCTACAACGGCCAGTACTCGGTTGAGTGCAGCAAGAAGCCGAGCCTGCCGGACGTCACCTTCACTCTGAGCGGCTACAACTTCAGCCTGTCGGCCAACGAGTACATCCTTGAGGTGTCGGGTAGCTGCATCTCCACCTTCATGGGCATGGACTTCCCCGAGCCGGTTGGCCCCCTGGCTATTCTGGGCGATGCTTTCCTGCGCAAGTGGTACTCTATCTACGACCTCGACAACGGAACCGTTGGCCTGGCCCTGGCTAAGAAGCTGTAAGCTGTGAGCCGTGAGCTCGCAAAAGCTTCAAGCCAGAAGAAGAAGCTGATACGTGCCTGACGGAGGTACTGGACGACCTGCTCTATCAATTTGAATATGTTATCGCCCACCCCTCTTGTTCTTTTTACTTTGTTATTTCCTTTTTGTTTGCTTTGGCCGCTCCGAGTTATTGTGTACAATTTGACCCGAACACCAACATTGTCTATAACAACAACATCATCGGGACTTGCCTTTCTTTGCATGCGGGAGAGGAGACAAGGAGAGAATGAGAGTGTCTACGCCGAAGAGAAGGTGACCGCACACTGTGTGCCGCACGCAGAACAAGAGCAGCACCACTGGGCTTCTCGACGCCACCGCAACAGTACTTTCTACCCGCTGGTCTGTTTCTTTTTTTACAGTACAGAAGTGAATATAATAGTAGCATTTTATCTCACACGTGTCCTTTTGGCGCATCTCTCAGCAAATCTATTGAGCGCTCAGTCGTGTTATCCGTAGGCGGTGGTGCAGCCGTGGTTTCAGGTTCCCGGCTGTTGGCGCAACAACGTGTGAGATCTGGAATGTGACACCGTGACCCGATTAGTCAGACATATCACGTGATGCCCAAGCGCGGCGCAATTTCAGGGCGTGTTGGCGGATTCCGCAGGCCAACAACACTCTGGCCGTGCACGAGTACATACGAGTAGGGTGGTTGTACACTAATGTGTGTACGGAGTAGTGGTTGGTTCGCTCCTTCCCCCCTTGCTGGCATCCCCCATCGCTGCTGCGAGTATCGACCTGATCGCTCGGAATGCGTCGTTTTCTGTGCTACGACAGCTGTGAGATAGAAGCGAAAGGCTCGCAGACCCAGTGCCCAGAGAGGACTCAATAAGACTTTGCAGCAACAAAAACAATAGAAGCAACGAAAAGGACATATTTCGGTAGACATTGCTGATCCTTGTCTGCCTGTTCTGTCCTCCGTTGTGTCTCTCTCTTTCTCTTTGCAGCGCGTTCCTTCCCTGTCAGGACGTGTTGTTTCCTAGCCCATTTTTCCTGTTCTCTATTTTTTCGCGGCTCCCTTCCTTCCCTTACCACACCTTTTACTGACTATCCCCCCCTACAACCACCACCTACGACTACATACTTCGTACAGCACCCCGGTGGCTTTTAGTGGTGCCGCCCCCCCTCTCGCCGTCCGTAAAGCAAAAAAAAAGGAGCCACTTACCAGCAGTCATTGCTCTCTCTCTACTCACAAATCGATTCTCACTGGCGAACGCGAAAAGCGCGACGACGAAAAAAAAAACGTCGGCACCAGCGCCACCACATCGACCGCCACCACTACCACCACTTCTGCCGAAGGGCTTCTTGTTGGTCGTTGACCGCTGGCCCGTTTTTGGCCATTTGCCATTGCCGCCATCAGCACGACTACTGCACACAAAACCCATCGTGGGAACAGAGGCCTTCGATCAATTTTTTGCATCTTTTTGGGGGCAACTGATCGGCCGGCGTTGCGGCATTCGCGTCGTCGGCATCGCCTCGATTTTCGTCTCGCACCCCTTTTCCTATTCCTGATACCTGGTTCCGCGAAACGAGCAACGTCCCGTCTTCGATTCGCCTTTTTTTTGCATCATCCACGATGGCTGCGGCTACGGAAGCGCATGCCAATGGGCTCTCGGGCGATGCGCCGGCATCATCAGATGGCTCAAGAGCGACATCTGTCCACTCGTCGTCTTCGGTGTCGACCAAGCGAAAACGCGACCCTGACGAGAAGGAGGACGAGACCATGACAGACGCGGCGGCAGCGGCAGACCGGTCGCCATCCGCATCTGCATCGGCATCGGTATCTACACCCGCCTCAGAATCAGAATCGGCCTCTTCGCCTACAGCAGTCAATGGCGGCAGTGAAAACAACGGCCACCGGGCCGCACCAGCTGCCATCACGCCTAGTATAGCGGGCTGCCGCGACGAAGTCGCTCTAATTCGCGACTACTTTGCTGTGCTCGAAAGGTGAGTGATTGATCTGTGTATCCCTGCGGTGGGCCTCTGTGCCATATGCCCTGAGCCGTTTTACTGACGCACGCTTGCTTCTGTAGCCTCGACAAAGCCAACCCGCCTCTTCTCAAGAGACCTCTGCCCGAATCCGTATCGACAACAGACGAACCTGTGGCCAAGCGCATAAAGCCTGCGACAACTGCGAATGTGGCGTCTGCAGCTGCATCGATCGCCGATAAGGTGGGATCCGATGCGTACCAGATGCTCGACGACCTCGTTCTGGACGTGGCGACGGCCATCGACAGCGCGTTGGGATCATTACAAAAGACGCAGGTGAAACCAGAACGCGAGGCGACGGAGGGCAGCGATGCGGACGGCATGGACGGAGTCGTGCAGGCGAGTGAACACGAGCAGGAAGCGGACGCAGCCGCTGAGCGGGCCATTGCACAGATCACAACGTTCCGGGAGAAGGCACACGAGCTGTATCGGCGGGAAGCAGCGTATCCGTCATCGGGCCCTCTGCACGGCAAGGGCATCGGAGCAAACGGAGTGTCGCTGTCCAAGCCGGCCAAGGGAGAGACAGTGCTTACGGTGTATGGCAATGTGCCGCAGCCGCGGCAGCTGTTCTCGAGCCTGCCGCACAATGTGCCACACGGAAAGGGCCGACACAAGGGCAGCGAGAGCGACAGCGACAGTGTGGAGGAGGTGGTGCGCGAAGACGCGGATCTGGATTTTGGGAATGTGACGTTCACGCGGACGTTTCCTACACCGGCAGCGAGCAAAACAGGGCCTGTGCTGACATTTGGGGAGCTGTTCGCGTCGCCGCGGACTCTGCCGTCGCTACAACCGCCGAAGGCGCCCAAGAGCACGAGCAAGTCAACGACGCTCAGCTTCCACCACCCCGAGCTGATGGAGAAGAACAAATACCGCAGCGGGACGTACTTTTCGCAAGCGATCACAGTTGGCCAGTGGCTGGACTACAGCAATGCGACGCCAACGCTGACGTCCAAATCCAAGACGAAGCAGCGGGAGCGGGCGCAGAGTCTGGCGGGCCACAAGCCGTCGAAGTCGGAGCTGGCGCTGACGGAAATGGACACGCTGTTCCGCGGAGCGTTTTCGAGCTTTGCGCCGTCGAAAGACGATGCGGGAGCGCTGGTGCCAGCGGCGCAGGCAGGCCGGATGTGGTGGCAGCGCAGCGGATACCGGGCGTTCCACCGCATGGTGGAGGCAGAAACAGACATGGGCAGCGGCGTCGAGGGCACGGACGACGCGTCTGTTGTTAACGCTGCTGTTGTTGGTGGAGCCGGGTCTTTGACACTCGATGAAGAGGCGCTGCAGAAGACGATTGAAGAGTGGGACGACAGTCTGGTGGACCCATCGCTGGAGGAGGTGCTGGGGCAGACCAACAATAGCACCAGCGAGGAGGACAAGGACGTGGACGACATGCTGCAGGAAGTGTCGGACCTGATCATCACGCTGGCGTCATTCCAGCGCAACCGCAACCTGACGCTGCCGACGAGCCAAGACCGGTTTTCGGCGGACCCGGTCAACGCAGACATGCTGATGCTACGGAACGGAACGGCGGCGGCACAGCATCCGAGCGAGGAGGAGGTGGCGACGTACGAGACGCTCAAGGCGCAGCTGTCGCTGATTATCCAGAGCCTGCCGCCGTACGCAGTGGCAAGACTCAATTCGGACAAGCTGGCGGAGCTCAACATCAGCACCAAGATCGAAGTGCGCAGTGAGGTGTACCACGGCGTGTTGGAGGAGGACGAAGCGGTGGTGCGAGCACGACAGGCCACACAAGCAGCACAAGCGGCGCAGGCAGCACAGGCGGCACAGGCGGCGCAGGCAGCGCAGACAGCGGTCAGCTCGCCGCAGCGGACGCCAGCGCATCGGCCAGGCAGCGTGTCGGCGCCGGGAGCCGCTGGCGCTCCTGGCTATGGACAGCAGTACGCGACGCCGAGTCGGCCTGGCGTGCCCGGGATGCCTGGTGTACCTGGCGGCAACGGCTATTACCAAGGAACGCCGAGCCGGAGCGCACAACCACATCGACCTTCAGCTAGTGCGCTGCCACCGCATGTGCGTGGAGGTGCTCCAGGACAGCCGCCTTACCGGTCAACAGCGAATGGCTACGGAGCCTACTCGCCGGGGATGAGCAAGGCGCAGGCGGGAACATACCGGGTACCGGGGCCGGGGGCAGGCGTGGCGACATATCCGGGGCAGCCAGGACAGCGGGTGGTGTCACAGTCGGCCATGGGGGCATATGGATCTCCGGGGATGGCACCGGGGACGCCGCCGTCGTACCGGTATACGGGCGGGACAGCGTATGGGACGCCGGGCGGGGTTGCGGCTGGAGGCTACGTGCCACAGGGCCAGTCGCAGCAGCCACCACCGGCGCAGCAGCAGGCGGGAGGGTTTCCACAGCCGGGCATGTCGCCGCAGCCAAGACCAGCACAGCCTGGAGCGCCGTACACACCGGGAGCGGCGAATGGGGCTGCGGCGCACCAGCGGCCACCAATGCAGGTGCCCGGAGTAGCGGGAGCAAGCCCGCAGCAGCAGCGTGCACAGATTTCGTATGGCGGAGGCACGACGCAGCAGCAGCGGCAGATTCTGTTGCAACAGCAGCACATGATGCAGCAGCAGCAGCAGGCGCAGCAAGCACAACAGAGCCTGGGATATGCCGGACGATCAGCCTATGCCGGTGGAGCGGCCGCATCACCACAGATGATGGGCAGCGCTGGCCAGCGACACTTGAGCACCGGCAGTGCAGGCAGCGGCGGCAGCGGCGTCTCGGGTGCTGGGACAGCGACGGGAGCCGGAGGCAGTCTTGGGCCAGTGGGCTACCACACGGTGATGGACCAACCCCAGCAGCAGCGTCTGATGGAACAGGCCCGAGCCCGGGCGTCTGCGCACGAACGGACGCTGGGATTTGCGGACAAGATGAGCCAGGGCGGCGTGGGGCCGATGGGACAAATGGCCATGGGGCCGATGGGGCAGATGCCGATGGGCCAAATGGGGCAAATGGGACAAATGGGACAGATTGGGCAAATGGGGCAAATGGGGCAGATTGGACAGGTGGCGGGATTGGCGGGCATTGGGCTCGGCGGCAGTGTGGACATGAACAAGCTGGTGGCAGCACGGGCAGCACAAGGACAGGCGGTGTCGCCGCGGCCGGTGGGATCGGCAGTGCCGGTGCCGTCGCCATCGCTTAATGGGGCCTCTCCGCACGTGCCGTCACCGTCGCCCGTCCCGTCGCCAGCGCCTCGGCCGGCGTGAGAGGAGAGTGCAGTTGCCGTGGATGCGGGCTGATTTGGTGTGATTCGATGTCTTGTTTCCTATTTCTTGGTGGACACTGGACGCTCTCTGCTCGCTGAGCAGCTGTAACAACACGGGTCGGAGGAGATGCATGTTGTGTTTGAGATACTCGTTTTTGCTGACATTGTTGTGTCTACATGGTATTCTTGGTGTTTGGATGGTATCTCGCTCGTCCGATAGTTTGTATTTCTTTGTTTTTGCGCTTGACCCTCTTATTCCTTTCTCTTCTTTGCTACTTCTATTCTTCTATTATTTGCTACTTCTATTCTTCTTCTACTCTTCTGCTACTATTCTAGAGGGACTGTTACATGGGCACCGGGTGGAAGCAGACGGACACAGGACACCGGCCACGAACGGGTCGTTAGCGAGCAGGTGTCGTCCGGGTTTCCTGCGTTACATAGAAATCGAGAAAAAAGGCATGAGCAGAGATATGCCGCCGGGTTATAGAAATAAGTCACATTGAAGATATACAGGGGGAAGAGTGGCAAGTGCGTTCGTTATAATATACAGCCGAGAGCGTCTGTGCAGCTCGTCACGATCACGAGGAAGACGCCGCCGGCTCCCCTTCGCCCTCTCGCCGTTCTAGATACACGCGACGCAGCTCAAAGACGACCTCGACGGTGATGAGCACAATGATGATCCACTCGAGGCGCGCGCCGTGGCGCTCGGCCGAGACTTCGCGCAGCACGGTGGCAATCTCCTGGGCGTAGTCCATCTTCTGGTTGAGCGTCTTGATGCGGACGCCGACATCGAGGGCACGGCCGACCTGCTCGTAGTAGCCCTCGAGGCCCAGCTCGGTGCGCGCGTCCCAGAAAATATCGGGCAGGGCGTCGGTGAGCTCGCGGTAGTGGTTGAGCTGGGCGCGCAGGCTCAGCAGCTCGCCGGTCTTTTGCAGGATAAACGACTGCGACAGGGGTCCGCGGCCCAGCCCCAGCGAGAGCGTGCTGGCCAGACTGCTGCCGCGGCTCACGCCGGCCAGCAGCGCCGGAATGCGCCGCGTGCTCTCAAAGTAGTCGGTAAACGAGCGCTCGAGCGCGGCTAGTTTGGTGCTGCGCGCCAGCCCCGACGAGAAGGCAATCTGCGCACACGTCGTCGCCAGCCGGTCGCCCTCGGCGGCTTCGCGGCGCGTGCCTAGGACCACGACGTCGCCGCCGCGCACACCGCTGGTTTCGCGTGCCGGATCCCGCCGGAACGCCAGCGTCTCGGTCTCGCGCTCGGCGACGAACGGGTCGGCGGCCGCGGCCACGAGGTGCTCGGTGGCCAGAGCGTCGACGGCCTCGGCCGGCAAGCCCCAACCGACGAGTGTGCCGGACTCGAAGACGAAGAGGTCGACGTCCGTGTGGGTAGGGGGAGAGGAGGAGGAGGGGGAACAAGATGCGTCCGGAGATGGAGGGGACACTTGTGTTTGGGGGGGAAACGGCCACTGCCCTCGTGCGTGCACCACTTCGTGCGACTCAAAGCCGCTGCCATCCGGATCGAGCGCGAATCCGCGTGCCCGCAGAATCGCCATCACTTGCTCCATGTCAAACGACTCGGCCAAACACACGGCGCTGATCACATGGCGGCCATCGGCGTCCGCGTCCGCCTGGCTATCCCACGCGCGGCTCTCGCCCCGGGACGAGACCGAGGCTTTGGTTCCGGGGACGCGCGTACCCGACGGCCCATTCTTGCCACTGTCTCTTTCTGTGCCGGTGCGGCTCCCTTCCGTTGAGGCAGGCGTGGCCGCTGGTTTGCCGCTCGGCTGCTGCTGTGCTATCACGGCCACACGGCGCAGCGAGTTTTTGGCGCCAGCCGAGCGAAGAGGCTTCTTCTTGGTAGCTGCAGAAGGCGATGCCGCAGATGCAGACGCAGAAGACGTAGAAGACACAGAGGGCGCTGGTTCTCCTTTGACTGGGTCCTCGCTGCCATCTGCGTGGAGCAGAACATTGGACGTGAAGAAGCTGCGGCGGTGCGGCAGGTGGGCCGGGGCTGTCCGGTGAAAGGCACAGCGCTGGGGAGACCAGCCGGTCCGGAAGGCGCATCGCAGCAGCTGCGGCCGTGCTGCTGCCGTGGACAGGGTAGAAAACGTTGACAAGGCTGACAAGGCCGAAAGAGACGGAAGAGCGGCCATAATAGCCCGGGCCTGCAGGCGGGGACAAGCAGTCTAGCAACTAACAATTGGCTGGATCTGGTTATGTGGCTGCTATGTACGGAAATTCAAAGCCGCGGGGGTCTGTCGTGGTTGTGGTGGTGGTGGTGTTGTTGGTGTTGTCGGTGTTGGTGGTGTAAAGCTGTGGGACGAAGTTCGATCGCAAGCGCATACAAACCCTGCATACTCTTAAGTGCCGAGCCGGCTAGCTCGCAGCGAATCACAGGTGGGCATGGTGGTTACCAGAGCTGGAGCCGTATGTACGGAGTCCAGAGTACGTTGTTTGCGTCAACTGTGGTATTCTTCTGTTCTCGTTGTCTTTTGCTGTTTGTTCGACCGGCCTCGTTCTGCTACTCTGGTTCTGCTGCTCTCGTTTTCCCCTCTCGTTCCTGCTCATCTTCCGTTTGTTTATGGAGCTTGTCTGGCATATGTAGCTTATCTTGATGGGTTCGCCTTTCACTCCAGCCTGTACATTGTTAGCAGATCTCATTGCCTTTTTTCCTAGTTGCCTGCCTGGAAGCCAGCAAGCCCCCCTACCCACTGCTGCAGAAACCTGCTGCCTTGAGGGGAGACAGCGTAGATGTAGCTTCTCCGTAGATAGCGGGGCCCCTGAACGGTCATGAAATACACCGCTAACGCCACCAGGCCAAAAATCCACGGCGCATCGCCGGCGCACATCCCGTTTTGTGACCTCATCACGCTCATGAGATGGTTTGACGAGACCTGAGAAACCGCCGCGACCGCCTCAAGTTCCTTGGAGAAGCCGTGCTGCCGTGCTTCCACCCACTCTTCCTCACGAACTATTTGGCAAGCACCTGATCCTACCTCACAGTCTGCCCATTTTTGCCCATGCAGCGTCCCTCTGGCCTGCTACCCTCCAGCATCACCAGTCCGGTTTCTCGCCCGCCGTGACGCCACGTCGACGTCCCCCACCCCGCTCCTCACCCTCTTTGCTTTTCTTTCGCTTGGGGGCGGGAGGCGTGATCAGCACCGGCAGCGCTGTGAGCGACCCTCCTTTTACCCCAGACTGCCCTTGGGGTGTGGCCAAAGAGCCTCTAGTGTAGTTCAACCAATCGAGTGTGCCATAACCCGTTGTCTGGTGATCGGTAAGTGGCCGTTTGTGGTGGATGTGTACAAGTACAAGATGAAAGGCGTGGAAGATAGCACACATGGACATATTAATTTTCGTCTGTGATTCACATATGTGCCCGGCCGTCATTTCCTTCCCCGCGCTCTTTCCTATTTCGTGGTTCCCCTCTTGTCTCGTTGTATTTGCGCCGTTGTCATTTACACCGACACGTTCCCATCATACTCGCTGTCTCTTTCACGTCGATACTCCCAATCCAACACACACACACGCACCTTCATTACGGCGTCCCTCTCTGCTTACAACTACCCCTTTAAATTCGCAGGGCCCAAACCCATCATGGACCCCAAGGAGCGGTTCTACCGCCACTTCCGCGCTGAGATTGCCGGTATGTTGGCTTTTCTGCTGTTACGCCTTATAGCAAGTTTGCCAGAATGCGCTCGTCTAACTACCGCCGACAGACATCCAAGAACGCATTACCCGGCTCGGTTCCATCGCGGCCGTCGGCGGCGAGCGCCAGGATGCCAAAGACAGCATTCTCGCCGCCATCTCCAAGCTGTCTCTGGATGTGGCCGACGCCACCGACTTCATTCCCGCCTACGACCAGCGATCCTACTCCCAGGTATGCATTCGAGTCCGACTTCTGTGTAGCTTGATTTGTATTGCTAGCTACTAGAATCTATCCCACTAACTCCTCTGCCCCTAGTCCATCAAGGGCTTAACAGACCAAGTCAACGAGGAACTGGCCCGCCTGGCTCCCAAGTCTCGCTTTCAGTTCAAGCGAATGGCCAAAACGGCTGATCCGAGTGTGGCTGCTCGCAGCGATGACCCACGCCTGCTCCGGGGTGTGGTGAAAGCCCCTGTCTCTGCCTCCTCCGATGCCGTTAGTGCTTTGCCATCGGCTGCCGGTGCAGACACCACAGGCAAAAACTACAACACAGAACTGGCGGGAGGCGGGTCGAGTGTTCGTAAGCCGAGCTTCTCCGCCGCCCGCGAAGTCGCCATCTCCGGCCAGACTGGCCTACACATCATCCTGCCGCTGTCGGCGTCGCGTGCCACGGCGTCTGGAAGCGTGACGGATCTCCACGGCTGTGTCGTCGACATGTCTGTGCCAACATCAAGCACGATTCGCGGCGGCGGCGGCGCGGCGTTCCTCAGCCTCATGCTGCAAAACATCGACCGAAGCCTCGTTGTCGCTGGCCACGTCAACGGACCTGTCCACATCACCGGCATCCGCGACAGCGTCATCGTCGTGGCCGCACGCCAGGTGCGCATCCACGAGTGCCGCAACGTCGACCTCTACCTGTACTGCGGCAGCCGGCCCATCATTGAAGACTGCACCGGCATGCGCTTTGCCCCGATTCCGGCATACTATGTAAGTGGATGCGTGGTGCGTGGACGTATAGAACGTCGTCGTGCTAACCGACCAGATGACCCAGGATGAGACGGCCCAGAACCAGTGGGACCAGGTCGATGACTTCAAGTGGCTCAAGGCGGAGCATTCACCCAACTGGTCGGTGCTGCCGGAGGCGGGTCGCCTGCCAGAGACGGTGTGGGCAACGTCCGTCGTGGGTGTGCCTGGCCAGGGGACCGAAGACGTGCTGAAGGCCGTGGGGATTGGCAAGAGCTGAGGGCATTTGCATTGTATCTTTGCACTGTGTGTCTGGTGTGTCCCTGTATCCCTGAATTTGTGTATCTGTTTCGCTGGATTAGGTATTGTTGTGGGCAGGCCAAAAGTTCAACAGGGTGGTCGGATTGTCGTATTCCAAGCTGTTGTTTCCAATATAATTTAAACGGACGCTCAGAGCTCCATCTTGTCGTCTTTCTGCTCCTGCTCACCGGCTGCAAATCGCTGGCCCTGTTCACGTAGCTGTCCCAACACGGTTCGCTGCTGCTGGATGCGCGCCTTCAGCGCCCGGATCTCGGCCTCCTGTTCGGCCACCGTGCGTGCCACGTCCGGCAGCGTCTTGACCTGTTCGCGGGCGTGGTGCAGCTTGTGCTTGAGGCTGTCGGTGGCTGTGGGCAAATCGCGGAACGATAGCAAGGCACCACCGCCGCTGCTGCTGCCACCACCGCCGCCGGACGTGGCCCCTCCGACGCCCCCTCCTACGCCCGGAGTCCCTAGTCCCCCCGCAGAGCCACTACCTCCGGGCAGCGGAGTCGCCCCAGAGTTGCCGGCCGTGGCCGCTTGTGGAGGCTGCAGACGCGCCAAGATGGCAGCCAGCTCGGCGGTGGTGTCGAGAGCATCGGGGGAGAAAGATTTGGGGAGAGCGAGGGGGTGTGCCATGGTGACCCGGACGTTCGAAAGCTGAGTAGTACAGTATGATAGAGAGGCGCGAGAGGACTCGGGATGAGCTATGCAGAGAGGGGGCCAGGATGCGTGAGGCAGTCGAATCGTGGCCACAGGTGGTCGAACGTGGAGCGTGGAGACAAGAGAGAGAGTCCGCCGGGGATCCACTTCTGTTTCGTGTTTGTTAGAGGGATTATTTTGCGAGCATTACGCCGGTACGGAGAACACCATACGACGACAAAACTATAGCTACGGGGGTAGCGTGGGGTGTGCTGCAAAACGGAGCGCTAACAGGCTTTATCGGCGTCGTCCATGGTGTTACCCCGCCCTAAAATATTTTTCTCTACACGGAAGCTGGCGTTGACGCAGTCTATTACGGAGCGGCGAACCAGTGGGATGACTTGTATAGGTATCAGGAGTTGCTAGAAAATTTGGGAAAGCTCGACCTATCTCACCTAGCTTGGCCTGTATTTTTTATATATATATACAACGACAAGTATTGGTTTTTATTTCCCTCTCAGCACATAGAAAATCACGCAGTAACACCACGCTTTCCTTTACAACGCGGCCATAGAAATTGTGTGTAAATTCCTGATTTCTTTTGTTGTCCGTCTGGATACCTTTTATTGACTTTTTTGTTTCTTCCCTCGGATAGACAGACAGCTTCCACCTGATCCGCATGTCAGGCACCACCCACTTTTTCCTCATCCGCAACTAAGAGCCAGCCCGATCCCCCCAACGACCGCAGAGATGGTCCAAGTCGAGCAGAATGCCTGCCTCAGTACGTCCCCAATCCGCTTTCCCTTACCCAACGACGAGGCGGGGCGAGTGAGCGGCGGTGTGGGAGCGAGACGCAGTGAGATGGGGGGCCGAGGGCCAACAGAGGTGGAGGGGCCGAAGGGGGAGGAGAGAGAGGAGGGGGAGAAGAAGAAGCAGAGGGGGGCGACGGAGGAGGCGAAGACGGAGACGGAGAGCACGGAGAGAGACACGGCCCCCCCCAGCAGCAACCACACGGCTCGGCTCGACCCCGTGCTTGTGGCGGCTTACGTGCTTGCGTATGTTGAGATCGCGTGGCTAATCTTTGTGCTCGTGCGCGCTGCGTGTGCGTCTGTGTAGTCGTGATTGATGGTTGGGGAATTGCATCGGCGTCGTCGCCCAAGAACGGCGACGCCATCGCTGCCGCCGAGACGCCCGTCATGGACGCCTTCGCTAAGAGCACCACGGGCTTCACGGAGCTCGAGGCCTCGTCGCTGGCCGTCGGCCTGCCTGAGGGCCTGATGGGCAACTCCGAGGTCGGCCACCTCAACATTGGCGCCGGCCGTGTCGTCTGGCAGGACGTCGTGCGCATCGACCAGTCTATCAAGACGGACAAGTTCGCCGAGAACGAGGTCATCCACGGCACTCTCGAGGCCGCCAAGGCCGGCACCGGCCGTCTGCACCTGTGCGGTCTCGTTTCGCACGGTGGTGTGGTGGGTGATACATTTCCTTCCCCCTTTGCCCTCCCCTACTTCCCTTCCCTTTTGGCCATACCTACTTGTACTGACGGTAGACACCCAGCACGCCAAGCAAGCCCACCTGTACGCCATCCTGCGTGCCGCCAAGGCCGCCAGCGTGCCCAAGGTGTACATCCACTTCTTCGGCGATGGCCGTGACACGGACCCCAAGTCCGGCGCTGCCTACCTCAAGGAGCTGCTCGAAACCATCCAGGAGATCGGCATCGGCGAGGTCGCCACCATTGTTGGCCGCTACTACGCCATGGACCGCGACAAGCGCTGGGAGCGCAACGAACTGGCGCTCAAGGGCCTGATTCTGGGCGAGGGCGAGGCTAGCACCGATCCCGTCAAGACGTTCGAAGAGCGCTACGCCAAGGGCGAGACGGACGAGTTCCTGAAGCCGATTATCATTGGCGGCGACGAGGGCCGCATCAAGGGTGGGTTAGAGCGAGGGAGTGAGGAGGGGCGGAGAGAGCCTCTGCCCTACCATATGGCATCCACTAACCTAACTACAGACAACGACACCGTCTTCTTCTTCAACTACCGCTCGGACCGTGTCCGCCAGATCGTGCAGCTGCTCGGCGGCGTCGACCGGTCGCCCACGCCCAACTTCCCCTACCCGAAGGACATCACGCTGGTGACCATGACCCAGTACAAGGCCGACTACCCCTTCAAGATCGCCTTTGCGCCCCAGCACATGGGCAACGTGCTCGCCGAGTGGCTGGGCAAGCAAGGCGTCGAACAGGTGCACATCGCCGAGACCGAGAAGTATGCCCACGTGACCTTTTTCTTCAACGGTGGCGTCGAAAAGGTCTTCCCGCTCGAGACCCGTGACGAGACCCAGGACCTGGTGCCGTCCAACAAGAGCGTGGCCACCTACGACAAGGCGCCCGAGATGTCGGCCGCCGGAGTTGCTACCCAGGTGGCCAAGCGTCTGGCCGAGCACAAGTTCCCCTTCGTCATGAACAACTTTGCGCCGCCTGACATGGTTGGCCACACTGGTGTCTACGAGGCTGCCATTGTCGGCTGCGCGACCACCGACCAGGCCATTGGCACCATCTACGAGGCCTGCAAGAAGGAGAACTACATCCTCTTCATCACCTCTGACCACGGCAACGCCGAGGAGATGAAGTTCGCCGACGGCAAGCCCAAGACCTCGCACACCACAAACAAGGTGCCCCTCGTCATGGCCAACGCCCCGGCCGGCTGGAGCCTGCGCACCGACGTCGAGGGCGTGCTAGGCGACGTCGCGCCGACCGTCCTGGCCGCCATGGGCCTGCCGCAGCCGGCGGAGATGACGGGCCAGAGCCTGCTGGTGAAGGCCTGATCTGTGTTATAGACGAGAATTGTCCCTGAGAAGGCGACCGACGACATACATGATTAGATCATGGAGAAGACAAGGGAAATAAGATATACAAGGAATCTATTGAAAATTTGCAAGTATCAAAACCAATCATCGTGCCCGTTGCACTGTTGCATTTAGGGATCTGGACAGGGTGGATTTGGCGTTCGTCGCCTTATGTACGATGACGTCACTGAGGCTTATTACCACGTATTTTATCACGGCAGGGTTGGTTCCGGCACCACAGCACAAAAAATAGCTTAGACGCCGCCCGTCGCCTGCTCGAAACTGGGAGCGGCAATGACAATCACGCGGGCAAAGCGGACAGAGCGGACAAGCATCTCGCAGTGCAACGCGGATGAAATGCAACATCGACGGCCGCAAAATGATGTCATAGGGGTCCGAAAGGCGCGAAAAGGGACGCCGGCCGGCGACAAACGAGCTCGGCCACGGCAGCCCATGTTGATAAAATGCAAGGATCGACAATGCTGGGATGCGGCTGGCCCAAGCCAAGCGCTTTCGCTGGGCAAACCACCCCACGACTGACGTGAAGATGGCTGATGACTACATTCTCGTACGAGTGTATGGAGTACTTCGAGGTGCCCTGCGGGTTAGTGAAGAACAGTGAGCAGGGTTGCGCCCAGCTAGCTGTCCACTACTGTATAACTACGACTCCCTGTGACGTATTAGCTCTTGTCTTCTGGGTCTTCTGGGTTTTGTGGCCGATGCTCTTCATTTCCGCCGGCACAGTCATACAATGGCAGCGTCACACGACACAGGATAGTACGACTGGCAGAACTGGCCCTTTTCGATCGCGAACTCGTACCCGTATAACTACATACCCCGTGAGCCCGTATACGAGTCAGATACTCAGTCTCATATGGCCAACAGCTGGGGTGGCGCACGGAAGGCGCTGTGCCAATTTCGTCGCAGGCCGTCTCCACGCCCCTTTTTTTTCGGTCGATGGTCAGGCAAAAGTGCGATCGTTGTTATTACACGCTAACGCCTTTGGGACAGAAAGGGTTTGTCAAAGGGCCAGAAGCACTGTGCCCTTCTTCTTTCCTACCCCAGCACAGTCCGCGTTTCTGCTTTCTTACGTTGATCCTTCCCCTTCCGCGCGGTCTTTATTAGTGCGAGACGCTGGCCGACGCAGTGTCAGCGCGAGACTTTGAGAGCTGCTTGTAGCGTCGTAAACCAGAACCACAGAACCCCCAACTCGCACAGTAGATCTCGCACGGCCCCGGACATGCTGGGTGGCCGGGGGGAAGGGAAAGAACGAAGGTGCCCACTGATCAATGTGATCTCGATGGCGAGGCCAGGCCCTGGCCCTTTCTATACTCTTCGTTCCTCTTCATCGCCTGTTGCGACTGAGTGCGCGGACAGACTCAAAACTGGTGAGCCGTTGCCTCCCCGTTGAGAAACCTGCTACCTTTCTTCTCCACCGTGCAACGTATTGATCAAAAGCAGCCTGAAGCCCGCCTGCCTCTATGCCGTACTTTGCTTCTATCCTTCTTTGTAGCCAAAGCCTCGTCCCTGTATTCTTTTCTCTTCATTCCTTCCTTGACTCTTCTTCGGTGCTCTTTCTCTCTCTTCTCTCTACCGTCTCCCCCTTCTCTATCCTCTGCCCCGTTTCCCGCTATAATACATCTTATTCCCTCTGCATTCCACCTCGCAAACGCCTGATGCACCGCCAATGTGTGATGCTAGCGAAAATAAAGACGGCCTAACCACTCCTTTGCTATTCCACACCGTCATAGGTGGCTTTGCCTGAATTCCATCCATCCCCTTCCAAACGGTCCCTGGCCTCTTTTTGCTCTTCTCTTCTCGAGCTCTCTGCCTACGGCCTTCACCTCCTCAACGAGAACCCATCGTTTCTGTCATATCTTGAGTACAACCCTATGCCCTTTTTGGCCTGCCTTCACTAGCCGATCTTTTCCTGTTTCTATTCTGGCGTTGCTTTCCCCGTTCCTCCCACTTGCGCGCCATTGGCTCCTATACTATTACTACGTACTCCATACATATCCATCATTCCCCGACCCTGTTATCCGGCTCTCACTCTTTCACCTGCTTCGATCTCGACTCCCAGGGGGAAGCCTCAGAGTAGGGGCCATTGCGTTTCGCGCGTAGCTTTGATTGCCTCCTCCAGCTCATTTGCCCGACCTGCATTTTGCCACCTACAATAACTCTAAGAATCGGGGTCGACAACCACCTTCAACAAACGGAAAGCATTAGCAACCGCTCAGCTGCTTTGCTCGCTTGTCTGCAACCCGCTGTCATGTTGTTCAACCCAATGCCCCCGCGAGGCACTATTTTCTAGCGGAACGGCAAGCTACAGAGAAAACTAAACACAAACGGAGAGCACCCTCGTGGATATCTGCTTCGTGTTTTCGTCACTATTCCCGACCTTCTATTGTTACATTTTTACAATTCCCTTCCCCGACATGCCACGCTCACCTCAATCCCACCGGACCCCTTTGACTCGTGTGAACCACGACGGCGACAACGACAACGACAACGACAACGACATCAACAGCAACAGCAACAGCAACAGCAAAAACAAACGCACGTTCAGGGGTGCCGCCGCTGCCACCGGTTCCGATCACGCCTCGCCCTATGACGATGGCCTCATAGCTGGGCCGTCGCGCGGCACCCAGCAGCCGTCCGGGGGCAGAGCTTTGTTGCAAACAGCAACCGAAATGGCCCATAGGAGCAGCCGGCTCAGCAATAGCCGGGCCTCCGGGCAGAGAGACGGCAAAAAATGGTTTCAATGGCATAACCAAAATCCTGCTGCCGCCGCCTTGGAGTCTTCCTTGATGGAGGGTAAGTGTTCACATTTCCTTGTCTGAGAGTTATATGAAGTTTCGTATAGCCATGCATCCGAATATGCGGCAACCATACAAACGACAACAACTGTTTGATTTGAGACTTTGCTGACAACTTGACCATGACAGAAGCCGACGCACATTTTTTCCAGACAGAAACAGACTCGTCTCCGGGCGAACTGCGACCTGGGATGGCAGGAGCAGTCGACCCAGCCTCCTTCCCCTTCGGCGTCGGCGAGTCCTCGTTTCTCCCAACGGAGCTTATTCAAACGACAGCACGGAGTAACAGCGCCGACGAGTACCGCAGCGTCATCGACGACCTAACCATTGAGAACAAGCGGTTAAAGGAGGAGCTGAAGCGACTCAAACAGTTCGGCGGCCGCGACGTACTGGAGAAGGAGACGAAGCTGTTTGAAATCAAAGTCCACGGCTTGCCACGGCGCAAGAAACAGGAACTTGAAGCCACACTGCGCGACTTTGCCGCCAGTCTCGGCAGCGAATCCAACACCGAGGCCAGCTCCCAGCGGCGACGCGAACGCGAAAGGTCGGCCTCGTCCAAACAGTCCAAACACGGTCCTATCGGCAGCCACCCCCACCACTCGTCACGCCACAAAGACTCCTCTGGCGGCCACCGCTCCAAGCATGCTTCGTTGTCGTCCTCACGGTCGCGGCCCGTCGATTCAGCCTATGCCTCCATGTCGACCGGTGCCCATTCCGTCGGCGCTTCGCTATCTCGGCCGCTGTTTGCCGGGCCGCGTGCAAGCTCGTCCGAGCAAAAGGTCGAGAGCTATCTAATGGACATTCCTGAAGGCCTGCATCCCAACTACGGTTTCAGCGTGCTGGGCGACAAGGACAAGAAGAAGCTCATTGTCCGCCGTCTCGAGCAGCTATTCACCGGGAAAATCGGCGGTCGCTACACCCGGAGAAACAGGGCCATGCCGCCACCAGCCATGGCCCCCGGAGCCTATATGGCTGCTGGGGCCGCTGTAGCTGAAGAACGCTCGGCTGATGTTTCTCACAGCCGCACGTCAAGCGGTGCTCCTGCCGGTGGCTCGAAAAACAGCGGTCCTGGACCACTCACAGCTTCTGCTCCCACTGGTGCTCTCCTCAATTCCAAAACTATCAAACAGGTCATGTCCACTTCTACACCATCTAGCGCAGAGCCCGCACGTGAGGCTCGGATCCAGGCACTGCATGCTTGGCACAAAACGGGCCGATCCCGCGACAATGTGTCCATGTCTAACTCAAATTCGAATGGTGACGAGTCTGGAAACGGCAACGGAAACGGCAACGGAGGAGCATCTGGCGATATACAGAGTGCTGCTGCTGTTGTTGGGCCCTCTAGTGGCAACGGCAACGGCAACGGCAAGCTTGTGTCTGCCCTAATGCCAGAACAACGGCCGACCCGTCCTCGCGACCTGGACCCTGACCGTATCCAAGTGCCTTCGGAGAACATGGATTATATACGGCATCTTGGCCTGACGCCACCCAACATCGGACCAGAGAGTGAGACAACTGCGGTGGATGTGTCGCCCGATACCGATGGCTGGGTGTATCTGAATCTATTGGCCAATTTGGCGCAGCTGCACATTTTCAACGTGGCCCCTGACGTTATCCGCCAAGCTGTGGTGGAGAAGAGCACCAAGTTCCAGCTGTCGCCGGACGGCCAGAAGATTCGCTGGCGCGGCGGCGCCGAAGGCACCAAGTTTAGCAGCGACGGCAGCTCGGGCGACAATTCCCAGACGACGTCGTCTGTGGATGATGCCGACGGGTCTTCCGAGAACGGCCCCCGCAAGCGGACCAAAACCTCAGCCGAAGACCGCTCTGCCTCGGCTCTGTCTAGCGACAAGAAAACGTCCAGATTCGGTCCTCAGGCCTCAGGTTCCTCGTCTAGTTTCCACTACAAGCCGCTCTTCGTGCACCGGAGCTCGGTTCCACTGGTGTCCGCCGACGACGAATCGGCGTCGTTTGGATCTGACCCGCCCGATGACAGCTCACCGATGGCACCGCAAATGTCCAAGGGCGGTAGCGGCAGCGGAAACAGCAACAGCCAGTCGCGCTACGAGTTGAGCCGCCTAGGTTCACCGTCTCAGCGCAAAAAGCGCCGCTCCGACGGCATCCTCGTCTTTTACAGCGGTGCGCCTTTCTGCGCCGACCTGGCAGGAGACAGCAGCGGCGAGCTGAGCCCAACCACCTATCTGACATCGACAGATGTGAGACAAGACTCCGTGGAGAATGACCCCGCCCAACTGCCAGGACGGCCTTCGCTGTTCCGGTCCATGTCGGGCTCCTCATTCCCCTTCCGACCCCTTAGTGACTACCCAACGCTGTCCAAGGAGGAGTGGGCGGCGGCTGTGCAGGGAGTACCGTATTTCACAGCGGCCGTGGATAGCGCCGACAGCATGAGCATACCGTCGAGTTCGAACGGCAACAGCCTTGACAGCCCTGAAGACCAAGTTCAGGAAGACCTGCTGTGGATCGAGAATGGCGAAAATAGCAATGACGACAACGATGGCAAGGTGCTGCCCGATCCCATTGAGCCGTACCTCGAGGCGTCCGGCATCCACCGCGTCTGCCCCGAAGACCATTTTGCCATTGTGGTGACGACAGAGCGGACGCCGTGGAAGGTCACATCGAACACGGACAGCGATGAGGATCACGGCGGCAACGACAACGACAGCACTGCCAGCGGCAGCCTGGGCCCATCGCAGCAGCGAGAGGCCGAGACCTTTTCGATGACGTCGCTGATGAAGCGCCTCAAGGCACTCAAGCAGCAGTCGGCGCCTGTGTCTGGTGCTTTGGCACGGCGCAACGACATGGCCGCCGCGGTGGTCGCTATCTGCTACCGTTCGGCCAAGTTGAAGCGTCTGGATCCTGTTCCCCTGCCTCCACCAGCCATGTTTTTCCCACCCACGAGCCCTAGTTCGGAGTCTGACTACGACGAGGACTCGCTGGACTCGACGGGCGGCGATGACGAAGACGACAGCATGCTGGCATCGTCTTCGGAAGAAATGATCTCGCGGCGCGCGAACCCGCATCACTCTGACAACCATGCCTCTCCTGCCTCGCCCGACTCCGTCTCGTTGACGGACGAGAACGATGCGCTAGGGGCGATGGAGATGGAGATGGGCAACGATGCTACGGCGGAGTAGACCGAGAGTGCTCGAGAGAGTATGTGAGCGAGAGAAGGTGCTTGCAAGAGAGAGATGTGTGCGGGTGAATGAACGGAACGCACAAAGTGTCTTAAGAGTCACAGGTTATGTAAAAGTGAAAGAGGAGAGTGTACACGACTTTCCAGCTTGGGAGGTGTGTAACGATTTCAGGAAGACATGAACAGCTATGAACGACTGCCTACGATGCGCCTTGATTTTCATTCTTTTGAGGCGATCTACTTTGTACTGGCGGCTAGGGCGTGCCCCACCGGCATTGGGAAAATATGATATTTTTATCGGTGGCTTTTTGTCCTGTCCGTTTTGCTTTCCCTTTCCTCTCTCTTGTATTCGTGGTGGGTATTCAAATGCTTTATTGTAGTCAATTTGTAGTATATGGCAGTCGGGTTTTTGGGCACACAATTAGATGCTATACACGAAAGAAGGTCCTGGTCTAAGAGGCTGTTTCTTTGGTATTCTTTGCTTGGATCTGAGTTTTATTGTGGCTATTTTAGAACGGCTTAGCTGTTTTTCTGGGTGAATCAAGTTGTTACTTTGAACGGCCAAGCATTTGAAGCCTCGTCTTTACTCCGTATAGGCGTAGTCTAAGACTGGTGCTCCCTTGTATCCTCCGCTGTTAGCACTAATTGGCCCTGGTTCCCCGCCATAGCTCGCCGTAGTTACACACTATACTGCCCCCCAACACCGCCAAAATTCAGCAGGGGGGGCGTAGGCTTTGCCCATATGGTGCGAACCTCTTTTTCCTCTCACGCTGCTGGGCACATCAACCACGAGACCACCCCCCTCAAGCGAGGATTCCATTCTCTGTTTTCTTCTTCTGAACGTTTAGCCAGTGACGATGGCGAGTAAGAGCAGCGGCAAAGAGCCGGCGGGGTAAGCATCTTCTTTTTAGACCTCTTCTTTGACTGTCGTACGTTTTGAGCCTCTTCCTCCTTATAGCTTGCTAATACTGTACTCTGCAGGCCAGCAACAACCGATGTGGCCTCCAACCCGCGCGGAATCCCACGAGCACCGTTTGTCGATAAGGTGGAAGACTATGTGACGACGCGTGACGACGTCGAGCCGACGATGCGCCGGTTCCAGGAGATGATCTCGTAAGGCTGCCTCGCCTCCCTCTCCTCTTCTTTCTTGGTGTTCTTTGCTCACAGTGCTGTCGCAGCAAATACCAGTTTATGGAATCGAACCTGCAGCGGCGCGTGGCCGGACTGGACGAGAAGCTGCCCGATATCCGCAAGACGCTGGACACGGTCAAGTTCCTGCAGACAAGGAGGAGCAAAGCCAGCAAAGCCGTTACCGCCGCCAGCGACTCGGACGAAGACTCGGACGACCTCGACTCGGACGAAGACGACGAAGACAACACGGGCAACATTGAGACGACGTTTGAGCTCAACGACACCCTGTATGCCAAGGCGGAGATCCCACCGACAGACGAGGTGTATCTGTGGCTAGGAGTAGGTCGCTTTCCCCACGAGAGAACTACAAGAACAATGGAACATGCTTGCTGACCGTATGTAGGCCAACGTGATGTTGTCCTATCCAATCGACGAAGCACAGGCACTGCTGCAGCAGAAACTCACGGCGGCACAGACGAGCAGGCGCAACTGCGAAGAGGACCTGGAATTTCTACGGGAGCAGATTACGGTAGGCGTGCTCCGTGCATGAATATGCTGTCTACCGGACAGGTTTCATTTGATTTGCTAACAAACCTGCCAGACCATGGAAGTGGCCATCGCACGGGTTTACAACTGGGATGTGGTGCAGAAGCGCAAGGACAAGGGCGAGGCCGAGGCCGAGGAAGCACCTAAGAGTAGCAGCAAAAACATCGAGAGCGCGAATGGGTGACGAGGAGAGCAGCGGGAGAAAGAAGGAAGAGGGGGCAGAGGGAAGCCCACATGTTTGGAATAGCCACACCCAGCCCAGCCATATATAGCTTGGACGAAGGAAGCAGCCAATACATTGAATTAAAAAGAAAACGGTCCTACATTCAGTGCTGGCGGGAAAAGCAGTTAGCGAGGCACAGGGCCCAATGTTGGATTCTATGCAGGAACGTGGGCTTTTGGGACGCGCACGGTAAGATGACACCTGCGAATAAGCTTGAAAGTTTGAAAGCCTGCAAGGGCAACGTCAGACGTCTGTGATTCCATCCTCCAAACCTTGGGCTGGGGGCTTCCAAAGCTTTTTCCTCTGCCAGTAGTGCGGGGCTTAGGAAGAGGCAAATCCGTGCAAAATGGCAGTGCTGCTCAGCCCCTCCTTTCACGGCTTACAGTGGCCTGCCATAGGTAGAGAGAGGGGCTAGCGGAGGCCTAAGCCAATGGAGAGCTCTGGCTCTGCGAAATCTACGGGTAAGATACCAGGTGTACGGGGTATCTGTACGATGTGTTGGGTGCGTATGGGTGCCCTAAATGCGTATCTTACCGTCCTGGACTAGCTGCACGGAATGGGGCCTCTGCCAATCCCCTCTCCCTCCCCTATCCAAGCTAGTAATAGCGCCCAACAAAACGAGCTACACACGAGTAGTTACGCAACAGCACCGCCTGTATCGACAGCAACGCAAACGAGGCCCGCCAAAATTTCAGTAGGAAAGTACTCCGCAACCTACGGTAGTATAGTTGACCTAGAACCTATTTTCCTCTCTTCGAAACCTCCCTTTTGTCAATCCTGATAACCTCTTTTCTTTTTTCCCCTCTTCCTCCTGAACATACCGGGATCGCAATACTACTTGGTGCCTGCAGAAACACCTCGTTTGATCCTTCTCTTCTCTCACGCTTGTGGCAGACGAATTCGCTTTCGTTTGCTCTCCAGTGCCCCCCCTCTCTTTTTTTGACCGCCTTTGCTTCACGCTTTGCGCTTCCCTCTGCCCCCCCCTTCCCCCTTTTTTCCTCAACACCGCTTCACACACCGACACCATGACGGACAAGACCGGCGGCATGGAGCTTGACCCCAAGTACGACGACTATGACTACCCGATTGTGGCCCCTGTGGCCCAGAGCGGTCATCCTGGCCATCTGGATGCTGCCCAGCAGGCCCAGGTGCACCAGCTGCGCCTAATGCTGGAGGCCCAGGGCTACACGAAGCGGCTAGATACTCTGACGCTGGTGCGTTGCATTCTCCCTTTTCCTGGCTAGATGTGTCTGGCGGGCAATGGGCGTGGCCAGGGCTGCGCGTATGGTGTGCTAACTGTGTGGTCAGCTCCGGTTTCTGCGTGCCCGGAAGTTCGACGTCAACCTGGCCTTGAAGATGTAAGTGTGACGGCCTCTAGGACGCTGGCAGTGCTGCGGGAAGGAAAAGGAGTGCGAGACAAGGTTTCGGCCGCGAGACCGGACACGATGGCAGACGGCAGGCTGACAATGGCAACAGGTTCGTCGAGTGCGAGGATTGGCGGAAGGAGACTAGCCTAGATGATCTCGTGCCCACGTGGGAATACTCAGAAAAGGAGAAAGTGTTTGACTTTTACCCGCAGTACTACCACAAGACGGACAGAGTGAGTGCTGCCTGTTGTCTGGCCCCTTTTGTGTCGTTCACACCCTTTCTAACGCAACACAGGATGGCCGCCCCGTCTACATTGAGCAGCTCGGCGGCATCGACCTGACCGCCATGTACAAGATCACCACTAGCGAGCGCATGCTGACCAACCTGGCGGTCGAGTACGAGCGCCTGGCCGACCCGCGCCTGCCCGCCTGCAGCCGCAAGGCCGGCCACCTGCTCGAGACGTGCTGCACCATCATGGACATGAAGGGCGTCGGCCTCACCAAGGCGCCCCAGGTCTACGGCTATATCCGCCAGGCGTCGGGCCTCTCGCAGAACTACTACCCAGAGCGCCTCGGCCGCTTCTACCTCATCAACGCTCCCTGGGGCTTCTCCGGCGTCTGGGGCATGATCAAGGGCTGGCTCGACCCCGTCACCGTGGCCAAGATCCACATTCTCGGCAGCGGCTACCAGAAGGAGCTCTTTGAGCAGGTCCCCCCCGAGAACCTGCCCAAGCGCTTCGGCGGCACCTGCGAGTGCCAGGGCGGCTGCGAGCTGTCCGACATGGGCCCCTGGCGCGAGCCCGAGTGGTTCAAGCCGGCCAAGTGGGAGACGGCGGCCAAGGCGGCTGCCCCTGATGCGGCTGGCGATGCGCCGCCCAAGGCCGACGAGGCCACCAAGGTCGAGGGCGTCACGCTCGAGGCTCCGGGTGCTGCCGAGGAGGCGGCTACCGGCAAGGAGACGGCTGCTGCTTAAATACAGGAGAGGGCATAAAGAGCGAAGAGTCTGGAGGGTGTCTTGAATGTCTGGAGAGTCTAGAGGGTCTAGAGGCGGAAGGAGTTATCTTGTGTGTGGTAGAGTGTCTACAAATCCGTATTTCTGCCCGTTTCTGTGTCTGGCTTTTCTCGCTTTACCATCGCTGGCTCAACATCTGCGTATCTCATTTAAAACCCCATTAGAGCTGGAACTGGCTTGGCTATATATGCACAGAAAGGCGCAAATGCACACCAGCTCAGCTACCACAGCATCTTCGGGAACTCGCACTTGTTTCATCTTGCTGTCTTATTCAAACATGCCTAGGTATCATTATCATGAATGCACAACGCCCTCCGCGGTGGTCCCCGCACTGCGGCAACTCCAAAGAAAGTCCATAGCCCGAATCGCCCGAATGCAGACCCCGATAATGAAAGCCCCTGTCCCCGAAATCCTCAAAAAGAACTAGCCAAACCAACGCACTTCAACGTCCCAAAGAAACGACTACCGCTCGGCCATGGCATACTCCCCTGCCACACATGCCCGTTCCATGCGTGCTACTGTTGCCGGCATCGCCTGCTTTAGTCGGCCTAGAGCGGTCACCGTCAGGCCGAACGACGCCGCCGCGTCCTGCATATCGGCGGCCGCCGCGCCCACAGCATCGAGGCTCTCTTCCTTGGCCGTCGTGCTCGTATAGTCTCTGCTGCCTCCTCTGGCCGCGGCGCTCTCGTTGTCTGCCTCCTGCAGCGCCGCCTCCCACCGTCGCGCATGCGCCTGCACCACGGCCGGCGGCACGCGGCGTTTGAGGGCGGCCAGGTCGCGCAGCAGGTCCTCTTCTTCACGGGCGAGGTCTTCGACGCGCTGGCGCAGACGGGCGTCAAATGGCGCAAAGACCTCTTCTTCGTCATCTGCGTTTTCCTTGTTGTTCTCGTCGTCCTCGATCTGGTCGCGCAGCCGTCGCTTCTCGTCCCAAAACGGCCGCGGGTCGACGGGCATGCCGTTGATGGTCAGGTTGGGCGCGGCCAGGTAGAATGTGCGCTGTATGTACTGCAGAGAGGTTAGTCGTGCAACAGAGAGAGAGAGAGAAAACGGTCATGTCCGAAAGGCGCTCACCTCATTCACGAGAGTTTCTACGCGCGCGTGTAGATCGTCCTCGTCGTCGGCGTCGTCGGCCAAAGCAGCGGCCCCCTTCTTTTTGGACTTCTTGGCTCGGCCGTTGGCCCGTCCACCCTTCTCTTCGGCCGCTGCTGCTGCGGCGACGCTCTCAGCGGCGGCGCGGCGCACATTGTTGACCAAATATGTCAAGTCTTCCGGATACTGCAGCTCAATCTGTCGGTGGTGTGCGGTGTCCATTGTGGCGATGACACACAGTGAGCGGCCGTAGAGGTTCAGTCTTTCTCGGGGTTCTCGTGGTGTGGGCGACGGCGCAGAGAACAAATGGCTATTGGTACAAAAAGTCGTTGCTGTCGTCGTCGGCATGGTCCTCGTCGTCGCGTGTTTACCAACTTTCCGTTTTAGTGCTCTGCCGTTGGCTCCAGTGTAACGAGTGGCCCGTGCGCAGCTGTAAAGCGGAAGGTGGGGGCGCTCCCTTTGATCATAGTATGTACGCTGCGAAGAACGGAGCATTTCGCGAACTAAGAAGTACAAACTACAGGGTGCTCTCATCAGTACACATTGGTGTATGGCAAGCACGGTGAAAAGAAAATAAGAGAGCCGGGGCAACATGTAAAAGGTTGATTTAAAAGTAGACCAGCTATGGCTAAACAATAACAATGAAATACAAGAAGCAAGTCCGCATATATAACATGTGTGTCCCTCCTCGAAATAGGCGAGCGGTAAAGAACGGAAGCAACCGTGAAATATCAATCCGTCCGAATGTTCCATATCATCCTAAAAAATAGCCGTCTGTGAAGTATGTCCTAAAGAAAACGCCGGTCGACAGGGAGTGGTGTACGCCAACGCATGATCTGGGTAGAAAGGAAAGAAGCGCCAACGAAAGAGCAATGGGGGCGGGTTGCGCCTCATGAACATATAATGCGTGGGGAGTGAAAATAGAGGGCAAATGGCGGTGTAGCAGGAGCATGGCCTTCTGCACAATAGGTGTCTATCAAATAGACGCCCAAGCACTTCAACCCCATGCCGACTTGCTGCGTGGGATATCCACCGCTAGAACGAAAGGGCACTTGGATGCCAGAGAATCAAGAGAGCTGAATGGAGTGGTTATAGGACAACCGTGAGAGACAAAACCGGGAGAGGAATCTGCTCTATACGCTGTGTGTGGATGACTTCTGCAAGTGTATGGCGGTGCTGCATGATTGGTGTACAATCGCCGTAAAGTGTATACATAGGCCTCAAAGCCAAGAAAATCGAAAGAAACAATAAAATCGGGGTGCCGGCGGTCTATTTCGGGAACATGTCCTTTGCCTCTTCGTCGGTCAGGAAGATCTCGATCACAGGTTCTCGATGGTTTTCGAGCGGAGTGACTTCGCAATCGACGTAGGAGGGCACAAAGATCTCTGCGGAAAAAAAGACTCGTTAGCACGACCCCGGAGAAACAACCATTTAATGGGAATACATACCAGGATTCCAAGTGAAGCCTTGGCTCGAAGTGAGGAAGGAAATCTAGAAAAACCGAGGTTAGATATCCATACAGGCCGAAGGTGTGAAAAAGCACGCAAAATTAAAAGGAGCGGATGGGATGCACATACGAGACGAGGCGGCCCATCCGGGTCTCCGATGTTGATGACGCTGGTTTCCTCCTGTGAGATTGCCGTGCCTAAGGCGCAAGTTAGTGCATAGTACGTACGGAATGTCTGGTGCCGGACCTTTCGCCCTGTAGAACAGCAAGACCAAATGAGACACAGTGAAGGACAACAGCAGTCAGTGTAACAGCACAGCTGAACCTGCTTCCAGCCGCACAGGCAAATCGGTTGGAGGGAACACACGGAAGGCACGAAGCCGATGTAGCCACGGGACATAGAACAAGCAAGAAACATAGAATAGGCGATACATACTCAGGAGGCTAGGCCGGCGCTGGTGGAACGGCTTGTTGTGTGAATGTGGAGATTGTGACGGCGAGCCCGGGCAGCCGCAGGACGAAGACGGCGGAGACGCAAAACCGGGAGAAGAGGTGTCGAGAGACGAAAGAGGCGTTGAGGCCGACGACGAAGCCATGGCAGTATTGGTCGAGCGATGGTGATGGCGGGGGCGGTGAAGATGTTCGCGGCCAACAGCCAGTGGTCGAGGCGAAGGGATGGCAATCGAGGTAGACATGGCTGGTGGCGTTGTCCAAGGCACAGGCGGGGCCGACACGGCTTGTTGGAGAGAGAGAGAGAGAGAGAAAAGAAAGCGAGGGGAAGAAGAAGAAACCCAAGTTTAGATCCACGAGACGAAAGGTGTTGGGCGGGCCAAAGAGGTGATGGATGTGATGACTCGACGATGGCGATAAGCAGGAAATGCGGAGACAGAAACAGAGCAGCGGTTAGGCAGCGAAGAGACCCGAGAAAATGCAGCCACGATCACAGAGCCAAAAAGGAAGCGAGGCAGCAAACAAAAGTAAGAAAAGAGCATAGGCAGCAGACAAAAAAACAGAATTCTTCCCAATGACTCGAGCTCCACTAGAACCAACCGACAGATCCCGCACGCAGAAAGGGCAGGAATACAGGGGACAGAGTAACAGTAGGCCCAAGCCACGCGGGGAGGGGAGCTATTGTTTTGCGCAGTGGCGGAGTGTGTGTGCTGTGTTGAGTGTTGTGTGCGAGGGAGAGGGCGCGAGATGCAGATGGGATGAGCCAGCAGAAGCAGAAGGAGAAGCACAGGTCACGACACGGCAATGTACGGCAAGATACGCTGGGATGGCGGTGGTTGAATCAGAGGTGTGACGAAGCACGCCAGACAGTTCGGAGAAGGCAGGAGCAAAGGACTCCGCACCGGACCTAACAAAGAACATGTACATATGTATGTGCTCTGTGGCTGCGGGTACGAGCTGCATGGTATCTGATGTACGGAATATGGAGTACTCCTTGGTGCTATGAGCACTTATCTGCCCAACCCCATATGCCTAGTGCTACAGATACGCCCCTCTCCAGGCAGGTGGGGCAAAGCCACTGCAAGCTTTGGGCTTTCTAGGTGTGACTCGTTCCGCCTATCGGCGCCCCTTTGCCCCGTTGTGTGGTGGAAAGTGTGTGGGCAGTGGGTGAGTCCATAGATCCACTTTTCTGACACTCATTGTCAGTACCTGTACGAATACATATCAACCGAGTACGGGGCACAAGTCGCCCGTAATTACTCGTACAGCGGTCACTGCCATTTTCTAGCCCCGGCATTATACATGTGCCACACATCCTCCACCGGCGGATTCCCGGCTACGCCGCCGGCCGGCCACCGAGACCGGATCTGAGTGCATCTATCGGAAACGTGCTCAACAATAGCAATACGTCTCATTGTGCAGCTGCTCAATACGACAGCACTTTGGTCGGAATCCTCGGATTATTCCAATCACGTGTGTCGGTGGCGACAAACAAGCTCCAGTTATTCCGTACGCCTTAATTTAAGAGCCGCAATTACGGGGCGGTGGAAGGTGCTCTCAGCACCAATCATGAACTATGTATTCGCCCATGTTTCTAAGCCGTGTCGAATGCCCGCTACAGCCTACTCCATGGCTGGCCCATGAACAGGCTACTATGGCAAACTTCTTCATGGGAGGGCATGTATTTTGTGAAGTCTTCGAACTCTTACCTAATTGGTACTACATTAGGGGTCGAAGCTGACTACAGGTAACCAAACAGCCGTACGTAACATTATGGGTTCAGAGAGCCTCAGAAGTTGAGTGTGTTACTACATATATAATGAATGTTGAATTAGTGAACCCCCCCTCCCCAAGAAGCTAGAGTATCTAGAAACTCTACGAAAACATTAGGCGATTGTGTCTGGCGAAGGAGCAGTCCTCAGGAAATCTGTACAGACTGTTACACGGGCTTTTATATTTTATACTAATCTTTATTAAAGACTAAGATGTTACCTAGCAGTACAGTTGGTCTTTTGGCCAACGTCTATCTCCGTCCAGGCTGCGATTTATATGACAGGAGATAATCACGTAGACAACAGTTTTCTAATTCTCTAATTTGGATATCCTATCCCTGACAAAAAAAAAAAACCCGAAAAAACCTTCATCGTAGATGTCCTGGACACCTTTACAGCATATGCTGAAGTACTCATGTACGAGGAGTAGTAATAGAAAAATAGCAACCACCAATCTTCTATTTATTCTCTCATACACACCGTTACACGGAACCAAAACTCAACCACTAGCTGTACTTGATTACTCATACTGAACGTGAACGATTACTCCAGTCCCATAACTTCTCTCTATTTTGAGTATTGAAAATTGACACAGGCTAAGAGCGTTCTACTAACAGCGAGCACTAGCATTGTTTAGACTAGACGTCTGGAATACCCTCGTCGTTGACGCATTTCCCCGGCTATTGGTACTTTTATCACTCCTCGTAGGAGAGATCACAATGGAGACTCCAGGAGAATGTCTCATTAAGACAAATATTTTGGTTTTGTCCGACACGCATGGAATGGATCTCGCCCAAAACACTCTGGACGAAGTCGCAGATGTTGCAATTCATTGCGGAGATCTGACGGAGGAATCGAAGTTAGCTGAGTTCGGCACGACCATTGCGCTTTTGCGAGCCATCAAGGCACCCCTCAAACTTGTCATCGCCGGCAACCATGATTTCACCCTTGACGCTCAGAGTTTTCACAAAAAGACAGAAAAAGAAAGAACGTGGATAAAGCAAGAGCTGATAGATACGCTCTACGGGAAATACGGAGATGCAAGACGGCTTTTACTGGATGCCGCCAACGACGGTATCTACCTTCTTGACGAAGGCATGCATCAATTTACCCTACAAAATGGGGCCGCCTTGTCTGTCTACGCAAGCCCTTTTACGCCACTAGCGGGTGACTGGGGCTTCCAATACCCCCACAGCCAAGGCCATGCCTTTGATATCGAAGACGGAACCGACATTGTGATCACTCACGGGCCGCCAAAGGGCATTCTAGACGAAGCGAGCTCCGGGCCACGAGTAGGATGTCCCGAGCTTTTCTCAGTGATCTCCAAGATCAAGCCCCGAATGCACTGCTTCGGCCACATTCATGAAGACTGGGGTGCAGAGATGATTACGTGGAAACAACCACCTGGTGAAAAGCCGTCATACCTGACCGATATCGACGAGGAGATGTCCTCAATTATTGAGGAGCTTATTACACTGCAACCGAATGAGCTCGACACCGAAGAGGAAGCGAAGACGAAGGAGGAGAAGAAAGCAAAATATGTTGAACGAGGGTTCTGTGGAACAAGCCACTGCCACGACGATGAGGCCCCTCTGCAGACAGGCAAACAAACACTTTTCGTCAACGCATCGATCAAGGGGGGCGAGAAGATGCCTGTGCAGCTGCCTTGGCTTGTGACGCTGGAGCTACGCAAAGTAGACACTAAGATGGAGATGCAAAGACACAGTCGATTAAAGGCAGCTAGCTGCAAACACTCTTTCTCCAAACTATCTTATTTACAAAAGTGATTCGTGGAATATGCCACATTGTCAAAACTATCAAAGTGCCCGTTCCTTGACTAAATTGCGACGTGATGCTGCCATTCCGTCCTTCAAAAACCACTACGGCCTATCGGGATTGTCACAATCCGACGTTCAACGTTAGACCGCCTGTGGACCGCCGGTGATATACGGTAACTAACTGCTGTGCAGTTCGCTCAACCCATTCACACAATCACACCCACACGTTCACGGATCGTCCACCCCAAAGACACAGCGGTCATGGGATCCAATCTTGACGTGGTCCGTGCTGCTGATGCCTTTCCTTACCCGGATAGCAGATCAGACCTCCAGGTTTCGATTGCAGCGTTATATCACTTTCGCGTCGACGGCGTCCAGCCTTCCCTCGGCTTCATTGTGCCTGCCGTCGTCTCAGCCCTGCGAAATATCCCTGGATGGACCGTGAACGATGCTTCCCAAACGATCTGTCTTGTCGGTGCAAGCAGCACGTCTGAACGGACGGCAAAAATGGCGCAGACCGCCACCATTCTGCGCGACTCCCAGACGTTCGACGTCTTGCGCGGCTGGCGAGGCGAGACATTTCCCGTCTACGGACCACACAGGACCATTCTCTTCCATCTTGAGCGCAGTGCCTGTCCTCTCTTCGGAGTTGTGACATACGGCGTGCACGCCGTCGCATACGTAGCAGCTGCCTCAGGGACCCCGACGACGGCATGGCCGGAATCGACCAGATCGGCCACTTCGGCCACGTCGGCCACCATCACCGATGCCAGCACCCAAATACGCGTCTGGGTCTCCCGCCGCGCTCGTACCAAGCAAACGTACGGTGGCATGCTCGACAGCACCGCAGCCGGTGGCATTGCATCTGGAGAAACACCGCTCGAGTGTCTCGTGCGCGAGTGCGAAGAAGAGGCCTCGCTGCCGGCGGCCCTCGTCCGTCGCACCGCCCAAGCCGCAGGCCTCGTGACGCACTTCCACGTCCGCGACGGGCGTGCTGGCGGCGAGTCGGGCCTTCTCCAGCCCGAAGGACAGTACGTCTACGATGTCGAGCTGCCGGCTGACGTCGTCTGCCAAACCAACGACGGCGAGGCCGACGAGTTTGTGCTGCTGACGGCTACCGACGTGCAGCAGGCGCTCGTTCGCGGCGCATTCAAACCCAACTCGGGCCTCGTCATGCTCGATTTTCTCATCCGCCACGGCATCGTCACGCCCGACAACGAGCCCGACTACGCCGAGATTATCGCGAGGCTGCACCGGAGACTGGCGTTTCCCATGCGATAGGCCGTCTCTGTTTGCTGGCACCTCTCATCGAGGTGAAGACTCCAAGTTAGGGCTCAATAGAATTGGGCAGCAGCAGTGTAGGCAGGAAGCTAGCAATTCGAGAAAACATCTTCCGAACGAAATTGACCAAGTGAAAGTGGACTGGGGGGGGGAATGTAGGCTTAGCAAAGGCAATCTAGGCATTGAGATATGTAATTGAACCCGGGGAAACATGGTGGATGTGGAGGAAGGATATTGTGGATGCTGTGGAGAAAGAAGGAAAATGGTGATCCAGCCCCCAAAACGAGCGCCATCCCACTAGAACCACTGTACTTCGTATTTAGCGTGGTGATGCCTGAAAACCAGCTGAAAACACGCCCCACTAACGTCCAAAGATTCTTCCTCAATCTTCAATCTTGCCATGACAGCCACCCATCTCCTTCAACAGCTCTGAGGCATGCACCGCTTTACCACAACATCCCTACGGCCTAAAAAGGCGTTCACTGTCTCGCTATGGCCGACTATCCCCCATCGTGGATAACCGCGGCGCAGGCGTCAACGCCTCACCACCGCCATCAGACGTCACTCGAGCAAGTCGTCGACATGTCGTCGACGGCGCATGAGCCTCTGAGCCAGGTGGAGCGCGCTGCGGCTTGCGAAACCTTTTACCATGTCGTGCAGCACTTTGAGGCTGCAGACCCCTACAACACCGCGCCGCGCGCCACCCGTCGCACGCTGTACAGCCAGCCGCGGCTTGTGCGGCACACATACGAGTTTGCACGATCGGCCGAGTCACAAGACATCTTCCTGCGGTCGTTTTTCAGCTCCCTTGATCTCGACCTTGCGGTGAAAGATGCGCGCCTCGACTTTGCAGAGCTGGCGCCTCTGTTCTCGGCGTTTGCTGAGTACCTTATGGACAACTTTTTTCTCCCCCGTACGTTGCTTACGTTTTGGTGTTTCATTTATGCACCTTTTTCTTTTTACTTTGCAGCTTCCTGACTCGATGCGTACTGCAGTGAAAGCGTCAGCCAGAAAGACGCCTCAGCCTTCGCCCGTTATTCATTCTGCTGTCCTGCGAGCGCAGGGTGCTACGGACTCACAGGCCTATATTGGGACTGAGGAGCGGCTGTCGACGCTGCGGGCGGAATGCCTCGTACGAGACCGGTATCGCTGCGTTGTTTCGCGGAAGTTTAGTGACCCCGAGTTTACTGAGCGTCTCGAACTCCATGGTAGCGAAGCACGCGACGACGATGGCATTCTGTTCTCAGACCAGGACACCATTCAGCTTGACGCCTTGGAAGTGGCTCACATCTTGCCCCATTCTTTGATGAAAGCCAACAAGGGCTTGGAGATGGTATGCCTTTTTCTCTCTTTCAAGTAAAAAGACAATAACTTTTCCCTTACTAAAAAGCACGCCTGTACTAACCCTTGCAGGATGCATCTCGCCAGGCTGCGTTGTCGATCTTGAACATGTTTGATCGGGGCGTCGTGCACCTGATCAACGGCATCGACATTGACCGGCCGCGAAACGCACTCACACTCGCGCCTCTTATGCATGGTCACTTTGGCGCGTTCCGGATTTATTTTGAGCCAGTTCATGATCAGTACAACACATACCGAATTGAGTCGTTTCTGATGGCGCCACACAACCGTGCTCTTAACTTGCCCGTGACGCGCACTTTATACGTGACGGAGAACCGGACGATCGACCCGCCGTCGCCACGCCTTCTCGCCGTGCACCGCGCCATTGCGCACATTCTACACCTGTCTGGAGCTGGCGAATACATTGACTGGATTCTAAGGGACATGGAGGAGCACGCCGTGAGAGCCGACGGGACCTCAGCGCTAGGCCGCCTAGTGAGCCTGGGACTGGGCGGGTGGATGGATGGCGCTGTTTATTCGTAAGGAAAGGTCATTACGGCGTCGACGGGGACAATGATGACGACGAGATGAGACGTGTTCAGCATTTTACGTTTGTTCCTTTTTCCTTTTTGTTTTCAACGCTTAGACGTGTCACGGGCCAAGGCGCGGAAGCTGGCTTGGAAGGCTAGTTCTTGATTCGCTCCCATGCTGTATTATTCACATTCAATGTTATCGACCTCTTCCTCGTGTGCCATCCGTGCTACCTCCTCATTCCGCGTTGCTTGTTTCGTGTGCGTTTGTGTCCGTCGGCGGTTGTTGCTGTCGTTGTCTTCGTAGGCTTCGTAGCCGGGTCAGGCCACGGCCAGCCCTGCTTTCGCCTTCTCTCCACCGACCTCTCCTCGTCACTGCTGCTGCCTTCGCTGTGGATATACTCGTATACGATGGCGACGTAGTCGGTGCGGTCCTCTTGGAGCGTGCGTTATGTGTACCGTCGTATACGGACTCTTCTGCTGAAGAGTCGACGATATGAATCATATCATGTCTTTAAAGTGCAACAGGTATGATGGGGGCCGTTTTCAGCCGAAAACGCAAATGGCTCAGCTATAAAAGTAGTAGGTGGCTGCGGAAACTTAGACTCATGTACGCAAGAGTATCAAAGTTGATCGATTGTATATAAAAGGGGAGCGGGCTAGGATGCATGAATTTCTTGTTGATCCATAGAGTTAGACGTAAGAAGAGCCGCTATTCTACGTTTATAACATTACTTCGGCGTGAAAAGCGACGGAGAAATAAAGATAATCATCACCTCACAAATACTGTTGGCATTGTCCAAGTCATTCAAGTGCTCTTTTCTACTCGTTGATACTTCACAATGATTGGATCTAGCCTCAGGAACGCTGGGAGAAGACAACGTCTTGAGAAGCGCCACAGGTTACTAATTATGAGAAACTACTCACCTTAGACTCAAAAGACGTCTATTACGCAACATCCATGAGTTGTTGTTCTTACATCTATGACAGATTCGCCAATTCTGAAAATGAATACCTCACGCAACTGGCGTAAATGCCATTGCTAGGTTTACTCCGCCCAGACTCCATTTGACCGCAACTTCTCCTGTAGTCAATTGGGGATAAAACACTTGCCGGCCTATAGCGAGTGACAAATCAGTGATAGGCACATAGGTAGGAAACTAAGTAGTTCATTTTTCTTACCTGTTAGTGACGTGCTAAAGGCGCTGAGGCAATAAAGCCTAGACAGACAGTAGCTGCTTACGACTTATGCGCACTGACAAAATAAACTCCAGCTGAACTTCTTTTCACTACCAAGCACTATTGCGGACAACAATGAAGTGCTATTAGTGCCCATGATGTATGAGCTTAATGCATCCTACAATGTCTTGGCAGATACAAAATTCCGTCTAGTTGAAACAGCTCGCAGATCCCTCTATTTATCGTCCCCAATTTGGAGTCTTGCACACGTGCTACCACTACTACAAATGGCGTAGCGGATATGCAAAAGCGCCCCCTGCAACAACGCCACGGAGCGCCCGGACAAACACGACTCAGAACTCACTGAATATGACAACAAACGGTAGGTACGAGTAGAATGATAGTTTTCTGTTCCCCGTGCCCGAAACTGTATTTTGTGAATGGAAAGTATTGAGCAAGGGGACGTCATACTTTGTCTCGGGGTCCTAGCAGCAACTTTACTGAGGCTTCTTATTTAGCTTGGCTGAGTTTGACTGCTCCTAAATGCCACGACTACATGGACCCGGAGATGCGAAAGTTAGGATTCCAGGTTCTAAACGAGAAAACTTTTGAAGTGAGAAAGGCGAGTTTGCCTCGAGCAGTTTGTAGGAGGGTAGCTAATATTACCCCCACGCTTGCTTTCTTCAGCTTTCGTAACAGTAACGCAATGCAAAAATCGAGCCAGTGAAAGCCTTGCGATGGAATCACGCCATCTGTCACTAAAAAGGTACTATAACAAGGAGGTGCGCACACAAGTCAAACAACTTGTCGATTCTGCTATGCCCGACATTTGAGCGGGAAATATATCAATCATGCCCCCGGACTGCTCTTTGGTTTACAGGAGCTTGCATTACGCTTGATTATGGGCAATTGCTATGCCAAAAATAATCCAGCCGTTGATACACGGTGGAAAGCAGAACCATATGAATGTGCACTCGAGTGCTGAGCTTTTACCATGACGCTCTCGACTGAGCAGCTCTACATTCTCCAGGTCGTCGAGCGATGCTGCTCTGGCCTCTCTATTATAGGAATACTAACGATTATCATTACCTTCTACTCCTCGCCGTACTTCCGAAATCCTATAGACCGCCTCATCCTTATCAATGCATTCTATAATATATTTGACGTCACCGCGACCATGATATCGCTCAGTGGGCCCAGCGCGGGAAATAGCTCACATTTGTGCCAGTTTCAAGGGTTCCTAATGCAAATGTAAGTGTTTATTTTGTGTATTCTCTTTCATAGGCCTAATTACGGGGTGAAGTCGTAACGTTGTTATTGACGTGTCTCTCGATGGAGGTTTCCTTTAACAGATGTATACTGGACGCTTGCCATGGCGTGCGACGTCTTTTTGATCGTGTTTTACCAGTATGATACTAAGGCTCTACGCAAGCTTGAGCTGAAGTACATTGCTGGGATCACCACCATCACTTTCATCCCAGCCATTGCATTCCTTTTCGCTCATACTGCCGACAAGGGACACATGTACGGCAGTGTGACGGTAGGTGACATCTCCAAGGCTAACACTGGGTGTACCTGCCATAGCTAACGAGACATTTTCCTTGACAGCTGTGGTGTGCTATCTCTCCAAAATGGGTACTATTCCGTATAGTATTTTACTATGTACCGATTTGGTACGCTTCCATTCACCTCTTGATATCATCGAAATGGGTAGCTGCTAACTATGAACTATAATGGTGTCTCTATAGGCTTTCTATATTCGTGATTGTGGTGCTCTATTGCCTTGTGGGCTGGAAGATTGTCAAAGGCAAACGCGCACTCAAGTCTGTCGAAAGTGATATTATCCCTCTCGAAACACGCTCAACCGAGAAAGATTTTGAGACGAACCGCGAATCTTCGGGAATACAGTCTAATAGCACTGTTCGGTCACGCGACGGAACAGAATCTATATCGCCCCTACACCAGCCAGATAATGGTGTTCATAACCGCAAGTGGCAGGCAAGTCGGTCGGCTCTTTCGCTGAGGCAATACATCCTCATGCCCGTCATGTTTTTTGTGGTACTGTTAGCTGTCTGGGTAGCACCGACGACAAATCGGCTCGCATCTTTTGCCGACCCGAGCTTCGTGTCTTTCCCACTCTACATCGCGGTTGGATCTACGGGCTCTCTGCGTGCCTTCTGGAATGGAGTTGTTTTCCTTACTGTCGGGCTGAGATCGCGGCAGAGTCAAAAGAAGCTTGAGGTAAGGAACCGACTTGGAAGTCGATTCTAGCGACGCAACGTATCGCCTTATTTGACAGCAGACGGTTTACTATACTCTATGAGCAGCTGCGTGTATCTTAGCATCTGTCTTTTTTATTCAATGTATCATTGGTGTTCACAATAGTTACAGCTGCTATGGTCACTCTCAATTAGATGTGCAATGTGATAGATTTGAAGAAAATAGAACGTTTAGGAAGGAAAGTTCACCAAAGGCCGCGAATGCCATTGCTTTTGTGAATAGTGGGATGTTGAGTTTATCTAGGCAGAGCTATGAGCAAAGCCTAGACTTTTGACCCGAAGTCTTAGCTGAACAAGACCCTTGGCAGATCTAGGGTGAAGTTCTTGGCCGACTGCTAACAGTTTTTGCTTAGTCCTTGGGACTTCAGGAGTTCTTTGCACTTATCTTGCCAATGCTACTGTAGCAGATGAGGTGGTGCCCAGTTAACTAAACGAGTGCCATGCACAAAAACAATAGGCAATGCCACGAGCTACTTACTGCGCTTGAAATTTAAGTCCCACAATTCTAGATAACGTACTCGCACTACCGTCTACTGTTACGAGTAGTTAAAGTGTCGGTATTACGACGTTAGGCCCACCACTTACAGTGGCAGAACTATAATCCACTATAACGCGTCCCAACTTCGCGTCGCGTCACGAAACCCCTCTATTTCAGTAGATGATTCAACTGCCATTCTCTATTTCTCAGCCACAAACACCTCACGCACATAGCACAGCAACCATGGCACCCGAAATAGCGCACGAAGAGTACCAGTACCTAGACCTTGTCCGCGAAATTCTGGACAGTGGGGAACGACGGCCTGATCGGTGAGTTGCTATATCTACGTTTTTACGAACAGAAATTGTCCTAACGTTGAAACTTCAGAACAGGTACTGGCACCATCTCAATCTTTGCACCCCGGCCATTCAAGTTCCAGCTTAACAAGGACGGGAAGCTGATTCTTCCCCTTCTTACAACCAAACGCGTTTTCCACCGAGGCGTCATAGCCGAGCTGCTCTGGTTTGTTGAAGGCAGCACGTCCTCCCTCGCACTGAGTGAAGCGGGAGTGAAGATATGGGACGGCAATGGATCGCGCGAATTCCTCGACAGCGTCGGGTTGTCTCACCGTGAAGTCGGTGACCTGGGACCTGTCTACGGCTTTCAGTGGCGGCACTTCGGTGCCGAATATGTAGATGCAAAGACGGACTACACGGGTCAGGGTGTTGATCAGTTGGCCGACGTGATACACAAGCTTCGGACAGACCCCTACAACCGCCGGATCCTCCTTTCAGCTTGGAATCCGCGAGATCTGCCTAGCATGGCGCTGCCACCGTGTCACATGTTTGCTCAGTTCTACGTTTCGTTCCCGCAGCCGAAAAACCAGGAACCAGAGGATGCAGCCAAAAGCACACAAAAGGTCAAAGGCCATCTTCATTGCCAGCTCTACCAGCGCTCCTGCGACATGGGTCTCGGAGTGCCGTTCAATATTGCAAGCTATGCCCTGTTGACGCATATGATTGCTCGAGTCTGCGACCTGGTTCCGGGAAGCTTGACGCACGTTATGGGTGACGCACACGTCTATGTTGACCATACTGAGGCGCTGCAACTCCAGTTGGAGCGGGAGCCTCGGGAGTTCCCTGAACTGGAAATTGCGCGCGAAGCAGGCTGCAGTATAGATAGCTGGAAAGTGGAGGACTTCGTAATCAAAGGATACGAACCGTACAAGTCGATCCCGATGAAGATGTCCACTTAGGTCGAGTGCGAGCATTGCATTCGTATTGTTGTTTAATAATGTATTAATGGCTTACATACAGACTTGAGTAGAGGGCGCATATCCTGTTCACTATAACTCTCTTGTATATGATGGTGATGCATTATGACTGGGACTCAGGGAACACTTTGAATTATCATATATATAAGCGTATGATATTGCACTTTCCGTTATCGAAGTTTTACTCGGACCAATTTCCGGACATCTAGATATATTTTTTACAGCGATAACAACAAACGCCACTTTATCGCAGGCGTAATTAATACAAGCATGCGATCGTTAAATCGAGTACTTGATGAACAATACCCAAGCTGTGACAATAAGACAGGAGAGGAGAGTACATCCAGCAATGGTAAACGACAGCTTAGGCTTGCGTCCCGTGAGCTCCCCAAGCTTCCCCTCACGCTCGATTTGCATACGCTTGGTCTCGCTCAGGTTGAGAATACCTCCAAGATATCTGTTTTCAGGATGGAGTCAGTAAATCTGCGGGCTACTGTGGTGGGGGTGCCCACATACCTTCTGTCAATGACGCCGTAGAAGAGACCGAGACAAAACTCCAGCCCCTTGACAGCAATAAAGAATGCAATGACACGTTCATATGTATTGCCAGGGGTGATGTCTTGGAGCCGGCCGGCAATCATATCGACAATGACACTCGAGTTATTGTTGAATGCTTTCCAAATGCCAAACACGAGACCCAACTGTGTTTGGTTGGGAACCATCAATGGAATGGAAGCCAGGAAGGGTAGAGCATTGAGTGTCAGCGCGACAGATGCAATCACCATCGAGCCTAGGGCATTCGTTTTTGTGAAGCCAATCAAACAGTACACGATGATCCAAATGGACGATGTGAGACTAACGATCAACATCCGGAAGCCCACGAGATCAAACATCAGACCGATAAGAGGGGCGCCGATGATGGGGATGACCTGCTGAACGGCCGATGTGTAGCCAGCAATCTCATCAGTCGATCCGCGGGTTGTTCGAATGATATCGGCATTGAGACCATTGAAGGCGCCGACAACGCCAGCCTGAAGAGTCTGGGTGCAAACAATCAGCCAGAAGACACGCGGAACAGCTGCCAATATCCGCATATCGACAAGGTCGAATGCCCTCTGTCTGTGAGTTCGCTTGATGGGGACTATGGAGACATCGGAGGAACTTCTAAGGCCAGATTCGGCACGCAGGCGTAGTTGTTCTGCCTGGTGCTTCTGCTGCCGTGCCTTTTCTGCTTCCCCACGGCCAGTAGGAATGCGAGCCCACTGTGGCCGAGCCCAAGCCCACCACATATAGCCCGCATTTTGGAGCAGATTGGCAAAGCAGACGATGGCGGGGATCCAGAGAGCCCAACCCCAGAACGAAGTGGCATCCCGCATAGGAACAGCTGTAGCCTTGGCGAGGAGGACGATAAGCTTCCCTATAATCACGCGGACAAAGTTAGACTGTGACAAAAATGAAGGCGCAAAGAAAATATAGGAACACGGGGAGTACCACATACCGGTTGATAGATCGATTCCGTAGACAATGCCCAGTCCGCGATGCTGGAACCAGTGGGCCAGGATCTGAACATATTAGTATTCCTATTCGCACATCGTGTTGTGTTGCGATATCTCGTTGCGGCTGACCTTGGAGGTACATGTCTCGATAATTGTGCTACCAAATCCCATGATAATACGGCCGACAATCACAAGGGTGAATGAGTCCTGATTGGTGCCTGAGGCGGAGATCACAGAGCCTATGAAGATGGCAATCGAGCAAGCCATCGAGCCCCTAGAACGAGGCGGTGATTTCGTCAGCGCAGATTTCCCTGGCACTAGAATAGGAAAGGCTGAGGGGAGTGCTCACCATTCAACACCATAGTAGTCGAGCCAGTAACCGCCGATGACGGGGAGAATTGTGTTGACAAGCGAGCTGGCTGAGTCAATAGCACCATACTAGAGGCGAGTCAGTTGCGGAGACCAATGCATGCTAAGTAGAGGCGTTTGAAGACAGCTAAACGCACCTGAGCATTGGTAATCCCCAGTTTCTTAATTAATGTACTCTTGAGAGGACCAAGGGTGTTCTCGGAGAAAGACGAGCCCCAAGATAGCATAATACCACACACGAGTGCAATAATCTTCCACATCACTGGAAATTCTTGGATCGTGCCAGGCTCCGGGAGCTCTCCAGAACCGTCCGTGGGCGTGCTGGTGACGCCCGCCATGTGCTTTTCATCGGCGTTCTGGTTGAGAGCCATGACGGCCTTTTCGTCCGCCGACACACCTGGCTCGGAAGAGTTGGTTCGGGAAGCCATCGGAAAGCAGCAAGTAGGTGACCCTGGTTTTGACGAGAAGGCGATAGTGAATCCGGTTGGAACTGCTCGGACATTACTATCGCAATAGGACGTCGATCAAGCATCCTGCTTTTATATCTATCTTTTGTTGGACATGCCACGTCCGGACTCGGCAGGTTCTTCTCAATATCCACCTCACCACGTTTTTTTGGGATGCCGCACCCGAACCTGTTGCGTGCGCTCCCCCGTAATAGCAACTTCTAGTGCAGTGCTACTAAATTAGGCACTGTGGATACAAGAAAATGTTGCGCTGATGTGGTGGAGACTGGTGCTCTGATCCTATATAGTTATGTACATGGTATGGTATTCAAATCTTGGCACTACTAGCTATTGCCAAATTGCTCACAGTGAACATCTATGTCGTATCCAAGTTTCATCCGGCACGAGTCCACAGAGTCTCTGACAGCTTCCATCAATGACGTGGGCCCGCAAGCCGCTACTAGAATCCGTCGACAAGGCGTCTGTGGTTCTTTGACTGCGTTGTTTATGACTAATGCAACGTCCATCTTGCTGTACTGGATTGTAACATTCTCGTAGACCCAGTTGCATCCACCGTGTACCTGATGACTGGACGAGAGACAAACATCTGAAAAGGTTTGGTAATCAGTTATACCTTGCCTCTGTTGTGACAGCTTTGCTGACGTTTCCGTGCCTGTCGTCTCTTCGTTGGGTGGAATGGGGTCATCTGTAACAAATAGCTGCACATCTGCCTCTGGCTGAGCTTTGATGACGTTGCGTAGGTGTTCGGAAAACCAGCTCAGTTGTTCTACCAAACGTTAGCGATTGTTTAAGAAACGGCCATGTCAACATAATACACACCTGTTCGCTTGACAGCCCATATAAAGTCGACTGACTGGGGTTTAGTCCGGCCACATTCAGTCGAAAGGCGATTGAAAAGGCCAAAACCAAACGCAGCCCCACTCCCCCCTGATATGACGACCAGCTTGTCGTAGATCTCTAGATCGGGAAGCGACCCGTAGGGCCCGTCCACAGAAGCTATAATCGAGCAACCTGGATGGAGGACTGCGAAATCGGAGAGGTCATTAGTAAAGCCCCCGTATGGCTTCACAACGAGTTCCAGCCCTTCACTGCCGTTGCTCACGACAGTGAAGGGGTGCATTTCCAGCATGCGGATTCTTGGTATCCAAATATAGCAGTATGTAGCTGGTGGAATGGAATCGGAGGCTGGCTTTTTGAGGACGATGCGCACCGCCCCTTCTGTGAGGGGGTACAGTGTTGCGGAGTTGTTGATAAAGTTGAAAGCCACGCGTCTGAGCCGAACGAGGCGGTCAACCAGCCATATACTGCCGGTAATGAGCATAACAAGTGGCATTTTCTTCACCCAAGCCGGTCTATGAAATGCGGTAAGGATGATTGCTGCGAGGAAGCCGAGAATATGTCCAATGTAAAAGGTCTCGTAGCTTTGGTGCCTGTATATTCCGAGTACGGCCAGAAGCAGCAGCATGGAAAGGCCAGCGGCAAGGCCAGCCTGGTTTTTCCCCTCTATCAGGACCTCCCATCGGTTTTCACGTACGAAGTGAATGGTGTATAGAATGCCATGAACGACCATTTGCAGCGTCGACGTATAGCCCACTATGCGATGGAATATGTTGGTCTGGTTGTGACAAGTACGGGTTGCCAAATTCAGAGGAGAGTTCTTCATCCCCAGAAAAACGGAGAGAGTCATGTTCGCAGCGGACATCCTGCACACAGAGTTAGTATCCGGCATCGGGTACAGATTCTATGGATTTGATGTGATTTACCATCCAAGCCTAGATGCATAGTGGTTCAAGCGGTGCAAGGCTAGGATTGTTGTGGAAAGAATGGCATTTGTAGCAACATAAGCAATCACCAACAAATGAAGACCATTCGGATGCCGACCAAGCCATTCTGGGGTATAGGGTCGTTGTTCCAGGCGCCTGGTTCGTCAATAAATGTCCAGGCAGAGAATCCAGGCAATAAGGAATACAACCCATACCACAGTAATAGAGGCCAGGCATTGCTTCTCGAAAATTGATACCATTGTTTTGGGAGTTCCTTAGGGTGCTGGAGCCTCCCATACACATCCTTGAGCCATCGAAGAGCAGCAACGGTCAACATAAGCCCAAGGAGGAAGACCGCGTATATCAAGAGAGCCTTTTCATTTTTCTGCTGCTTTGTAACCGGGGTCTGGGAGCCTTGCGCCATGACTTCGTGATGGTGTAGCAATGAGACTTGGGCAACAAAGAAGCAATCAGCGGCGACGGGGGGACGCACCACTGCGTAGTAAAGTCCTCCCAAGATAATGGGTGCTAGGTTTCGATCTGATAAAAATTAGATTGATAATTATAGTGGAGATGTGCGCTTTTGCAGGGGTTGAGAACGTGCAGTTTGCTCACAGTGAGAGATTGATATCAGTTTTGGGATCCACTCTACGCACTAACAACCGTCTTCACGTATTCATGGTGAATAACGGCCGCTTCCCCATACAAGAACAGGACGAGTAAAAACGGCTTCTAGATTGTGATTTTCGACAGGGACCTGGACTGTAACTGGTCCGATAGCGGAACCCGCTCATCCTTGGTTTCCAAACGTACCACATCCAGCGTAAGCAAGAAATTCCAACACGACGACATCTCTCGGATTATGGGTTCGGGGACCGAGTCAACTACTTAGGCGTATTCCAACTAGCTTAGTCGACAGGCAAGAGGGTCTGCGCCTGCGTACGGCATAAGTGTCGCCGGGGGCCCACAAGTCTGAAGAATCTTCCAGGAGGCGTCCACGTAGTCGTACGTAGGTGACGGACCATTCCGGGGTCAGCTGCCCTATCAATCCATCAGATAACAAGAGGGCTGGCCAGGAGAGATGTGGGTACACGAACTATGCAGAAACATCACTGTGAGAAAACTGACTGCATTCAAAGCCCCATCTGCAAGGCAAGGCACCAGCTGTCGGCGGCTATGTCGTTCTCATCCTCCCCGCTGACCCCCAGCGGCCCTTTTTTGGCCATGGATACGTGCTGCCTCTGCAAAACGGTGCAGTGCCTTTCTGAAGACTACAATGAGAGTCGAGCCAAGGACTTGATTCCAGTGCTCAATCAACTACTCGAAGACGTACGGGCTCTGCTGGCCAGATCCAAGTCGTTGAGCCGAGATGTGCGCTACCGCATCACAACAAGCAACGAACGTACTAGCAAAGTGCTTTCAGCTGATTCAGTCGACCTCGCACTCGTCAACCAGGTGCGCGATGCCTTCCAGCAGGACATGAACGGGTTCTGGGACGAGGCATTGCCAGTCACATCCAGTCCGCTCGGCCACGCCCACGCTGAACTGCGACGGCGATTGGCCTGTGTTGTCGTGTTTCTCAGATCGAAGCTGGACGCAGCGGCTGTTGTGCCTCCCGCCATTGCGCATTTGTTTCCTAAGCACGTGGACTTTGCCGATGTGCGCAGTGCTGGGAGAAAATATGTCAAGATAGCCAGGAAACTCGGCGGCGTTGGGGCTCTCTTTTGGCTGCCACTGAACATCCCACCTTCGACGTAAGCAAGTGCATTCGTCCAAATCGCCCGATTGCGGCGTTCATGCTGTTTCTGACGGGTGCTAGGTACGAGAGATATCTTAATATCGACGACGACCCAGCCTTTTCTCATTTGATCTCACTACGTCCCCGGGAAGACGAGTATACGGATATAGTGCAACAACTAGTGCTAATACATCTCAGTGGTTGGTGCCCAGTTCCAATTCTGTTGCTTTGTCCCTTGAAGAAATATACTGACATTGAGGGAGCTCATCAGCAGACAGTGGCATGCCGGTGTCCTACTATAACCTGGCTTCCGACTACAACGAATGGCTTCCGGCGTCCGACCAAGTTCCTCTAATTTTACATGCCCTGGGCGGTATAGACGTGCCTGATGCCATTTTCAAGGCCGTGCGTGCTCCTCAGAGGCGATGGAATGATCACGGAGAGATTGAGCTTGTCACGGCAGCGGATTCGGGGGTGCCGCTCGAGCTGATCTGCCCACTGCTAGACGACACACTGCTCTCACAGATGGTAGCTGCGGATGCAAGTATCACAACAACTGTTCTGGAAGGCGGCTATGTGGCCTGGGGTCTGCGCGCTGAGATGGGGCCGTTCTTCAACGGCGCCCTGATCTCCCGCACCGCGTCTGTGTTAGAAGAGCGGGCGCTCCGGTTGATCTGCTATGCTTGCCCACCGTGCTACGAAGGAAACACGGACTGGTAGGAAACGCGCCAGCTGCCTTTCATTGTTTCGGGCTAGCTAACTGACTGGTGGCAACTGCAGGCCGGTACAGCTGAAAACAGCTGTGTGGCCAATTCTAGAGCGTGCTGCCCAGACGTGCAAGATGTCGACGGCGCTCAAAATCTGCGTGCTGGAGGCCATCTTCTTCTTTGGAGAGCGGGACTCGGTCAGCCTCCGACGCCGCGCAGTGCAGATGTCAGCGGCGCTGCTGAAAAAGGCCATGCCGTACTACCTCCATGCGTCCGTGGTGCTCTTCCAAAGCGTGCTTCACCGCGTGGACGGCGATCTGGCCAAGTCGGAGGCGGTGATCCGCCAGTTTCTGTGGCGCTGCGAGCCGAAGCCGGCCACACGCCGCGACCACGCTCTTCGCGGCCGCCTGCACATATCGCAGATTGAGAACAAGATCAAGTGCTACGACGTCGACGTGCCCTCCTTCATTTACAAGTGGGAGGCCGAGCTGCCGCCGTCATCGCTCGAGACCGAAGTCACCTTCCGGCTGCAAGGCACAGCCGCCCGCTTCTTCCAGTCGATCGGCGAGTTTGCTGCTGCCCGTGCCTCTCTAGAGCAGTTTCTCTGCCTCGACACTACGCGGCCCATCCGCTGCAACACGCGCCGTATCCTGGTCGGCCGCCTCGCCGACATTTGCTGTGAGATGCAGCAGTACGACCAGGCCGTCGCGGTGCTGCAGTCCGAGCTCGACCGCATCCACGACGCCGACCGGCATCGACGCGGCGTCCGCCGTCTCCTGCTAGCGTCCGTCGAGGCTGAAATCGGCTTGGGTCGCCTGGCGGCCGCTTCGGCCATGCTCGAGGAGCTGCAACATGCTGTGCCGCTGGCCCTCGAAGACATGCACGACCAGCTGCTGCATATGCGCGCGCTCATCGCAGCCGCACGCATCGCCCACATGCAAAAGGACGCCTGGAACAACGTCGTCGCACTGTGGCGCATAGCCTTGCAGGAGGTCGAACACATGCACATCCTCAAGTCGGGCAGTGGCTTCACCGCGGCCGTCATACATCTCTCCCTCGCGCACGCGCAGCTGGCCGCTGGTGACAGCCACAGTGCGAAGTTCTCATGGAATTCTGGTCTCGAGATCTTGCGCAAAGAACGGTGCGAGTTCTGGATTCCTGTCGTGCCCACCGTGTGGCTTCACACACTGGTCTTGGAGGTCTTTGCGTCGAATGGCTGGCCATTCCGCATGATGCTACCTGGCGGCAAAGCAGACATTTCATACTCGCAGGAACCATGAGACTATGGTAGATGGCTCTGAAAAGAACTTGTTTAGCTAAACAACACGGTGCGTGCTGCCATAAAACGGTAAGCCATCTTATCAATCCATAACACGGGCCCCTTCAGAGTTTGTGGTGGGAATCACAAACTGAGCCCGTTTTTCTTATTAGTACATCGGCGAGTTCGTGGGGCGGTATTGACGGAGGGAAGAAAAAGAGAGCTGCCTCACTCATTGCAAGTGTATCAGTGCATTGCAAGACAGGTATCGCACGAGCGCCTCTGGCCGTGCCTCTCCACCCTTCTGCCTGGCTATCTATCTAGTATGAACTCCGTGTACTCAAAGCACGGTTTACATAGCATCCTGTGATCATTCCTAAAGTCGCTATATTTATGTTTCCCTTCCTCTATAAAAGAAGAAGTGTGAATATCATCATTCAGGTTTAGGCTTCACTAGCGTCAAATCAAATCCCTCTTCTGCACAATAATGTAGATAGAATAAAAAAGATAATACCAAAACATTGACATGATACGAAATCTCATTGAAGCATCGAGGTACTCATAAGGAGCTTGGACTAGACCATCCCTACGTGTTGATGAGCAAAGCCAACCTTGCATCTACGTATAGGAATAATCAAGGCTGGCAGGGAGAAAATGAGAAATTAGAAGAGCAGGTGATGGGAACTCACGAGACAAAACAGAAAACTCAGAAATTACCCAGACAGGTCAGGAAACATTCACGTCCCAGAGAGGAGCTGTATCCCAGAGGGTACCACCATTTACATCAATAGCCGTCTCTCCATTTTGATCAACCAAATAGAAAGCTCCGCTATTTGGATCCACCACTCGCTGATGATCAAATGGGTGAGTTGTCAGTGCATTATCGAGTCTCCAACGTGGCTCTAACGAGAAGAAACGAGTGGACTCTGGCGGTACGCCTCCAAACATTGCGTTAGTCCTGAACAGGCCTTGAAATCGTCGACACCCCTGAATTAGTAGACGATATAAGGCGTAGCGTAGCGGCGTTCCATCGTCATTTTCACGTGGTAAAACCCAGCAGTCTACTTCGCCATCCCGTCGAATATCATCAATGCTGTTGCACGGAATTGGAGGAGCAAGAGGTGCTTATGATCGAAGCAAAATACCTGAGGACACTCGTACATATAGGCATATCTAAAGGTTGGTTTAGGGGTTCTTTTTCACGTTCCTAGTAGAGAATTTTGGAAATTTTGGGACAAAAAGTAAAAAAATCTCACCCTCTAAGCTCCCTGGAGAACGATCTTTTGAATTCCCCAATAGCCACATTCGTTCTTACATTTCCTTGCTGTGCCGTATATGCCACAGCAACAGCCTTCGTTGCTCCAGACCCATGCTTTGGGGGGTGGTGAGATTGTTGAATCAACTCAGGATATCGCCCAAAAGCAGCCAAAACAACACACGAAATCTCTGTCTGAAACCAAATGACCCCGTCCTCTTCGGAATACAGTCGATATTTTCTGTAGTTGGGGGGTGTCCTTCCTCACTAAGGCGAAGATTGTCATCAAGAAACTCCGGATGAAAGTTTGGTTCGAAATTTGCAAACGTCGCCCCATTCTTTGCCAATATAGTGTGCACCCTCAGTTTCGATATGCTGGGGTACCCATCTGCCCAGGCCTTTTTACTTTCGGAGTACATGTTGGTAATTATTACCTGATTTGTAGGGTGTTCTACCACAGGATTTTGAACGGTAGACATTTTGGTAAAAAAACCATGAGATTCTCGATTTGGAATTACTTCGTAGCTAACTGCATCGGTGTTCTTCTCGAGTATTCTAAAGATAAGGCAGCCTTAAGACGCTCGGACCACTTTGGGATGTGTGGGTGCTGGCCGCCTTTTTCTCCTAGGATTGCTAATTCAAATGCATTTCTTATGGATGTCATTCTATCTACCCCTTTTTCATTTCTACATATTCCCAAATATTTCTACATAAGTATTCGCCGATGGACGACATTGATGAATATCCACGGCCGCTTAAGGTACAAATGCACCAGTTCAAATTTGTATTTATTCTCTACATGCTAACTCCCTGCCTAAATCTAGTTTCGAATCGGCCTCAGCTCGATCGACGCCGTGGCTCAGTTGATAGTACCATTCTTCCCGCACGCGATAAAACTCACACTCATTCACAATGCTTGGCACCGCTTTGTTTTATCCCATCTTTCCTGGCTTCCGGTACCCTTTCAGGGTTTAGTTAAAAGGTGGTGGCCTCGATATGCCATGCCCGGCTACGTGGTTCTGAAAAAACTGTCAAAGCCAGAACATGTACAAGCATTTAAGAATGAGATTGCTATGTATAAGAGACTCACCCCAGCACAAGGACACCTCGTCCCCCACTTTTATGGTGAGGCACAGTGTGAGGGGACAAGGGCTTTGGTAATCTCGTACCTCCCTTGGCCTATGGTGTTACGACAGCCGGAGCCTCGCCTCAGCGTTGAGAAATTTCGGAAACGCATAGAAGCTGCTGCCGACGAGATCGCAAAATACGGTGTGATGTATGACGATCCCAAAATGTCCAATATCATGCTCACTGATGACGGATGGATTATGTACATCGACTTGGAGAGCGTATATGAGCCGGATCCCGGCGAGGAGGCTTTAGGTCATCGCTATTCCGTGTCGGAGTTCGTGAGCAATTACACGGACTATTTAAAAAAACATCGAAGACGGCGACGATTGGTATTAAGGGTTCAGGATTACTCATGGTTCTGTCTCTACTCTGTGAAGTGTTCTCCATGTTTTTAACTTCTTTGTGAAACTAAATATTGACAGCGTACTAGTCCTAATCTAGAATTTAGGATTAAGTGCACGTGATCAAAGCTGTGGCGGGAACTGTGGCTAGGTAGGACATTAGTACTCCGTACTCAGTAGCGTTCAGGCTGACAACGGCCGCGTCTTTCCTGGTACTACGGCATCAGCTACATAGTATTTCGACCAAGATCCCCGATTCTCGCCCACACAACTAGATCTTGCAAAGCCGACTTCACCTCACAACATCTACTCTCACATCCGCCTACCTCTCCGCGCTCGCGACACGAATCACTGGAAAAGACTTCGTCCTTTATTTTGGGGTGGGGGAACCAGTCATCAAACTAGATCCTCCACAACAGAGCAGACGCTCATCTTCTTTCGCTGCTTGTTGAAGCAGTTTTAGCATCTCGACAGCTTTGCCCTCCTTCCATTGCCATCACTGCGCGCTTTAAATCACCATGGGCGACGTTCTTCTTGAGGCGCCGGTCACGCATCATGCGGCACTTCACAAAAAGCGCGCGCCATCGCCAATACCGAGCGTCGGCAACTTTGAGGGTGCTACCGGCGATGCCAACGACGAATATGCGGTGCTTAAAAAGCTGCAGCGGCAGCTAGAATACATACAGTTGCAGGAGGAGTATATCAAGGACGAGCAGAGGTAAGAGATCGCTGTTGTTTTGAGGGAAAATGTCCAGCCTGAAGGCTCTGTACTGTTGTTCTATTTTGGGGCGGCCGGTTTTCTGGGTGTGCATTTCTCGCCACGTCCACCTGTGTTTTGAAGCTGCTTTTTCTTCTGTCATGTCTTTTTTGTTTCGTGTTTTTTGTCGGCTCCCTTGCTAACCACCGTCGACTTGTCTTTGCACAGGAGCCTCAAGCGCGAGCTCGTCCGCGCGCAAGAAGAAATCAAGCGCATCCAGAGCGTGCCGTTGGTGATTGGGCAGTTCATGGAGGCCATCGACCAGAACACGGGGATTGTACAGTCGTCGACCGGCTCCAACTACGTGGTGCGCATCCTCTCGACGCTAGACCGGGAGCTGCTGAAGCCGTCGTCGTCGGTCGCGCTGCACCGCCACTCCAACGCGCTGGTCGACATACTGCCGCCCGAGGCGGACTCGTCGATTGCGATGCTGGGCGCGGATGAGAAGCCCGACGTGACGTACGCCGACGTGGGCGGGCTGGACATGCAGAAGCAGGAGATCCGCGAGGCGGTTGAGCTGCCGCTGACGCACTTTGACCTGTACAAGCAGATCGGCATCGACCCGCCGCGCGGTGTGCTGCTGTACGGCCCCCCCGGCACCGGCAAGACGATGCTGGTCAAGGCCGTGGCCAACTCGACGACGGCCAACTTCATCCGCGTCGTCGGCTCCGAGTTTGTGCAAAAGTACCTCGGCGAGGGCCCGCGCATGGTGCGCGACGTCTTCCGCATGGCCCGCGAGAACGCCCCGGCCATTATCTTCATCGACGAGATCGACGCCATTGCCACCAAGCGTTTCGACGCCCAGACCGGCGCCGACCGCGAGGTCCAGCGCATCCTGCTCGAGCTGCTCAACCAGATGGACGGCTTTGACCAGACCGCCAACGTCAAGGTCATCATGGCCACTAACCGCGCCGACACCCTCGATCCCGCGCTGCTGCGCCCCGGCCGTCTCGACCGCAAGATCGAGTTCCCCAACCTCCGCGACCGCCGTGAGCGCCGCCTCATCTTCTCGACCATTGCCTCCAAGATGAGCCTCGCCCCCGAGGTCGACCTCGACAGCCTCATTGTCCGCAACGACCCGCTGTCCGGCGCCGTCATTGCCGCCATTATGCAGGAGGCCGGTCTGCGTGCCGTGCGCAAGAACCGCTACAACATCATCCAGGCCGACCTCGAGGACGCCTACTCGAGCCAGGTCAAGGCGACCACGGACGAGAACAAGTTTGACTTTTACAAATAAGCGGCATCACGGCGCCCCAGCCGACAGCATCGACAAACAACGAGAAGAAGAGGAACAGGCACGGACATTCAATGCGTTGGGCTCGGTTCTCGGTTCTCGGTTCTCGGAGACAGGGGACGCAGGAGACGCATCACGGCAGAACAGCCACGCGGAAGGAGGGAGTTTGCGGATAGGCATGGGCATGGGCATAGGCATGCTTGTAACAACTGAAGACACCATTGTGTAATTTTGAACAATACATCGTTTGACGACAGCCGCTGCTTTTTACCAATTCATTGCATTGTGCTAGGAACACCAGGATCTGTTATATGTCTCGATTCGTCCGGAAGGCTGCTAGAAACATCACGTAGACAGCATCCATGATCATGTAGCGAAGTTCTATCATAAATGAGGATGTATCTCCATTTAGAAGCCAGGTACTGTAACCTAGCCCAAAAGACACCGCTGTCTATCTACCCAAGTCTAAGTTCTATTGTCCTGCAAATGTCCCAACCACGCATCATGCCCATACCTAACCAACTCCTAGAGCAACGGCGGCTGAGAAGCCGCTTGCGTAACTATCACCGATGCATCCAATATCCCTTCTGGAAAGCATCCAACACGTGAGAAAAATGCTCCATGCCTCAAGTCCAGTGAGCACAGCGAGACGACCCGTCACCAGCAGGTAGACTCTGCGCTTTGCCATTAACCACCCCGATACACCGATGCCCACACCCACACCCTCAACTCCTCTACCCTAGTTCCTCGCCCCCCATTTTAAACTCATTATCATAAGCATTCGTGTCATGTGCATGACTGCTCTTGCTCTTCTTTTGATTAGAGTCAACGACGGGATCTGTTCGGATGCCGTCGATTAACAAACAGTAGCAGACATAGAAAAAAGCAAAAACAATAATAAAAACAATAAAAAACGCTAGCTCCCACCATGGCCTGCCGATCCAGGAGCAACGCAATAGGAAACCTAGGCAGACGAGAGATAACAGAGAAAGAGCAAATTGTGGCGGGTGGTGCGAGAGAAGGCTCGATCAGACATTCTGCAGCACGCCGAGCTCGAGGAGAATGCGGACGAACCGAGCATGGAGCTCGATAAAGAAGTCAGGCATGCCTAGAATCTCCGGTAAGCCACGAGCACGAAGCGAACCCATCGTCGAGCTGCCGAGGCCGCCGAAACCCGCGAACCCAGGACCCATGCGGCGTGACAGACCACTCCCCGCAGCCGCTAGGAAGCTGCTGCCGCCACCAGCCAAGCCGTCATTCGTAACGGACGACGGTTGCGTCGGGGGCGGAGACACTTGGGCCGATCCGAAAGCGTATGCAGCAGGGTTGAGGCTTGTGGACGGACTCCCAGCTCCAGAAGGAGACGAGGTCGCCGTCGACTCGGACTGTGAAGCAACCCGCTCAGCTTCCGCATCGGCCAGTTGCTGGATCCAAGTGGCGAGATCATTGAAGGCTGCCGAAAGAAAACCAAGCGCCTTCACGGCCCGACGTTCCCGATGTGTACTGAGCGCGATGAAGGCATACACGCGTTTGTGGCCGCGGGCATGGACATCGGCCACGCGGAAAACGTGTGCCGTAGTGTAGCCGGCAGCAGGATCCCCGAAGAACAGCGGGCCACCGTTAGCGGCGGCGGCAGCGGCGGAGGCGGCAGCGGCGGCAGCGGAATGGGAGGAGGTAAAATAAGAGGAGGCGATCAGCGGGTTCGATGATGGGGTGTGTGAAAGGCCGGAATAGGCACCGCCCGCTGCAGAATTTGCGCCGGTAGCCGAGGCCGGACTCCGAGGCAGGGTTTCTAGAGTCAGGGTGCGTAGACACGATGCTCGTATAATGTAGTACGCGTTGGCAGCCGCGGGTTCGTGCGTAGAGGTGTAGTCGAGGTAGTGGTTATGGCTGCTCATGAGGCGAGAAGCTGAAGAGTCGCTGGATCGAGAGGTGGAGGTAGACGCAATGGTGCCTGAGCGATGGTGGTGGTTGTGGCCATAGTAGCGAGACGGGGGTCTGTCGTCGCCTTCGGTGTCAGAAGATGCAGAGGAAACAGGGGAGGAGGAAGACGCCCGATAACGCAGAGAAGCATCGCCGAGCGCAGCGTCAAAAACACGCGCGCATGGCACTCGAGTGCGCAGTGTAGGATTCCGCGTGTCGGGGCCAGCAGACCCGCTGCTGCTGTTGCTGCTTCTGCTGCTGCTAGAGCCGCTCTCTTGTTGGCGCGGCGGTAGCGTCATGGCACAGTTGTCGCAAGGGATTGCGCGCCGTGTGACGGAGTCATCGTAGGTTCTGCGGAAATGGCTGCCCGAGTCAGCGCGAGGCTGCGAGGTCGGCGATGACAGAGCCGCTGCAGACTGACGTTGCCGCAGGCGCTGCTGCTGCTGCTGCTGTTGCTGCTGTTGCTGCTGCTCAGAGGTGGGTGTTGGCGCGCGAGGAGAACTGCTTTGCCGTCTTGACCGTGCGCTGGCAGAGTCGTCGGCCACACTGATCTGAGAAGTTCTCCGCTCATCGCGAAAGTCGCCGTCATCTGAGCGTCTGGACGCATTTTGTGGCACGTTGCGGCGGGGAGAAGTGAGGCTAATTTTGCGCAAAGCTTCCGCAACAGCTGCTGTAGCAGTGGCCGAGGAAGAGGGAGAGGATGCGTGCGAGGAGAGGCCCGAAGCAGACACAGCGCTGCTCACAGAGGCAGCGACAGTGGCTGTAGCAGCCGACACGGCGGCGATCAGCTCAGGCACTTCATAGTCGCCACAGGCATTGCACCTAACAGGCAAGCCTTCGGTGACCATCAACGGCGTCGGGCCGTGGACCTCGCAGAAGTGGGCGAGGCATAGCTGGAAGTGGGGGGTTAGCAACATAACGGCAGAGAGAGCGGGTTTCCTTGTCGGGTGTAGGATGTCCGGGCAAAAGAGGCCAGGCTCGCGAAGAAGCAGAATAGGCAAACAGTGCATATTGAGCAGGGCAACGAAGGGCGCGCATAATAGGGCAAAGACAGGGAAAAGTAGGCAAACAAAAGAGCAGCGGGGGGAAGGCAAAGAAAACAAAGTCACCCATGGAGTGGGAGGGGGGTGCTGGCACAAAAGGAAGAACAAGGACGGCGAAGGGGGAGGGGACCAGCCGGTATCAGGCAATGGGCATTAAGGCAGCCAAGCAAGCGAGCGGAACAGCGGACAACGAAAACAGGGCGAGCGCACAGCGCAACAGCGCAGTTGGGTGGGATGCGTTGTCGTCGCATGTATGTCAGACGTGCCAGGATCAACGCGAGGGACAGATTTCTTTTTCCAGCGTTGTGGAACAGAAGCGAACTCCCACAAGCAAGCATGTGTACACACAATCGCCCATGATGCTGGCCAGAGAGATAAGCAGAGGGGCGACTTTATCGCCAGACCGCTTTTCGTTGGGAGAGCCGCTGGTCCCCGTCGCCGTCGCCGCTGCGGCCACCGCGCAGCCCGAGCCCCAGGAAGGCAATATGTTGTTGGGCAGCGTGGTGGCTGCTTCGGCGGCGTCAAAGGCTGTGGAACGTGGGGGACAGAAACGTAAACGTCGCGTAATAAGCCTCCAGGGCCGCATGGCAGCAATGCAGCAGCAGTAGGAGATATGGCAGAGGCCGTGCCAGAAAGGCTGCTAGCAGGGTTCAGTGACAGCGGCTGGGAGGGGTGGAGATGCAGCTGGGAGCAAAAGGGGGCAGCTGCGCCATTTGCTGCATATTCGGGCGACTTTTCGTGGTAACACTGGCTGATGGTGGGGGTCAACAGCGCGATGCCACGCCTAGAAAAGGAGACGAGCATGGTCGTGGAGACGAAACGATGCGAAATGAGGCATGGGCAGATGTTGAGCCGTCATTACAGCAAATGCCTTGTTTGACCCGTACGGCTGAAAAGCGAGAACGACAGGACGATGTGAAGACGCCCAGCACGCGGCCGTTCTGATGGTGCAATATGCGGTATGCAACGTGCCCATCTCCTGTTGTTGTTGCTGCCATGCAATGCCATGTCCTTTCGTGCTGCCTCGTACATCGCTACTGCTGCCATGCAGTGTTTCTTTGTGCTGCTGCAATTTGGCCACCGCCGCCGACATGGGGGTTGCCTGCACCCAAGCGCTCGTATCTGACTCACGGCAACACGAGAAATGCAACACGTCGAGGTAGACGAGATAAAAGGGGTGGGAGGAGGAGGCAGGTGGCGGCGTTGGCTAGGATCCGAGGCGGTGAAGCAGCTGCCGAAAGAGGGAGAGTGGCCTTTCGATGGCGTTGGTTGGCTATATTCACGGTGTTGGTGTGTTGGCCGAGTGGGAAGCACAGAGTGGCGGTACGTCACGGTCGCTGGGTTGTCGTCCCGAGGAGAGACGGATGGCGAGCGTTGATTCGACAGAGAGCAAATAGAAACCGTCGAATCCGATGCCAGCAAATTCATGTCGCGCGACAGCCTGACCTGCGATTGGTGCACCCAGCCGCCCGGGAGAGACAAAAAGCCCAGCACAATGGAAGACAAATACAGGAACGCCATAGAAAAGGAGAAGAAAGGGAAATGATGGAGGTAAAACACGCGAAGAGAGAAATGCGATATAGGAAGCTCAAAATCATGTACTTACAATCGACGTCATGGCCGTGACGCCCCGGCTATCTTATCAGCTGTAGAGCCCACCAGAATGCGCCGTGTGGTTGTCAGTCGCTTCAACAAGAGCTGCAATTGGATCCAGACGAAGGAGGCGGTCGGTAAGCGCAACAACGGCCGTATAAGTTATATGCTGGGAATCTGGTCACGATGCACGGCATTTGACCATGCATGTGAACAAATAAAAATTAAAAAATTAAAAGACACGACACGCACACTCCCGTGGGCCGGAGTCGAAAAATCCAATGTGAGGGCGAAAGGAAAGCGCGACTCCTCCTCATGCACGGAGAGAGGGAAGGAGCACTTGGGGTAACTTTGGTCCCAATCCAGTAGTCCCTTGCAGGGGAACACGGCGACCGGCAGCTGTGAGAGACAGGCGAAAGTCGGAGACGATGGTGAGGGGTGCGTGTGGTGGGTGCAGTGGTTGGCGTGTTTGGTGTGGGTGACAATTTTCACCTCCTATTCTTCGGGGGAGGAACGAGCGAATGAGGGAAAGGCCGATGCAATGCCGACCCCGACGTTATAGAGACGAGAAACAAGAGACGACAGAGCTAGCTAGAAACAGGTGAAAGAAGCAAAGCCGAGGGCCCAAAACAAAAGCAAGTGAATAAGGAATGCAGGAAGGACAGTGAATATTCAGAGCCGAGAGACGGAGGAATGGGCTGCGAGGGACAGAGGGAGGGCGAGGAGAAAAAAAGAAGACGATGCGCCGTCTTTGAACCCGGCGGCCGTCCTCGTTTGCTTTTGCTCTGGTCTACTTATTATTATTATTCAAATGGGTGGCGGGGCTGTTCTTCCGCCGGTCTTATTAACAAGCGCACGTCTATAGGACCACTGGATTAGATAGAACCCTGCCCTTTCTTTCTCGGGCAGCCCAAACGAAGCTCGTTGTCTCTTTTCGGGTTCTTCTTCTAATCACCACCCCCCCCTCCCCTTCAATTCATTCCCCTTTTTTTATACATGAGAAGCACGCGCAGTAAAAGCGGTATGTTTGGATCCAGTGGAGAGCGATCCGCTGTGTCTCTTCCTTCGAGACGAGCCTTTCCGACAGTGGGACGCGTCGATCAGGATCCTGGGATGTCCTTCTCGAACAAAAACGTGCGCTCGGGTCCTCTCTAGGCGTGACTAGGTCAGAGAATGTATCCTGCAACGCACATACGAGTACATAGTTACGCAGACCTCCAGGAAACAGAATATGCTATAGCCGAACCAGAGCCACTGCATCGCTGGGACAGCGACTCTGGCGCGGTGAAAATCAAAGAGCCCGCCGTTGCCGGCGCCATCGTCCAATGGGCGGGCCGGAGACTTTGGAGAGGAGCGGGCAGCTTCCAGCAAGCTCCTCGTATTCTTGTTAGTGGTTCTACGCAGTCGTGCTACGGGGAAAGACCGGCATTGCTGAGCTCTAGGCATGATTGGTGTCGTAGAGGGAAGGCGGGGGGCGAGGAATAAGGCCAAGGGGGGGAAGGAGGGCAAAATAGCCCGGAGGCAAACCAAGCAGCAGACCACACAAAGCGAAGACACCGAAGGAAAAAGAGGACAGGGGCGTCGAGGAAATACGGAGAAACCAGCTACAACTAAAACAATTTTGGCGGGATAACCGGTCGCGGTCTAGCTCTCACCTAGCGCCGCTGCTTCGCCGTGCACTACGACGTACTCCGTAGTGTTTAGTTACAGCTGGTCCTCAGTCACAGTCGATAGCGAGGCAGAGGCAGAGGCGCTGGCCTAGCGTATCAGAACGTGGAGCACTGGGCTCCCCTGAGATGTCCGCCCAGCCAGTGACCCGTCGGTCGGTACCTAAGCACGTGTAATCAACTAGGGGAGCGAAAAGGAAGGATGGGGGGTGGGAAGCGGTAGCATGTGGAAAGGAGGTGTATTCGTAGGAGTACTATTCGTAGGTGTTGCCAAAACGAGCAACGGAGGAGGCGCACATGTCAACACGAGCACATCCATGGCGAGTTCCGTGCACAGCGAATAGGAGAAAAGGAAGCAGCAAGGGAGGAAGGGGAGAGGGGCCGAAAGAGCGCGTGCTGGGTGCTGAAAGAAGAAAGCGGTGGCTCGGCGTTGTCGTGAGCCGAAGACCCGAAAACAGATATCCGACAGCCTACAGGTCTTACTCCGTATACTTGTCGTGTCGTTACGGGGCATGCACTGCGTACGGCAATAAGACCCGTAAGGCCCAGAACAACGCAGACAGCTCGGTGTGCCCAACATGCAAGAAGCAAGGGAGAAAGCGGTGGGCTGCGCTTCCGCGGCGGGAATGGCCTTTGGTTTCAACGTCCTGCACTGACAGCGGGCCAGCGTAGATCATCAGACCATCTGGCGGTCGCCAGGAGAGACTTTAGGAAACAACCGGTAAAGGGAGGGAAGGAGCCATGTCCTCTGTGGCTGCTTGAGACTGCCGCATTCGTAATCTATACGCGTGAACGAGTGCGATTATGTATGTCGTTCCTTGCAGCGAGCAAGGGACAAAGGGAATTAAAATGGAGAAGGAGCAGGCGGTGTGCAGGCCAGGCCACAGATAAGACCTCAACGTCCTCCATCACAGCCGTAAGAGGAAGGAATGGCTGCGTCTACCAAGAGCTTGTGCAGCCAGCGGATCCGTCGCTCGTTCCTGCCGAGAGACAACAAGTTCCACAAAGACCGAACGGGGCTTGCCTTCAACCCAGGAATCTCCAGCCGGCCAAAAATAACAAGAAGCCACGGTTCGTTACAGCAATCTTTAGGGCCGTTTTGCGTAGGGTCTACAGAAACGTTGCACAACGCCACACACGCAAAACTTGCGGCATTCCGTCTGAGCCGCTGCTTGCGTACTCGTTCTTTACTAATGCCAACATACATACTATTATGTACACGATTTTGCCATAAAGGATCTATTTTCGATTTGGACATGGAGTGGGCATACGCTGTGCGGTTTGCTGCGTAATACTCTCGCCATCTAATGAAAACTAGGAAGCGGTGAGTAATAGGTGGAAAAAAGAAGTGAACATCACGATATAAAAAAAACCAGAAAGAGGCAAGACTTGTCACGGCGACAAAGAGAAAGAGAAAAAGCTCTGGAAAAATTTGAGCAGAGGAAAAATCCAGAGGAAAAATCCACCGAATGATCGTCTATCATGAAGAATTAGACGGAAACGGACACAAAATCAGCCAACGATGCTCTCAGGAATGCAGGTGCGCCGCATGCATAATCTTTGGACCGCCTTTCTTTTCCGTAGTGTGTGCACTCCGTACTGCGTAGTAGGCGTGTGCCATGTCTCAGATCAAGAACCAGACGAACAGGCGTGCCCCTCGCTATATTACCTATACCAAACTCTGTACATCAATGCAGCCGCGACTTTCACATGCATTTTTCTATCGACCAAGATGCAGACAATCCCGGGATCATGCAAAACAGGATGCCGTAAAAATTACGTCGCGTTTTTAGTGCATGAAAAAAGAGCTCTTCAATGTCTCCGCATGTTCGTCGCAACTTTTATTTATCCCCTTTATGCTCCGTAGTATCTACGGTTTTAACAATATTTTAATCCTATGATTTATTTCTCTCGCATCTTCCAACATGCACTGGAACGTGGCGATGCGCAAAAGCACCCGCACCCGCACGACTGCCGGAGATGCATTTTTTGCGTCACCCTACACATGTAGGAATCTACTCCGTATGGAGACATGCAAGCCTAAATTTCGAATACACGATACGACGACAGCACTGCAATAACCGTGCTGGCCGCCCAGCCGGCAACTTAAATAGCTGTATGCACGCTTTGACGCCGGTGACAGGCTTCTCCCGGCCTTCTCGAACAATTTCTGAAATGGCCCCCTCCCCAAAAAGACGCCAGCCCTGCTGTGGCAAATAGAACAACTAAACCATCTTCCCCCACCCCCATGTGGTCTACACTACCACGAACTAGTCGTCCAAAGTATACATTTTCGCCTACCTGCCTAGAGTTTATATCATCCATAGCGTGCTTCCATGGCGAGACGTACGGTTACATAGACTGAAGCACAATGTAAGTAGTTAGGAAGACGATGGCAGAGCTTCCCCTGAGTACGTATCTTATCTGGCGTCGTATGCTAGGAAGTTGCCTTCTGGGCCCCTGTTGTATTGACCTCTTGGCCCCGTGGCCATGGATCTTGGATGCCCATCCCAATCCTCGCCCACACGTGGCCGCCATCGCAGCAACACGAAGGAGCTAGTGAAATCACGAGCTGGGAAAGACGACAGAAATAGGAAAGAGGAAAGTCCTCAACACATGCGAGTACTCGTACAGACGGGCCTTTGGGCTAGCTCTCACCAGTGGCATATTATTGCAACGTGGACAAAGTGCCCTACTGCATCACGTACTCGTACTCCGTACACTACCAAGAAGAGCATGGGTGACTGCCAACAAGGGGGCCCTGAAAGTACAGAGCGATCGTCATCTCCGTCTCTTGGTTCCAGAAGGGCCGAACTTCTGGGTTGGACATTGTGGACAGATTTTTGTGTTCTTATCCCGTCTCCCGTCTCTCTGTCTCTCTCCTTCTGGTCGCCTCGTCTCGCCGACTTGCCGTCTTTCCCATACTGACCATCCTCCTCGCCTATTCTTTCAACCCGCCTCAAGTCCCCCTCCCGCCTTCTCGGCCACATGGTGGTACGCGATAAAGAAGCCCCACCACCCACAGCCGTGCCGTTCCTGTTTCTATTCACGGGCCGTAGTCCGACGCTGCCTATGACCGCGGGACGGGATATGCAGATGCAAGATGCTGAGGCCGGGAGAGGGCATTCCCAGAAGGGAGCCATAGAGTGCGAAGAGCGGGTTCTAGAGAAAGTACACTACCCCGTGGTGACTCGTATTATCGTCAAGACCCATCCATCCAATGGCAGTACGAAGTACAAACCATCAGATGCCGATGCGCCGTGTTACTGGACTCCATCGTGACGCATCAGTTTAAAAAAGGATCTCATCACATCTCACACAATGTCTCCCCTCTCCCCTCCTTTCAGAATTGATTGTGTCGCAGCAACCGGTCGCAGTGGTAGAGACTCGTTCCTCTGCCCCCCCTAGAGACATGGGGGGGAGAATGAGAAAAAGGGAGACGTGGAAGGGAGTTCAATTGTGAAACGGCTCGTTTAGCTTCCAGGCTGAGTCTCACACACGTCGACGTCGTCGTCGTGGTATGTCATCGCCTAGACCTAGCGACACAAAAACGTCGAGTGGGCGGTATAATAATAATAGCATACGTACGCACCCCATCACAATCAGGATGCTCCTTGTACCCACACTGCGTACGAGTAGACACGCACGGGTCTGTTTGACAAAGGCAACAGCGATGCGGCGGCGGCGGAGAGTGAGAACAGCCAAAATGCAGCCACCGCTCTAAGTCGCATTCGGGCCGTTCTTCTTTCTGGGGGGACACCCATTCTCATCTGCTTGTTTATTTTGATGCTACATTCCCAGCCAGGCTCACCCAATGAATCCAACACGCTCGGCATTCACTGGCCCAGCATTGTTGGGACGATTGAATTTTTCATTTTGCTTTATTCCTATATGCAATGCTATGGTGGTATCGAAGACGAAAGGCCGTTGGTAAAGAATAAAACAGTAAATATTCAAAAAGAAATTGGGAATAAAAGACAAAGTTGCTACCCACGCTGAAAAGAGTCGATACAGCAACAAAAAAGCAACCGTCGCTAGAAAGAATCAAAAAAACAACAAGTAAAAAAAGAAGACATGCCCCTCCTAGTAACGCCTTATTTTAGGTTGGCAAATCCAGCAGTCATCGAAACGTATTCTCCAACCACTAGTTGTCCTCATCGCATCGTCGTTTTTACGCCGCAAACGGATCTCTTTCATGCCGCTTTGCCGCAGGTTCAGCGACTCCTCGACTCGGGCCCTCACTGCCATCGTCTTCATCGTCATCATCTTCTTCGATTTCATAAGCGTCACCAGCCCCATTGCCGTCGTACTCTCCTCCCGCCTCGACGCCGTTCCCTAGAGCAGCACCACCACCGCTATCGCTGTCCTCGTCCATCCTGGAATCGTCGCCAGGACCGTTGGGAATGTCGTCAGAGGCGGGGCTGTATTTGTCCTGCCACAGCTTCTTCAGGACTTGGTAGATAAACAAGTACTGTGGTTTTGATTGCACCATGGTGCATCGCTGCTCACGTAACTGGTTGACGGTGGTGAAGATGAGGTCCTCGTCGAATTGTGATGGGGATGCCGTTGCGGCGGTAGTAGCGGTGCCAGGTCGGGCTGGTGACCGGCCGGATCGCGGCGTGTCTGTAGAAGGCATGAGTCCCGACGTCGAGGGCAGGACAGGTGCGCCCCCTCCGATCGTGTCTGGGGGGGATGGCGTTGACGCTGTCTTTGGCCGCTCCAAATCTCGGACCCGGCCGCGAAGCCCACCATTTTCTCCATTCTCGGCGACGACGTCGGCCGATTCATCGTAGTAATTTTCGAGCATGCCGGCATCCAGCTCGCGCAACAGATGCTCCAAGGCAATAAACGTGCCAGAGCGGCCAACACCGGCGCTGCAGTGGACAATGCGCGGGTTGTCAACATCGGCGTTCTTTTCAGCCGACAGGCGCATCAAGGCGAAGAAGCTGTCCAGGTCGGTCATGGCTGGCACCCCATAGTCGGGCCATTGCTTGTACAGGAAGTGGTAGACAATGCGCTCGTCCACATACGGGGCGCTGGCATCGGCCTCATCACTAGTTTTTGAAGCCACGTCTTGGCTTACGCCGTTCTCATCGTGGCCAGCCCCATTCGAGCTGCCGTTGGCAACCCCGTTCCCATTTGTCGTCCTAGGCCCTATAGGGGGGTCAGAGAGCACATTTGCCCCATTTGTCGTATCTGGCAATGGCGGGATCGAGGTCGCTGCTGGAGCGGTTGTGGGCATAGATGGCTTTCGGTGAACGCGCATGACAAGTTTGCGCTGCTCGATGGCCCCGTCCATGATCGGATCCAGTGCCTCGCAGTGCACGCTGGCCAGGAAGCCATCGTCGAACTCGTCGTCCTGGTTGATCTGTAGGGGGGGTTCGTCGGGGTGCTGGGGGAAGTAGGGATAGCACTTTTCGCTGGGGCCGTCGTGTGTCTCGGTCAGCATAACGATAACAGCTGGCGAACGGAGCTGTTCGTAGATCATGCGCCAGACGTGGTTGACTGAGGTTGCCGTCGGGCCTTGCATGGCAATGTAGCGGTCGGGAGGGCGGGCAACATGACGGGGGGCTGTGGTGGTGAGCACGATGGGAGAGGCGTTGATGTAGTCGGAGTGGCCCGGTGGCACTTTGAGGTGCACACGGTTGGTATCCCAAGGGTAGATGTCGGCGTATCTGTTGAGGACCTTGTTGAGACCAGCTGCATCGCGCTTCCAGCGACCAGTGCGACCAATAGCTATTCTTTGGCGCTCGCGCCAGATAACTTCGTCGAACTTTCTCGTGATTTCTATAGACAGGGCGATTCTCAGTTAGCTGCCATGGCATCCTTTGCCTATGGAGAGGCATGAAGGCGTGGTAGGAGGGCAGACTCACGATGATCAGTCAGGTTGAGAAAGGGGGGCAGTTGTACTACGTGGCTGCTCTGCTCCTCGGAGGCTGCCGTCCCGGTTGCAGCCCCGCTGCCATCGCCACCAATGCTGCTGCTAGCACTGTCGCCTCCGCCCTCTACCGACAACAGACTGCTCTCTGTGTCGAGGGGCATAGACACGGCCTCGAGCCGGCTACTGAGCCCGGTGGTGGGCGATCTGGGGAGCGCCAGCGGCAACGCCGGGGCCTGCTCGGACTGGGGCCGCGGCGGCGAGGTACGCGACCGCTTGGTCGATCGAAGAAAGTCGCGGAAAGGCGAGCGCGAGGCGGCGCGGAACTGGGATTTGTGGTGAGCAGGAGTTTGGTCCTGGGGCTGTGTTGGCTGGTTGGCAGAAGGAGTGCCAAGGCCAGGCGAGACCGAGGCAGAGACAGAAAGCTTGTTGCTGTTGACAGCCGGGTCGGAGCCCATGCCTGCAGTGGCCGGCAAAGTCGAAGGCGCCGGGGTGGTAGGGGAAGCAGCGGCTTTCTTGGAGCGCCGGAAGTGGTGGAAGCCCTTCATTAGCGAAGCCGGCGAGGCGAGTGAAATAGGTGGTTAGAGCTCGGAAATCGCCGACGAGAGGGTAGAGCAAAGAACAAAAGAGGAAATAAAGTCGGGGAAACAAAGAGAATAGAAGAGGGAAGAAGGAGGGAACAAGAAGAAGTAGAAGAAGGACGAAAGAAGAGGGGAAAGACGAGCGACTGGATGCCTCGATTTCAACAAAGTTTCGAAGAAGGAACTGCGTACCAGGAGCTACAAGTAGCAAGCGAGCACCAAAAAGGCCCCTAAAAAGTACCCAAAAAAGAAGGGATGACTGCAGGGGAACACAGAACCCCGGGCGGAACCACGCCAGAAAAAGAACGAGGATGTAAGCGAACAAGGCCGAGGGGGTGGCAGAAACAGCGTGGCAAAAACATGCAAAAGATGTGAGGCAAAGGCAAGAAGAGAAGAGGAGAAGGTAAAAAACCAGGGACAGAGCGGGCAGAAAGGGTAGCGGGAAGGAGCCAAAGACGGCGCTTCCACCGACAGAGCCGTTTGTGCCTTTTGTCAAGTAGAAGATGTGACAGGGGTTCTAGACTGGCTGGTATCCGTTCCAATACGGAGTACGGAGTACATAAATCGTAAGTGCGTCGTGCTTAGTTCTGCATAATTAGTTGCTGGTAGCAAGACTACCACTGTACTCCGTCGTGGGCAGTTTCTGGTCCATAAATGACAGCCAAAACAGCAAAGGCTCCCCACAAACAGTGGCCCTAGTTCTTTTCTTCGTTTTCCTCTCTTTTGCGTAGTATCTGACTCAGTAGTACCATCGCTTCGGCATAGAGAACAAGCAATAAAGGCGGCGCTACTGCGACCAGCCCGCTGGAGATTTGGGCTCACTGGTACAATGTGACGGAGTAATGGCGACTTCTGGCACTGCGTATAGGTGACGTTGTCCGGCGTGGAAGTAGGGTCATCCACGGCGGTACGAGTAGACAATAGCGCAAAACCACACAAGGCTTAGCCGCGGCGCAAGGGACGAACAGGGGGGCGGAGTGCTGCAGAAAAGGCCACGGACGCTGGAACTAGTGGTGAACCCGCCGTGGTGGTAAGGTGGAAAAGCGCAAAGGGTGGTGAAGGGCCAGGCATGCCCACTAATGGACCTAAACACCGCGCAGGTGGCCGCCTGCCGTAAGCGGTATGCCCGAAACAGGGGATGGATCGATCTGCTGCAGCCACTCTATTCTTGTCACACTGGCCGTGAACGTGGCCATCCCTGACTCTGACCATCAACCAATTGACGCCAACCACGAGCTCAGCACTGCTGCGTGATTGCTAGCAGCGAGGTCGATGGATGCGTACTCGTGCAGCAGACACAGCGTCTTACCAATGACAAAGCCACCGATGTGAGAAGTGATCGAACAAGCCTCTCCTGTCGAAAAAACAGAGTGGCAAGAAGAAACAAATGGCAACGTCGCATAAGACATAGCCACGATGGGGTGACGAAGGGGCCCTCTTCCTTCCCCTCTTCCCTCCCTCAAAAGTTAAAACGAGCCAGCCGCGGCCGGGCCATGGCTGGCGGCCGATCGGACGAATCGGAAGAGGAAACGGTGCTATGACGTGCAGAACGGACCAGAGAGAGCCGCCGCTAGTTGGCGGGTCGTTGTGTGTGTCCTGCACGTCCTTGTTTTGCAGGAAAACCGGGTAGCTCGACTCGTGTGGCCTCTCTTTTTTGGTCGCCACCCAGGACGAGTGTCTTCTTGCGATTGGGCAATGGGTGTGGTGTTGGGCTGGGGGGGGGAGGTGAGCTGTTCGTGCCGCCAGCTTACAAACGGGCAGCTTTGGGCCGCTACGACGGCACCGCATCGTCGAATGAATTCAGACGGGCGGTGGCGTCAGTTTGGGATCTAGGATGACATGGGATGGGGAGCAGAAGATCGTCCTAGTGGAACTCGAGAAGCGCGTCCGGCCGATTCTCGAATCATGAAGCAGACTCCCAGTCTCATTGAATCGTACATCTTTTAGGTTCCTATTATCTGCGTGATGGGATGCATCCTGGAACTAGGTTATATTCGGCATCACTAAGCCATTGTGGACCACAAAATAGAACCCTGAATACACACATACAAACATCCAAACACTTATGTCGCTGAATACACGGCCGACACAAACCGCCCGCACACCACCCGCTGCTCGGTGCTGGCCTTGCGTGTGCGGCCGCTGCCGTTGCTGCTGCTGCCACCCAGCTGCACCGTCGTCCGCGGTGTCAGAGTCAGCCGCTCGCGCTCGGCCGCCAGGCCGTCGGCACTACTGCGCTCCAGCGGCGCAATGCGTGCCGGCTCGGCCAGATTGTTGCGCTTGCCGGTGCCCAGCTGGCCAAACTCGTTGCTGCCCCACCAGAGAACGTCGGCGCCCCAGCTGGTCGATGCAGTGGTTGCTGCGGTGGCGGGTGCTACATTTGTGGCATTGGCCAGCACGGCGCTGACATGCGTCGCGCCGACCGACAGGTTCGCCAGGCGGATCGGCACCGTCTGGCCGGCGGCCTCGCTGTATTCGCGCAGATCCGACAGGGCCTTGACCTTGGCCGGGCCGCCCGTTGTGATGTGCACCCATTTGCCGGTGCCAAGGTTGCCGTAGATGCCAGAGCCGCAAGACCACGTGTCGACTGTCGGCGTCTTTCTGGCCGCATCCTCCACTGTGAAATACGTCGTCGCCCCGCCAGCAGCTACGCTCGTGACGCGCGGCGGCGGCGGCAGGATCTGGCCTGGAATGACGAGCGGCGGCGGCCCTGTGCTGTAGAGCTGCTCCACGGGCACCTGGATCGGCACGTCAGACGCCGGGAACTGCGGCGACGCGGGTAGGCCCAGCTGGCCGGAAGAGTTGTCGCCAAACGCAAAGAGGCGGCCGTCCTTGGCGAGCACGAGCGAGTGGTGTTCGCCCGTGGCTATCTGGGTTGCTGGAATGCCGCGGAGGCCGCGGATTTCGTGCGCCTGGTCTACAGGGCCGGCCGGCCGTGTCTGCCAAGTGAGTCCGGGAACGCCGAGCTCGCCGCGGGTCGGGTATTCTTCGGAACTGGACACGGCGGAGAAGACACGGCCGCGAGATGTCAGAAGCAGACAGTGATCTAGGCCGCTGCTCACATCGACGACGCGCTCGCCCCATGAAAGACCGTGGGGCGTCATGGTTGTGCGATAAGGAGCGGCGGCAGAGGAAACCGGTGCTGCCGCTCCGGAGCTCCAGAACAGCCACCGCCATGAGGAGCCAGCAGCAGATGCCGGGGAGGCTGATTTCGACGGCGATGCGACCACGGCTAGCTGCTGGTCGGCCTGCGAAATCGGCAGCGAGTATACCACGCCCCCCGAGGACAAGGCGACGATGCGGTCCTGCGAAAGCACAGCCTTGACAATATCCTTGCCGGCCAGCGTGACCACGGGTGTGTTGTCTGTGCCGACAGCGTTGCCTTTGCTTTTGGGGGAAACGGTCTTGCGCTCTCTCGGGCCCCAGAAACCGACGCCCCATTGCAGAACATCGCCCTTTTCGTTGACAGCCACGCCCGAGTCGCGGTCAATGTGCAGATCGCGCAGAATTTGGCCGTCAAAGGCTGCCAGCCGCCGCGGCTCTTTGACCACTGCATCCGCCAGATCTGGCGCCACGACACCGCCGGCGTTCGACCCCCAGGCATACACGCCGGGCCGGGCCAGGCTCAGCTTGATCTGCCGGTGTTGCGGACTGAGATCTTCCAGATACGCCTCCTCGGCGCTTTCTGCAGAGTTGCTGCTGCTGCTGCTGGCCCGCGGCACAATCGGCTTCTCAAACTCCACCTCAGCCTGCGGGATGACCACTTTGGGCGGCCGCCGGGCTGGTGTGGCTTTGCCTGCTTTTCCTGGTTGGCTGTCTTCGGACCCTGCGATATAATAGTCATAGGCATAGTATGCGCCGGCCGACATCACGCCGACTGCCAAAAGCCTCGCCAGAGAGCTGCCCCGGCCGCCGCCCCGACGCTGACGGCCACCGCCCGATTTGTGCCGAGCCGCTTTCTGGGCCAGGCTGCGAGCACCGCTTGTGGTGGTGAAGGAGCGGGAAGCCAGCTGCGATTGCAGTAGTAGAGGGCGAGGCCCCAAAGTGGCCAAACCGGCGAAGCCGGCAATGGCACGCACTCCTTTTTGCGGAGCCGCCATGTTGAATGAATACAAAGACGCCGCTACCAGAGTCAGAGTGTGCTAGATGCCTTTCTGAAGAACCGATTTTGCTGTGCGGCGTGGTTGTGCCGTTTGTGGAATGACGTCCCAACTTTGGGTGACGATTCTTGCAGCTAGCTCTTAGTGTCTTGTCGAATCAGAAGCCGGCATTTCCAATGTGGTCGTCCATAAGGTGGTCCAAAGCCCGTCACGTGGTAAATGCAGCCACTCACGGGGCTTCGATAGCATCCTCCTGTTCATTCGTCCTGCTGTAAATTAGGAAGCTTTGAGCAGGCATGGGAAACATTCAGACGACCACATAGCCTCGTCGACACGGCGGTGACGTCTTGCCTGGCAGAGACATTCGTCGCTGGCAGTCACGTGGCGGATACGCTGGAGCCAGCGCTGTATTTACGTTGTTAGCAGTGCGTACAGCCTAGGGACTAGCGCCGCAGTGAGCTACGAGCCACTGTGGAGTACTTTGAGTTACTCTGTACATACAAGCAAGCACGTACAGACGCCACAACACAGGGGCCGCCTAATTTCGCATCGCAACGTCGCTCCAGCTGTCGACGGGGCCAAACCACCGACCGCCCACCACACCCCCTCCTGCGCCTCCGTCCTTCACGCACGACTACGAATCTCCGCTCATGACGCCAGGCCGGCCTGTGAGCCATGTATGAGGACGCCTGGTACAGCTTTGTGCCGGAGCTGCAGCGGAATCGCAGCTCGGCGCAGGGCCCTGGCCATCGCCGACGAGAATCGCTGCTTCAGCAGCCCAATGTGCGTGTTGTCTCTAGACCGAATGAGACGGCATGGGCCAGACAGAAGACGCTTAGCGGAATACATGCTGACCCCTGTGCAGGGCTCCCACCCCCCAGTCGACGTGGTCGAACCATTGGAGGACTTGCTGGAGGACGACGGCGATGAGGACGACGACCTCTCGCAGCTTGCCCAAGCAGCACTGCAGCTACGACGGACGCGGTCGTTGCCGGAGCTGCCATTGGGCCAAGACTGCGCGGCAGACAAAGAGCAGCTGCAAAAGCGGCGGCTGGCAGCTTCGCGATGGCCCGAACCGGGCGTGAAACGGGACATCCCACCCAGCAAGCCAAACCACGGCCAGGGGGGCGCGAAGAAGACGAAGAAGACGAAGAAGAAGAAGACGGTGACGCTTGAGGCGCTAACGATTACGGATTCCGCTTGGAAAGCCGGCCAGCCATACGAGGCACCGGCGCTGCTGGATGCGCTGGAGGACGAGCTGCTCGAGGCCAGCCAGCAAGAGTTTCTGTAGGTTGAGGGGAGGCGAGAGAGACCTGAAGAGAACCGAAAAGACGGAAGATCCGGCAGGGGACGACTTTGCTGACAGGCAGCATCTACCGGGACCAGCTGGCCATGACGGAGCGGCACCTGGGCGGGCTCATTGGCGACACCAATGGGGCGCTGCAGCTGCTGGCGGCGCTGTCGTCGTCATTCCGGGCCGTCGAGGAGCAGACGACGTCGTTCCAGGCACAGTGCAACGACTTGCTGTCGGAGCAGCGGCGGCTGCAGACACTGGCCGAAGAAGTCGGTGCCGACCTGCAGTTCTACGCCTACCTCGACAATGTGACACGGCGGCTCAACGCACCGGGTGCCAGCCGCCTGGTCGACGACGAGGCCTTGTCTGAGATCCTGACCGACCTAGACTCGTGCATTGCCTTTATGATCCAGCATGTGAGTGTTTTTGTTGTCCTACGAGGATGTGTGGTTGCCGAATTGGGCTGTCTTGCTTCTCTCGGTCCCTCCACATCCTATTTCGCCGCCCTTCCCCTCCACATGGTGTTCCATGCCCAATATCGAACAACACACAACCACCCGTCCGCGGAATTGCGTTCTAACTCGGCCAGCCTTCCTACCGTGACGCCGAGTCGTATCTGGCGCGCTACCAGGCCCTGCTTACCAAGGCGCTGCACCTGCTCGAGATCGGGTTCACGGCGCGCCTCGAAAAGATCTCAGGCGAGCTGGCCAAGCAGATCGCGGCGACGCAGTCCGAGTCTGCGCGCCACGCGCTGGCCTATGGGCGCTTCGAGGAGCTGCTCACCGATCCGGCGCACTCGTACGCGCTGGTGCCCAATGTGCAGAGCGTCGCCACCAAGGCGTACGACCGCGGCGGCCATCTGCGCCCCGACCCGCAGAGCCTGGGCAGTGTGGCCATCTACGCCAACACAGCCAGCAGCCTGTTCCGGTCGTTGCAGTCGTGGCGCGACCAGACACTGCGGGCCATCACGGCCTCGGAGCTCGAGGCGTTCCGGGCGGAGGCCAAGAGCGCGTCGGTGGAAACGGCGTCGCGCAGCTACATCAAGCAGAGCTTTGAGCGGTCCTTTAGCGAGGCCCAGCTGTTCGCCAAGGTGTTTGCCATTGACCCGCAGTACAGCACGAGCGCCGACTCCGTCTTTGGGACGCTGCGTGCGCAGCGCGGCGAGCTCGTCAACGCGGCCAACATTGCGCCGGTGGCCACGCATCTGCAGACCGCACTCGCCGCCGCCAACAGCCTGCCGACGGTGTGTCATGTGCTCGGCTGGGTGACGCACGAGTACCTGGTGCTGGAATACGAGTACGACGACGACGAGGAGGACCAGCCTGGCGACGGCGATGCCGAGACGGCCCATTCGGCTGCCTTTACGGCGCACAGCCGCCAGATGGCCGCGCGGCTGCTGGCCGAGAACCTGTGGACGTTTGCGGACGCGCTGTTCGCGGCCGAAATCGCCAAAACCATCACCAAGGCGCCCGTGCTGCCCGAGGCGCTCAAGATCGCCCCGGCGGTGCCGGGCCAGGCGGCGTCCAATGCCTATCCGCCGGTGCGCCACGCGCTGGACCTGCTGGTCATGTTTGACCAGGCAATGCCCAAAGAGCGATGTGTACGTTCTTTTCTCCCTTTTCTCTCTCTCTCTCCTCGCTCTTTCCTTGCTCTCCTCTCTCTCCTCTCTCTCCTCTCTCTCCTCCCCCTCCTCTCCCCCCCCCCTCCTACACTTCTGCTAACCCACCCCCGCAGCAACGCAACAGCCCCGTCGTGTTTAAAATCGTCAAGGAGTCGATCCTAGCGCTGCAGCGAGCTGAAGCGCGCATCAAATCCGCGCGCATCAGCACGGACGGCGACCTGTTCATGGTCAAGAACCTGCTGATTCTCAAGAACGAGCTACTGTCGCTCGAGATCGGCGACATCCGCAGCACCAACGGCCACGCCGGCGCCATGCAGCACTTTGGCCAGATCTGGGACGCGCTGAGCGTCGCCCAGAACCTCGTCGGCTACTTTGGCAGCTTCATCCCGGGGTCGGCGCGCTGGCTGCGGCCCAGCGTGTCGTCGCAGGGGAGCAGCGGGACTGCCGCGGGAGCAGCCAGTCTGAGCGCGCCGAGTCTGGCGCTCGACCACCATCATCGGCCCTCAACGCCCGGCAGCATCTTGGCTGGCGGCAGCATCGACGGCCGCAGCACGAGCAACCTGCTGAGCCACATTGGGGCGACCATCAACGGCACGCTCATCGGAGCGGCCAGCAGCGCGTCAGCGGCGACGCTGTCGGCGGCTCCGCCGACAGCCCGCGACCAGGACGCCAGCGAGCAGCTCGACGATGCGCTACGGCGGTCCATCACGGCCTTTACGCAGCGCTGGGGTCGGGCGATCCACGATGCCACGTCGCGACGGCTGGGCGGCAAAAACGTGGCCAAGATCGAGCGCGAGCTCGACGAGCTGCTGCAGACGGCCTTCAGCCAGCAGCCCGAGGTGGTGGCCAAGCTCAAGGAGGCCATCCAGATCCACGCGAGCGCCCAGGACGAGAAGAACGGCGGGCGAAGGTAAGGCGTGGACGTTGTGTGAGCACGAGGAGAGGATGGGAGCCTGTGGTGGGTGGGCGGAAGACCGAGGAGGCTACGGACACAGTTATGACGAAAAGGCCTCGACGGCCACGCATATGATGTTAGATAAAAGCATGGCAATGGAGCGGTTACCAGTCCGATGCGAGTGCCGACAGTGGCGTGCAAGAATGGGCCAGCGACAACGCCGTTCTCCGTGCACCGCGGCCCGCGTTTTGGGCGTACTATGCCGATGACGGCTTTGCAGCGGCAAGCACGCCATCTTTTGGCGGGGCAGCAGCCATTGCGGGTGTCTGCTAGTGCTGTAAATGGCAGCTATTGTGAGAGCTATGGCACTATGCCACGGTGCCTGATCGAGTATGAGCCCCCGTATTAGCTCTCTATGCAATCTATATGCGTGGAGGACGCCATGTATGTCCTCGGCCTACAGAAGAGAGTCGTGCACGCAAGGAACACCTTGGTCTCTTGATTGGCACGGAGGACTCTGCATTTCTGGCTTTTCCCGTGTAGCTGCGAGTTTGCTTACACAACGAATCGCCTATCGCAGCTGCCGAGATAAGGCCAATCAATTAAACCACTATCGCTAGCGACCGAACCAAACCACACCGCACACAAAAAATTGTCTTGGAGCTAAACACCACTTGAGCGACGCCCGGGACCGCTCCAGCCGTTGCTGTGTCAAGACCACTGGGCTTCTGTTGCCGCCTCTCGTCCATTGACCGCGACCGCCGCAGGCTGGCTGTGCTTGAGCCAATCGCTTTCTTGCTATAGCCAACGGCCCTTGCCTCTCCTCTCCTCTCCTCTCCTCCTCTCCTTTCCCCTCCACTCCTCCTCTCCCCTCCTCCTCCTATCACCATGTCTGCCAACGACGACGTCATACCCGACGCGGCCCACGAGGGCAGTGGTCTCCAGACCGCCAAGGACCTCTTTGCAGGTGCCGCCGGTGGTGTCGCGCAAGTCCTTCTCGGTGAGTTTTGCCGTCCCCCCCCTCCCCCCCTCGTCGACTCCTGCTGACTCTCCCAAGGCCAGCCCTTTGACATCGTCAAGGTGCGCCTCCAGACCTCCAACGCCTACCCCTCGGCCCTCAGCGCCGCCTCCGCCATCTACCGCCAGGAAGGTCCCCGCGCCTTCTACAAGGGCACCCTCACGCCCCTCATTGGCATTGGCGCCTGCGTCTCTGTCCAGTTCGGCGCCTTCCACCAGGCGCGCCGCTGGTTCGAGGCCCGCAACAAGGCCGACCCGGCGGCGGCGGCTGCCAACCCGACCGGCCAGCTGTCCTACGGCCAGTACTACGCGTCCGGTGCGTTTGCGGGCGTCGCCAACTCCGTGCTCTCCGGCCCCATCGAGCACGTCCGCATCCGGCTGCAGGCGCAGCCGCACGGCGCCGGGCGCTACTACAGCGGGCCGCTGGACTGCGTGCGCAAGCTGGTGTCGGCGGGCGGCGTCGGCCGGGGCCTGTTCCGCGGCCAGGCGGTGACGGTGTGGCGCGAAGCCCAGGCGTACGGCGTGTGGTTCCTGACGTTTGAGTGGCTGATGAACGCGGACGCCGCGCGCAACGGCATTGCCCGCAAGGACGTGGCCGCGTACAAGGTCGCCTTTTACGGCGGCCTGGCCGGCGAGGCCCTGTGGCTGGCGTCCTACCCCTTTGACATTATCAAGAGCAAGATGCAGACCGACGGCCTCGGCCTCGACTCGTTCCAGAAACAGCCCCAGCGCTATGCCTCGATGCGCGACTGCTTCGCCCAGACCTGGCGCGCCGAGGGCTTCCGCGGCTTCTGGCGCGGCCTGGCGCCGACCCTGCTGCGTGCCATGCCGGTGAGCGCCGGCACGTTTGCCGTCGTGGAGGCGACGATGCGTGCGATTAACTAGGGTGAGCAGCCGTGCAGAGGGGGTGGAGGAGACTAGGGTGAAGTGGGATGGAATAGAGCGGTTAGGATACCAGAAACAAGGAGATGATAAAGGGAAACAAGAGGAAAGAGAAGAGAGAAAGGAGGAAAGAGAAAAGGTGGAAAGAAAGGAGGAAAAGAGGGAAAAGCAGGGCAAGACGAGCCAAAGACCGGAAGACCACCAGGCCAGAGGGACTACTAGAAGGAAGACAAGCCGGGCGTGGAAGCGTGACAGTGGGCGTTGTCTGTATTGTTATTGTGTATTGTTCTGCATCTTCCTATTACGCATACAGGCATCAGCTGACGGGAATGTATGGCATGCTCCCAGGCATCCGCATCTTCGTGTATCTTTGTGTATTTGCATGTGCGTGTATCTCTCGTGACATAAAAAGGAAACAAAACAAATAAAAAAATAAACAAACAAACAAACAAACAAGCAAAGAAGCAAACAGAGCAAAACTATCCAAAAAACGAATCCATAAAAACGCCCCTATATCGTATGCGTAGAGGCCGTCACTGAAACCAACAAAAAATCAAAAAAGAGCGTGCACCAACCCCCGTCGCAGCCCCCGTCCCAGAACCCATCATAATATCAAATCCGGGCGCTATATGTTGCCTTGTAGAGAGAAATGTCTAGCATCGTGAGGTCCGTGTTCGCATTAGCTTTTGCGATCCAATGAAACAAAATCAAAAACAGCAGCACCAAAAGCAACATCCACGGGCTCCCCCCTCACTCCTCCGCAATCGCAATCATCTCTGTGCCCGTCGACGGCGGTAGCGGCTGCGTGTGCGCTGCCAGCACGCCGCCAGAAAGGCCGCCCGGAGCCTGGCCGTACGTGTTTGTCAACACATAGTCCACGGACTCCTGCGCGGCCGCCTGTCCAAAGGGCCGGTGGCCCGGACCTCCCGCTCCTCCTCCTCCACCGCCGCCGGTCGTCAAGGGGGCCGTGGCAGACGCGGTGACAGAGGCGGCGACGGCGGTGGCGGCGGCGGCGGCGGCGGCCACGACGGCGGCATCGGTGTTGCTGTCGCGCTGCAGAGCCGCGGTGCGGACCGGCGACGTGGACTTTTTGCTGCGCGCATCGCCGGCCGTCGTGCCGCCGCCCCTCGACGAATTGCGCGGCGACACGCGGCCGACTTGCTTGGCCCAGCGCAGGCCGCAGCTGTTGCACAGATCGCGCTGGCCGCTGGGTCCCCGGCGCCACTCGGGCGTGTTCTTCGTGTGGCAGTTGGCGCAGTCGCGCGCCACATTGCCGACGCCCTTGCGCCGCTTGCGCTTTTTGCGGTTGTTCATCATCGTCGACAGCTCCTCCGCCAGCACCCGGTTCGCCTTCTCAACCTGCCGCAGCTCGTACTGCCAGCTCGTGCACCGCGTCGTCTTGAGCTCGTCAAAGATGTTGTCGTCGGCCGCCAGCGCCTGGTCCTGCGAACCCAGCGGCACCGCTCCGCCGCCGGCAGACGACAGGTAGCCTCCGATCTGCGAGTCCGGCTCCGCAATTTGCCCCAGCGCCCCGGCCAGCCCGATCGGCTCGAATCCAGCGGGCAGCACCCCGGCGCCGCCAGACGCCGCCAGCGCGCCCGGCGTCGCCAGCACCTGGCTCTGGCTGTTGTTGCTGCCGCCGCTGCCGCTGTTGCTGTTGCTGTTGCTGTTGCTGCGCGACGACGACGACTTGAGCAGCCGCGTTTGCGCCAGCACAAACGTGGGCTTCTGGCCCTTGCCCGCGTCGCCCGGGTACAGGATCGTCGACGCCTGCAGCACCTGCCCTCGCCGGTGCTGCACCTCGTGGCGGCAGGTCGCCACAATGCCGCGCCGCGCCTTTTCCAGCGTGCGGTTGAAGCCGGCGCTCGACTCCTTGCGCATCAGACTCTGCATGCTCGTCCCCACCAGGTCGTCCTGGTTCTGGTCGATCAGCGACTTGGCGTTGGCCGTCACATGCAGGATCATCCCCGACGTCGACAGCTTCGACCACATCTCGTTGTCCGCAATCCCGCCGTTCGTGTCGGTATCGCGCCGATTCAGCGCGTACACCGGGCGCTTGCGGCCCACCAGCACGATGCACTTGCGCCCTTTGCCCTGCTCCACCAGCAGCGAGCCGTAGCTCTCAAACCACGTGTAGCTGCTCTCCTTGCGCCGGATCCGGAACACAAAGTTGATCGGCTGCCCGGCCTGCGTGTCGCGCATCTCGCGCGTCACCGGCACAATGTCGGACGGGTGGCAAATCGACGACAGCGAGCACCCGATCAGGTCCGACGTGTCGTACTCCAGCACCGCCTTGCACGACGGAGACACGTACAGAAAGATGCCCTTCAGCGACAGCACGTGCACCACGTCGTCCGTGTTCTCCAGCAGCATCTTGTCCCACGACTGCCGGTACAGGTCCGAGCCGGCCGTCCCGGCGCTGGCCAGGCCGCTCGACGTGAACTGCTTCAGCAGCGCAGACACGTCCGCCATCGTCAGCGTCCGGTCTTGGCTGGGCCCCCACTGCCCGGCCTTGGGCGCGTCCCAGATGTACTGCGGCACCGAGCTGTGCTTGTAGTCGATGTTGATCGCGTTGCGTGTCTGCCCGGATATCGCGTCCGGCGACTCCACCAGATCAATCTGCAGCCCGATAAAGTACTTGTAGCCTCCTGGGTAGTCGTCCCACGGGATCGGAATCATCGTGAGCAGGTTCAGGAACGGCTTGCCGCCTTTGCGGTAGTTGATCAGGCTCTTCTGCACCTCGCGTCCCGCCACCAGCTTCTGCTTGATATCGTACACCGCCTGGTTGTCCGTGAACTCCCGTCGAGCCCCCGCCTCCACCTTGCCGTCGGGTGCCTGCAGGAACCGGCAGTTCTGCCCCAGGATCTCGTAGCTGCTGTATCCCGTCAGGTGCTGGAAGTTGTCCGACACGTAGATGATCGGGTAGTCGTCCAGCGTCGCGTCACACACCACAAACGCGCAGGAAAAGTCCACCGGCCCAATGGCGATCTCCGGATTCGGCCGTGACGAAACATAGTATAGGGCACGAATCATGTCGAAGCCGCTGGACGAGTAAAAGTTGGTCCGGCCCTTGACAGGTCCAACCGCCGTCGTCGACGGCCCTTGGAGAGGCCCTGGGACACCCGCGTTGGGCCGCACGATCAGAGCATCCGCATCCGCATCCGCCACAGGCCCCATGGTCGGTTGGCTGCCTGTTGGCATGGGTACCGGCATCGACCTGGGGATAATGTCCGTCGACATAGCCACCAGTGCTGTTGACGGTGCTGCTGTTGTGGCTGCGAGGCCGGCCCTGGTCTGGCCCACAGGCGTGACAGAGGCGTGCGGCATTTGAGGAGGGCTTGGTCCTTGCAACTGCAGCACCGGCTGGTTGGCCTGCATGGAGGCGTCGCTGGGCGGAACAGACGAAGCAGGTGTTGGCGCTGCACCAGTGGATAGCCCGGGCATGTTAGACAGCGTCGGCGTGGCTGTTATCGACGGGGGAAATGAGGCCGCAGAGGCAGCTATCGACCGCGGTTGGGCCAAGAGAGCCCCTTGTGGAGTAGTCGTAGCTGGTGGCGTTTGAGCAGGCTGCTGCTGCAGCTGATGCTGATGCTGTAGTTGCTGCTGTTGCTGTAGTTGCTGCTGATGTTGTAAGTGCTGTTGCTGATGGTGTTGGTGCTGAGGTTGGGGTTGTTGTTGATGTTGGTGTTGTTGCTGCTGTTGGTGTTGCTGCTGCTGTTGCTGCTGCTGTTGCTGCTGCTGTTGTTGCTGTTGCTGCTGCTGTTGTTGCTGTTGTAGAGGGAAGGATAGCTGCATTGGCGGTCTGGCCATCCCCAGATTTCTTGGATCCGTGCTATCCATCAGTCCAGAGCTGCCGTCCATGCCCATGCCCATAGAGGACTCAAAGGCCGTTCCTTGCATCGAGTGGGCCGATGGGAAGAAGCCCAGCGCACCGTGTGGCAAAGAGCCATGTGTGGCAGCCGACATGTGGTCCAGGCCCATGCCAGTAAAGTTCATCATGCTGTTCACCACTTCTGGCGATAAGGAAGAGAAGGGATTGGCATCCGCCCCCGCTCCGACATCAGACGACCCAAATGAAAAACTCTGGAAGGCATCCTCAACGCCGCTGTTTTGCAGCATCGGCATCCCCGGTTCAGCGCCGAAAGACGGCCCCGATGCTCCTGAAAACGACAACCGCCCGTCGTGCGCATGATGCGGAGAGTATGTCGGAGACTGGTGCAGGCTGTGGCGCCTGCTGTCTGGGTGCTGTGCACTTCCTCCAGCATTGAACATGCCACCGAAAGACGCCATATCCACGCCCATCAGACTGGGGTTGGTGGCCAACGGCGACACTGTGGTCGGTATCGCGGCAGGTGCCATACCGGTCGACACTGTCATCTGCACACCGCCCATCGGCACATGTCCGGGAAACGATAGCGGCTGCGACTGAGGAGGCTGTTGGTGGTGGTGGCGCTGCTGCTGGTGCCCCTGCTGTCCCTGCTGGCCATCGTCATCCATGGCCATAGGCACCTGGCCGTCGAAGAACGCGTCCATCTTTACAGGCCACTAATCTAGATATGGGATCGGCGTCAAAGAGTAGCTGGAGACACAATGGCCTCAAGGATAGCGATGAGAAGCGAGCAAGAAAAAGAAGGCTCTGCACTCTCTCGCATATAGGCGCCTGACTTGCGTGTGGTGGCCGCGTAGGAAGAGGGGTGGTAGCAGCAGCCGCCTTGAACCGCACGGACAAGTCCCACCCACTAATTCTAGTCACCTCTGCCTGTGCTTGCAGGCACTATGGCTCGAGGTAGGCGATGCCCCCAGAGGTGTGTTTGGGTGGGAGAAAGCCAGGAGACAGAACGGGAAGATGGTCACCTACTCTCTCCTCGGAGGCGACAATACCAAGCCAAAGCAGTATAAGAAGACAGCAAAAGGGCCGAGTCGAGAGCAGACGACCACTGGGTCGCGAGTCGCGAAAGCCGGAACTAGGGAGGCCCGAGTGGGAGAGAGTGGGCGGCTGCGAGTGTATGAGTGAGTGGGTGAGTGGGAGGTGTGCGCGTCAGCTGGAATCAGCTCACAGGCGCCTTTTGTTTGGCTGTCTGTCACGGCAGGGCGAGGTGTACCAGGCCGAGAATAGTGAACTAAAAGAGAGGCCACCGAAAAAACCCAAGAAAAAGAAAGCGGGAAAAAAGAAGTAAGTGTGGCCGAGAAAAAGCAACGAAAATGGGGACCAGGGATATTTGAGTGCCCGCTCTCTTCACAACAGATCTAGCCTGCTCGTTCTTGTTCCCAGCAAAGTTGGTGACGGAAGACAGACGTTTTGTGTGCGTATTGTGCACGTTAGATATCGGCCGGAGCCAGGTGAGATGCTTCAAACACAGCCCCAGAAGCCACACAGGCTAGGCAAGACAGACAGGGCAGACGGGGAGCCAGAAAGACAGGACGGCTGTTTGCTCTGACCATTGCCGTCGCCTCTTTATATGCCGCGGTGAAACGCCTTCTTCGTGCTACACGGAACCACCGGTGCAAGCACAGGAGAACAGAAGCACAAAAGCACAGAGCACAGAAGCACAGGAGAAGCCCCGCCAAAGTCGAGCCAGGCCGCGGAGGACAATGGAGGACGAAAACTGCCGCCAATGAAGAGACAAAATCCACGTCACACGACGCCACTGCGACTGTTGGCTGCTATGTTAGACAAACGATACACAAAAATGCATACGGCAGGGTAGAAGACGAGCCACGGGTCAGGGGAGATGATAGGATGCTGTGTACGGCGCTGGCTGCTCTCTCTCGGTTCTGCTCCCGCTCTCCAGCTCCAGGGCCATTTTCCCCTTCACATTCAGACTCCAATATTGAGCACGAGACAGGCCAAGCGGAGACGAGGTGCGTCGTCAGCCGAGGAAAATCCTAGACCATCCGGCTTGAAACCCACGGCGGAGAAAGACAGAGGAGATGGGGAGATGGATATTCTGCTTCAAGGGTTGGTGTAGCTCTCAGGTGGATATTGGGGAAGCACATGTGCAACGGCCCCGTGGCAATTTGGAGACGACGAGGTGCAAGAAAGCAGCGAAGGCAGAGGGGACAAGAGGAGGGGGGGGGATGGCGGATACATACAGGGTAAATGTCTCTGTGGCTGTATTATCCTGTGTCTCTCTAGATGTTTGACTCTTTTTCGTCTGTCTCTCTTGTCTCTCGTGGGGCGCAGAGAAGATGGTACTACAGACAAGCAATGCCCAACGGCAACTCGTCAAAGAGGGATGGATACCGGCGGAGGCCAAACGTAGGCAGTGTCTGCCAAAGAAAAGAAAGGAAAAAGGAAAAGAAGCGGCAGGGTCGGCGGTAGCAAAGCTACAAACAGGTTCGGAATGCGGTGTGTCGTTGTCGTTGTCGTTGACGTCGGACACGCTTAAAATGGCACCGACTGAAATAGGTGCCGAGACACTCCCGGCAGCAAAAAGAAAGCAGAGAGCGGAAGACAAGAGTCACTCCGCCGAGGCCGGAACCCTGAGCTGGCTTCACACGGAGAGGGGAACGAAACGGCAAGCTGTGCAGGCCCAGATTTATGAGAGCCCAACGCCGGTCCGTAAAATGCGCCGTGCATAGCGAATAGGTTTTTCTGGAGGGGGGTCAAGAAAACGGAAAAGATAGCACCCCCCAAAACTGCAGAATCTCTCTCTCTCGGCAGCGGGGCTCTGATGGCCTGCGGGCAGGCTGGGTGGGTGTCGGGGATGTAGGTATGCGAAAAGCGACGGAGAGGGGGGCGGGAAGGAGAATGAAGAAGTGAGAGGGGGATGCCGATGGGCAAACTATTTCGTCGTGCGTGTGTGGGCGAGGCGAAAGAAGAAGACGGTGGGCAAGTATGTATGCGAGAGTAGCGCAAAGTAGCGGCCAGTAGCAGTGCTCCACAGCATTACTTACCTCTGTGCTCCGTAAACTCCATATGGAGGCAAGCCTGGCCAGAAGACGTCTCCACCAACCACAAAGCAGGCTGTACTCGTCGTTACTTGCAGTGGTCGTAGTACTCGTATATATACGGGAGTACCACGCACTCGCAAGTATTCCTTTTTCTTATATTTCTTTTTCACTCGCACGTATCTCACGCATGTACATATCAGGCAAGCCGGCCAGCCGTGGAGCACACAAAACACAACACAGCTCTAGCTCGAGGTGGCTTGTGTGTTGTCATTGTTACGTCTCTGATTTGTGGTACTTGTCGGACTCGTACACGGTTATACCTATACGAACCGTAGGATGAGGCAGTTACATAAGTACAGCTTGCTATGTGGTTGGCTATCTACGACTAGGCGAACAGTCTAGACCGAAGCAGCCGTCGTCCTGACCAGGAGGCGACTCGAAAGCCAAAAAATGGAACACGTAGTATGAAGCAAAGGTAACAGAGAAGCTCCCAAGACAAAAGAGGGGTTGGCTGATGCTCAGTGGACGATAGCGAGCCAACATGGCGCTATCGCCACCCTACTAAGGGTCTCGAAGTCCACTAAAATGCGGGTTGGCTGCAAAAGCTATGGCGGTAACAGTCAGAAAGACCCAATTTGCGGCTTTACCATGGGCACTGTTGGGTTGCCCTGCGATTTTGTTCCCAAAAAGCCCAGGGCCCCAGATTGCCCACCTCGGATGGCCGCTGCGCATCCACTTGTGGACTGCCCAACCCCATTCCTAGGCATCTTATCCCTGTGTTCACATCTCATCCAACCCCCTCGTTCTCGCTTATGTATCTTCCAAAGGACAACGGTACTTCTATTGCTTTCCCAAACCATCCTAACGAAAATGGGAAATTAGAAAGAAACCAAAAAAAGAAAACCGAAAAAGGCAAAACATATCAAACAGTCTCAAAAAAGAATCGTCTCCCAGAGTGAAAGGGAATGAAAAAGCTGGCAGATATCTCAGCATCCCGGACATCCAGAGGTAGACAAACAAAACCACCAAAAAATAGCGCATCCGGTCAGGTCTGTCTGCGTCTGAGGGCTCATATGCAGACGACGCCCAGACATCCCATTCCTCTCATCACCTCTCCCGCTTCCTCTCTGTTGCTTTTAGTTGCCAGTCCCCTGAAGAATGCTCACTCTCCCTCCCCGCGAATCCTCGCGGTCGTCCATCTCCGCTTTTGCGTAGCAGCGGTCTTATACAAAATCCCAACATCGGCATACATTCGATCCTTCTCTCGCAGAGAAGATGTAGGGGTGTGTCTTTTCTGTTCCCGTCTTATACTACATGGTCTCCCCCCCTCCACCTCAGAAACCAGTGCACATATGCGTGCTTTCCGCAGCCGCAGCTCATGCTTGCTAGATCCTGCCTACACAAAGTAGGCGTTGATGGACTGCTGTAGCTCGGGCGGGAATTGCTGCAGGATCGGCGCCGGGTTCAGACCCGACTCAGCCAGCAGCAGCTTCGTCGCCTCCACCACCCGCGTCGCCGTCTGGCCGCGCAGCACATCCGCTCCAAGGCCCTTGGCAATGCTTGTGAACACCTTATCGGCCTGAGACATCACGGCCGAGTGGCGTCTGTGAAACACGTCTGTTAGCATCATCTCGGTCATTCTGTCTTCCGGTCCCCATGGAGCCCTTGTGGACCCGTATGGAGCCCATATGTAGTATATGTAGCATAGCATCACATGCAGCTATTGTGTAGCCGCAGGAAGGAACTCACTTGTTGATCAGCTCTGCCAGGTAGGCATACGCAAACGGCGCAGCCTCCTCGTCGTTCACCACCGGCAGAGTGTTCAGCCACTGCTCGATGACCGCGTCGATGTTGGCCACGCCGCTCGGGTTGAAGTGAAGGATCTTGGCAATCGCAGCGCATGCGTTCTCCGTCGCATACACGTTGTCCTCGTCGCGTGCCTCGGGCACCATCGTCGCCTGGAAGAGCGCCGGGATGCAGCCGCCCAGGAACTGAGCCCACACCGCGCCGCCCCGGTGCGCTGCCACGCCGATGCCATAAGCCGATGCTTGCCGCACGGCCGGCGCCGTGTCCTTGCAACCATCCAGCAGCGGCTCCATAATGTAGTTGCTGTAGTGGATGCTGTTCTCGCCGCAGTATTCGAGCACGTCGTCCATAACGCAGATACCCCACTGCCGCTGGCTCGGGTCTTCCGCCCTGAGGAAGCTCTCATACGCAGACATCAGCTGCTCCCACGGACCCAGGAAGTCCGAGCCGTGGTACTTGAACACCACGTGGAAGGCCTTGCTCATATCTGACAGCAGCGTCTGGTCGTCTTCCATGGCAATCATCAGCTCCTCGTCATCGTCCTCGGCGTCCTCCGTGGCCGCATTCTGCTTCTCCTCCTCGCGCTGCACCGCCCGGTCACGGTAGTCCTCCAGGGTCGACCGCACCGAGCCAATGAACTTGGTCATGTAGTCTTGGGTCAAGCACGCGCGGCCGAGCACCTCCACCGATTCGTAGAAACACTGGTACATCTCAGCCAGCGTGTCAATCGCCGGCTCGGCGCTCAGCACCTCCAACAGCTTGACCACCGTGCCGTGCCACAGCTGCTCCATTTCGTTTGATGTGCTTCCATAGGCTCTCTTGTACGAATTCAACAGCTGCGGCACGAGGCGCGCCGACATGTAGCGCACCGGGTCGTGGAAGAAGAAAGACAGGCCGGGGAGCGCAATCTCCTTCATGATGTCAGCCACGTAAGGCGCAAAAGCGCCCTCGAGCACCTGGGCATACACCACTAACAGCTCGATCGCCATGTGCTTGTCGTCCATGCTGCTGGTCTTGATGCCGATCATCTTGCCCTTGAGCGGCAACAGCTCCCAGCCATCTTCCTGCTGGAGAAGGTCTGCCTGCTCCTCGTCGTCGAGCAGCTGGATATCGGCCTTGGCGCTCCCCAGCTCCAGGAGAGGCGGAATAACGGTTGGAAGGAAGGGCATGAAGTCCATTCCCATCACTCGGCACATGCGGCCCCATGAGTGCATCAGGTACTGGGCCTGCGGGTCGTCCGCATCCGTCAGGCTGTTCTGGATGTTAGCCAGCAGCTGCACCAGGTCGTTCGCGTCCTTGCCGACCCGCTCCTTGCCGACAGCCAGGGCAATCAGCGTGGCGCACTCCATCGCCTTAGCACGGAGCAGTCGGTACTCCTTCTCGGACTCGCGCCGCAACACGCCCACAAGCAGTGGCATCAGGGTATCATAGTATTTGCCAAACGCCTGTTCGGCCGCGTCGGCAATGGTGGCAATGGTTGAGAGGGCCTGCTCTTGCACGTAGCGCTTCTCATTTTGCAGCAGGTTGAACAGGTGGCTCAGCAGGTTGTCCAGGTACGGCTCGAGCACCGTCTTTTCGGCCTCCTCGCAAAAGTTGACGAGCGCAGCGGCCGCATGGGCCTTGACGCGGGCCTCGGGGGAGTCGAGCACGGGAATGATGGCAGTGAGGACAGTGTCATAGTAGTCTCTCTGCATCGTCGTAGCGAAGTCCGTGCTCATTTGGCCGAGAGCATTGCAGCCTGCCCAGCGGACGCGCGCGTGAGGGTCCTTCAGAGCCGGCACAACCATATTAAGAACCTGCTGCAGCTCCCCGATCATCAGCTCGCGGCAGCCCTCGGATATCGCCGATATGGCCATCAGAGCCGCATGGCGCTCCTTCCAGGAGGCCGAGTTCAACATGCGCGGCAGCCAGTTGAAAGTGGGAGCCAGAATGACACCACCGCCAAGCTTGTTGGCGAGACGGTCCATGCACTGCTCACCGGCCACGTGGTTCAAATCACTCTCCTCTTGCTCGAGCTAGTCGCAACGTCCGTCAGCAAATGACAACTAACTTATGGGGTGCGTGGTAACAAGCAGAGCAAAGAAAGCCACTTACATCATCAGCAGAGAGCCACTCAGAGGCGTCGTCATCTCCCTCGCCAAGGTCTGTCATGAGGCTCAGGCACTGAGTGATCATGTCCTGGGTATAAGATGGGTCCTTCTTGCACATCGACGGTGCATAGTCGGCAAATGTAGCCATGAGCTCGAGAGCATTTTGCCGGCAGAGATCAGTCAGCTCCTTATCCTGGATGACCGAGATGCTGAACTTGACCAGCTGGGGGAAGACGGGACGGAACATCTTCGGCGACAGCCCAGCGAGGTCGATGAGGGAGACAAGAGCGCTGCTCAGATCGTCCGAGTCGTGAGACTGGTGAATAGGCGGCAAAACATTGAGCACCTCTGTCAGCAGGCTGTAGAACTTGGGCTGGCTCTTCTTCTTCAGGTCGCGGAAGAACGAAGCGAACGCCTCCATCGCGGCGATGCGGACCTAGAGCAGCACAATGTTAGCCGGGCCCGAAATCCCTCTGCTTCCAGAGAGTTCTCTTGCAGTGCAGTCCACAATGGTAACGTACTGCAACAGCCTCGTCCTTGAAACCTCGCTTGAAGGACTCAGCAACAGCGTCTTCGTGGGACTTCTCAATGATGCCAGGTGTTGTAGTGAAGACGCGGTAAGCAATCTCGCGCATGCCCGCATCGGGAGCCATGCTCATCTGGAAAAGAACCTGCAGCAGCTCGCTCCAGGTCTGGTCTAAAGAGTACGTAGAAGCTCATGGTTAGCTGTGTTTGTGCCTTTCTCGATTTGCTACTGTCGGGTTGGAGGGGTAAACGGGAAACGAACCGTTGTCTGTGTACTGTCTCGCGATTTCAGCAATCGCATCGCTGATCTTGTTTCTGACGCCACGGTCAGCCTCGTTGGCGAGAGCCTCCAGCAGCTTCTGGCGGATGGCTTGGCCCTGTTCAGCGGGCAGAGAGAAAAAGATCTCTTCCGTATCGCCCTGGTCGGTTCTGCGGGGCTTGCTCGATATCTTGCGGAAGATGACAGCGGCAAACGAGCGCAGCTACAAACCGTCAGTTAGACAAGAATTCCATATATACCAGGACGTCCCATCGCGTAGAACGGGCGTAAGGATCGAGAAACCACTCATGCTCAAGCTCCAATATCAGGCAGTCGATACAGCAGACGACAACATCAACGAGGTTCCAAAGAGGGGAAGCTGTCACGTACACCATTGGGGTTTTGGCCACCGATCTGTTCGGCCAGGCCCATCAGCAGGATCTCGGGCCGCGGCACAGTCCAGTTGTTCTGGAGATGCTCCTCAGCCTGAGAGCGGATGGTATTGTCAGGCGATTGGAGCGCCTGCAGGAGCTGCGAGAGCTCTGCGGCGACCTCAGGCGGCAGCAAAGACATCCTGTCTCGGCTAGTCCGATAGATGGGCAAAGACAGAAAGTTGAGTTGCGAGGATGGCGCGTCGAGGGGATTTCCTAGGGCCGCGCTGAAATGCTGAGCGGGTTTTATTTTATTTATTTTTTCGTTCAAGGTGGGGGTTTGCGATGTTGCAAAGTTTGGTTCGCCTTGTCACGGCGGGCCAGCACTGTAGTCTCTGCGGGAGTAGCACACGACCCAGAAAGAGGCGACGATGTCGACGCGGTGTGCAGTCGAAAGGGTTGGGTCAACGGAGGGGTGGGTGTGAGGGAACAGAATATACGTGGACGAGAAAAAAAAAGGGCCAGCAAAACCAGCAAAACCAGCAAAATAAAATAAAATAATAATAATAACGGCGAGGAGGGAAAGAACTAGTGCATGCAGAGAGCGGGGCACAACAACGAAGACTCGGTCAAGGCCTAAAAAAATTCATACAGGGTGGCGCTGCTAGCATCCAGCAGCTCAGCGCTCTAGAGTCTCGCAAACGACGCGAAGAGGGGGCTCAGTGAAGTCCACAGCCGTTGCCCGCATTCGCCGACACAGGTGCCTATCCGCGCAGGTCATAGGCCAAAATGAACGCAGCCAGTATGCGAGATCCGTTGGCTCTCACCTCCTCCCTTCGCGTTGCAGTCGCGCCTGATATAGCGCGGGGTCGTGATTGTCACGGTTACAGGCATATCGGGTGGTCTCTCAATGGGCTAACGCCGTGTGTATGAGAACAAGTTTCTGGAGGGCTACCATTGCATGAGCCCTCCGTGGATGGGCTCATATTGTCCTATCGTCTCTGCCGCCATGTTTTCCCCTGCAGGGATGGGGGTGACTGCTTTTGATTACTTTTTGTTTTGCACAGAATGCGATTGCAAGTCTGCTGTTTTCTATTCGGGCTGAATGCGAAACCTGCGAATGGCCAGTGCTAAGTACTGCCTATCGCCAATCATCCCACTACTATAGCCACTATAATGCTCCGTACATGCCACTATTTCTTCACGCCTGCGTAGTCTGTCTCTTGTGTTCATCGTCCTAACAACGGCAGTTACGCGGTCTAGACGGAATCGCTTAGTGCTGTCAGTGGGGTGCTTCAGTGCTTTGTCAGGTCGTCGTAGCCCCAAAAAGATGTCCAGCTGACGTCGTTGTACACTGGAGGGGCTGTTCTGGCCAATGGAAGTCTCCCCCGCGTCGCCGTTAATGGAGCTCCCCAGAAGGTCACGTTAAGGTTTGGAAGGTGCTATGACGCACCAACCAGGCTGAAGCTTTTCCCTTAAGATCCTTCCTCCAGCCATCTGGTGATCTTTCTCCGTGCTTCTCAAATTGTCTTTTTCTGCAAAAAAACAAAGAGGCACCCCGCCAGCGCTCATCGCATATTCAGGCTTACTCTCCAAAACTGCTTTCTTTTCACTTGTGCTTCTGGGCCTGCACCTATACCTATCATCGCCCACTGCATCACCCATCGCTAAGCTTCAAAATACAACCTCCCAGGCTATTGCCAAATCAGCTCGTTTAGCACGCACCAGCTACAAGCAAGCCAATACGAACCGTCAGCACTCTGTTATAGAGCGCAAGAATGGACCCGTCGGCACCAACAGCGGCGCAGGGCCCTACCGACTCTACCGGCTCTACCGGCTCGGGCAGCCATGTTCCCATCTTAGCCCCCATTTCCACAACAAACACAACAAGCCAGCCCCCGGAGCCGTCGCCTTCGCGCTCTCGGACCGGTGCTCGTCAGTCCATGTCCCATCGCCAGAGCTTCGCTGAGAACCTCCGCAACACCCCACCTTCTCCCCGCTCCCACCGAATTCCCTCCTTCACACAGCAAGCTGCCCAAGGCCTCGTCAACCACCCACCGCCACAACGGCAGCCAGATCCGCGGTTTTCTGGCCGCGACTGGCGAGATGTCTCCCTGAGTGATCTCGTCTCCGAAGACGACGTCAAGTGGGCAGAGCTGGACACGAGCGTGGAGGAGTGCACCAAGGTGGGCACAGACCCCATTCTCCTCCCCCCTTCATCCCCCAAGCCGCAGCGTCACGTTTGCTAACAGACGTGGGCAGCTTCTTCTGAGAAATAATGCCACGCGGGTCGTCCTTCTGCGCGAATCACCCTCGGACAGGAATGTTGTGCACACGTTCGACTATAGAGACCTCAATGCGTATCTTCTCGTGGTGATTGGTAAGGCAGCGCCAGAGCCGGACAATGACAGCTTGTTCCACAGCATCCATCTTCGAGCCGAAAAGCAGGTTGCCATTCCCGTTCGCGATATAATGCCCATTTGCGAGACCGGGTTTATCATGGCACTGTCGGCAACACAGAATCTGGACCGTGCCATTGAGCTTTTCGGGAGCGGAGTGCATCGCATTTTCGTGACCAGCCCAAACTCAGCCGATGTTGTCGGTGTCTTGACACAGCTGCGCCTGCTTGAGTTTTTCTGGAATGAGGGTGTTAACTACCCGCTTATTGACCGCCTGTATTCGATGATGCTGCGCGATCTCCGCATTGGCACCCACGACGCCATTTCGATCAAGTAAGTGGTAGCCGCTGCCGCATCTTTTGCCTTTGTTCGGGAACAGCACTGATCAGGAACTTGTAATAGTGCGGACCAGCCGCTCGCTGAGGCCCTCATATTGATGAACACGGAAGGCTTAACCTCGGTCGCCGTTGTCGACAATGGACTCAATGTGGTGGGCAACATTTCTACGTCGGACGTGGCACACCTAACATCCGCCACGAGTCTGCCACTTCTGCGATCATCTTGCATGCACTTCATCTCCATCATTCTCTCCGAGCGCGGCATGGAGGAGGGCCGGGATTCGTACCCCGTGTTCTATGTGAACTCGCACTCGACGCTGGCCCATACCGTTGCAAAGCTAGTGGCCACCCGGTCGCACCGCATGTGGGTGGTGGATTCGCCCTCGCCCTCGCCCTCGGCACCGCAGACACCAATGTTGGCCCCCGTGCAGACTAGCTCGTCTGTTTCAAGCGTCAGCGGCATCTCTATGCTATCAGCCAGCATTGAGCAGGCGGCATCAGCGGCCACAGCGGCCCATGTTGTGACCGACGACACGAGCAAAGATCCCCTAGCCGCCCTCCCGGCCGTCATTGTGCCCCCCTCAACCACTACCGCCAAGGGCAATCGGTCGGTTTCCCCGATACCTGCCTCTGCGCCAGTGGCTGTCCCACCTGGCGGCCGCAGCCACGCATTTGCGTCAGTGCCTGCAGCTAGCATGCCCGGCGCTCATTTGTCAGGCCGACTGACAGGCGTCGTGTCTCTGACGGATATTCTGAATCTCTTTGCAAAGAGCACGGGCCTCCGGCCGAGCGATCCCGCCGATATGCGAGCTCGTCGCAGACGCAGCAGCAGTACGTTATAATCTCGTTCACTGAGGCCTATTATTGTTGATAATGTACTGACTCTTTGCCAGGCAGCTCTGTTCGTCCGAGCCTGGATGGCGCCCGACCTAGCACGGACGCGCGCAGATAAGCGAAGACTTGAAGGAATATGGCGTTCATTGATGTAGAGAATCGCGGTCGTTTTGAATAATCGGCAATGGAGACAACAACAGACAAACAAGTAACCAAAGGAAAATACAACGACAGGATGGAACGTGATGGCAACGGACAAGAAAGGTCGGGCTTTAAGCATAATCCATTGATACGCGAACCAAAGCTGTTAGGAAGAGTAATAAGGATAGGGTTATAATTCGTAGGCTTTTATGTTATTAGAAAAAATCAAATACTTTTGCGTCATGATTCATTATATTTACTAGAGAAATATAAACGGTAGCACACGTATTTCGCAGATGCGCACAAAACTCCTGATTATCCAGCGTGTCTCGAGCCGCGCGCAGATGGCATTGTTTAGGGCCGCGCGCCGTCGTTTCTACTGCCACCACTGCCACCCGCACTCCTGCTCTCATAGGGGCAGGTAGAGACTGGAAGAGGGTGGCGCCGAAAGCGCTGAACAGGGAAGCTCTATGACAGATCGAGTGCTGACCCTGCTATCTTTGCGCATGCTCTCGACGACCTATTCCCTAGGATGCTTTGAAGCAGAGGCGATAGGTCGCCATAGCCACAGCTAGCCGCCCTTCCATTGCCGATTGCTATCATAAGTCGGATTGCCTTCATGTAGCGGTCGTCTTCGTCTCACGACATGACGACATCAGCCGAAGCGGCGGCGGCGGCCGCAGCAGCAGCAGATGCCGCCGTTGCCCGCGTGACCGGTCGCGGGAAATGCTCAATGGTCTTTCCGGTGACGATGGCCATGCCGACGGCTGCCTCCGCCTCCTTCTGCGTGTAGGGCACCTCCTCGAGCTGCTTAAGCCTCCGCCTGTGCGGCTTGCCCTTGTAATGGCTCTCGAGAGCGGTGGGCGTCTCAAACCACTTGGCACAAGGCACGCAGTAGTGGAGACCCAGGCCGGGCAGCTCGTCTGCCGCCTTGGTGCTGGTGAATCGGGTGAGGTGGGCCGCAGAGAGAGTATCGGCCTTGATTTGGTCAATGTCTCTGGGATCGGTGTCAGCATGATTCTGTTTTTTTTTGTTTCTTTTTGGGATGCATGGTTGTGCCTAGCTCTCTTAAACAGAAAGAGACATGGCTACTGCGGCTTACCTCGTCTTCCGCCTTGTTTTGGTCAGCGTTTTCTTGTTGGCGATACCCATCTTGATGCTTGTGGTGTCTCTTGGCGTGTGTATTGTTGCTCTCAAAAATCAACACAATGGTTTATTATCGAAACGTGATGTCGTCGAGTGAAAGTTTGATTTCACGTGGTGATTGTGAATGTGTGGGCCCGAAGTTTTTTTGGCTTATCTGATATCGTTTTCTTGAGTTTTATTTTCATTAAATTTAATGATCGGTCTACGAGAATGTACGGAGTACATACTTGGTTGGCATAATGCCCTCTATCTGATAGCGAGACACAGCCCCGGGCATTTTCGGTCCAGTCAAGTTCAAGCCATAGGCCATTACCATTGGCTACGCGAAAGGAGAAACTGCCACTAGCGAGCGTGATGCCGCCTGCAGCCCAAAACCGACAAATGTGCTTTTTTCCCCTCTGTAAGGGCAACACATGCTGTTCGTCGCGGGATGCGGCTACGGCGAATTACGGAGCAGTTATTATTAGGGAAGACGATAAGGCAAAAAAATGGCAATTGTGCCATGGGGTAAAAGGAGTAAAAGACACGAGGGCTGTCGGCCAGGCCGTGACGCCGAAGCACTCGCAGCTCGCAGCCGTCGGTCGATCGGAGTCGAGCGCGGCGTCTGTTCGTAAATACTCGGAAAAAAGCACGGCCACCGAGCCCGTAGGCTCATGTAGGCTCAATACACTGGGGCGCGCACGGCGCTAGAGCGACTATGCCACTATCCCAGGGAGCCCAAAAAGGCATCCGCCCCACCTAGGAAGGTCTCCAGACCAAACAAATCAGGTGGAAATGGAAACCTCTCGACAATGGCCAGCGTTGAGTGGAGGCCAGACAGGTCTCCAGGTCTACCAGGTCCCCACTGGCGTCATGTAAGTGCGCTGTACGGAGGCTACTAGAGCCTCCACAGACGAAACTTTTTTTCTCTTTGGCCCAAAGCTACATACGTACTCTACACAACCCCTCTGTCGCCGCAGTGCTTGGGCCCTGGAACCGAGCGCAGCCGCGTCGGCATCGTCGACATGCCGGATCGGCCACCGTTTTTTTATTCGCCATTATGAAATTTTTCAACCCCTTTAGCAGAAGGAATCGCGTTCTATTTTTTATTGTGCCATTGGCCTCCCGGGTGAGGATTGCCGGATCGGTACCTGATGCCCCCTTGTTCTCAATTATGCTTTCGTGCCAATCGCTTGTATGTACCTGTACATTTTATTCTTCCTTCAATGATTGGAGTACCCCTTTCGTGCGCCAGCTTAGTGGAATAACCACTACTGCGAGCCTGTGTATCAGACGACGCTTTGCCGGGTAGTGCTATGGTATGTAATTTTTGCTGTGCGGCATTTATTCGGCTGCTTCCTTGGACCGTTCGTGTTCAAGTTTCCCTCTCGTGCCCGTTGCCCTTCCATTTGCAAGCCCTCCCCACTCTAACTTGCCAGCCAGCGAATCGCAGCCACTGCTTTATAACCCAGCTTCCTTCGTGTGCTCGGTTGTGGCCTTGTCTTGCTCCGTGCTGTTGGGGAGCTGGTATACAATATGCTGTGTAGCTGCTAGTCGGTGCATACGACGTCTCTGTAGTTGCCGTGTGTGTACTGCATGTGCATGTACTTGCTCGTACACCTGTAGTTTCTGGCTGGAGCTGCGGCCGTTTCAGTGGCTACCCCGCCGCTGATGAGCGCTAGCCCTTCCATATCCGTAGCTGTCTGGGCGTGCGCCCCTTCCCGCCAAAGAGGACAACGCAAACAAGAAGACAGAGACATCAGCATTCCAGTTGCCAGACCCAGGCCTGTTCCGTACATAAACTACCAGAAGTGCGTTGCCCACAGTATCCGGATGCTTTCTGCAGCCAGAACTTGGCAGAGCTATCCCATACCTGTTCGAGGTCACCGTGTACCACACCGTTGACGTCGATGCGGTGGTGGCGACGAGTCCGCAACACGCACTAAAGCTGCAGTGAGCGCCACCAAGTCAGTACGCTGCTTCGTCCAGCGCACTTCACTGCACATGCAAAATGCCCATCGTTGCAGTGGGCCCCCAAGTGGCCACCCCTGTCCCCATCGCACTTGCAGTAATCCAATCCCGCTGATTCGCCCGCTCGACCGCCTTGCCTTTGTCGTCATAGCCGAGGAGACAGCGGGGAGGGCGGCCCCAGGGCATTTTCGCATTTATTCTGGCGTTTTATTTTATTCTGCCTGCTAGTTTGTGCCTCCATGTCTGCCCTCCTTCTGTAGGCCAGCCGCCCAGGAAAAGCCGACCGGCTGCTGCTCATGTTTATCTGCGGATTTTTAGCGCAGACCTACAAAACACCTCGTTTCCCTTCCTCCCCCCCGCCGCCGCCTTCCAGCACTTCCTTTCTTTTTCTTCTTCCGTTCTGCCTTGCCTCCACCCACAAACTCTCTCCCTTTCTCTTCCCTTTTTCTTCCTTCCTTCTTCTCGTACTTCCTCCCACATTCCCCCGTGGTTACGAGAAACGTAACTCATTATCTATTCTCCTCTTATATCCCCTCTTCTTATCTCGTCCGCCTTGTTTGCGTGAACGAGATTGTCGACGGGTTTCTCGTGGTGCCTCTTCCGGTCCACGACAGTCTAGCCATTGGATCCTGCTCTGCCAAAGGCAATTGATCCCTCCATTTCCTCTAGCAGGATTTGAGAGAGCCGGGTCTCTATAATCCCGCCCGCATTGAATTTTCTCCCTGCCTCCGTCGCTCACACGACCTCTCTTCATCTCCACATTCACAATGCTCGCCAGCCGCCAACTATTGGGCCAGGCGGCCCGGGGCCGCGCTGCGTTTGCCAGCGTGCCTCTTCGCCGCTCCATGGCCACGGTCTCCGACAGCCCGCTGGACCGCAAGGTGCGTTGCTAGTGTTATGATCTTCTCTTGCGCGAGCTGCCCCCGCTGTGCGTTAAATATCTCATAGAAAGGGAGTGACTAATCAACCGTCGTCATTCAACAGGTCAAGCAGAACAACTGGGAGGCCAACAACTTCATCAACTACAAGAAGATGTCAGAGAACCTCGCGATTGTGCGGTCGCGGCTGAATCGGCCGCTGACGTACGCCGAGAAGATCCTGTACTCTCACTTGGACGACCCGCACGGCCAAGACATCCAGCGCGGTGTGTCGTACCTGAAGCTGCGGCCCGACCGTGTGGCTTGCCAGGACGCCACTGCCCAGATGGCCATTCTGCAGTTCATGTCGGCCGGCATGCCGGCTGTGGCCAACCCCACGACCGTGCACTGCGACCACTTGATTGAGGCGCAGATTGGCGGCGAGAAGGATCTGGCTCGTGCTGTGAGCATCAACAAGGAGGTCTATGACTTCCTGGCTTCGGCTTGTGCCAAGTACGACATTGGTTTCTGGCGCCCGGGCTCTGGCATCATCCACCAGATCATCCTCGAGAACTACGCTTTCCCCGGTGGTCTGCTGATCGGCACGGACTCGCACACGCCCAACGCCGGTGGTCTCGGCATGTGCACCATCGGTGTCGGTGGCGCCGACGCTGTCGACGTTATGGCCAACCTGCCGTGGGAGCTGAAGGCCCCTAAGATCATTGGTGTCAAGCTGACCGGCCAGATGTCCGGCTGGGCCACTCCTAAGGGTGAGTTTTTCGCTGCTACGATTTTGGGCTATTCATCAGCGTCTTTTATTTGCTCCATTTTGCTAACTCGTTTAGACATCATCCTGAAGGTTGCTGGTATCCTGACTGTCAAGGGTGGTACTGGTGCCATTGTGGACTACTTTGGCCCTGGTGTCGACACCATCAGCTGCACGGGCATGGCCACCATCTGCAACATGGGCGTACGTTCTGTTTTTGATTTTCTCGCTTTCCCTATTGCCCCATTCCCCCCCATTACTTCCAGGGCAACATCTGACAAGACAGGCTGAAATTGGTGCCACCACCTCCATCTTCCCCTTCAATGACCGCATGTACGACTACCTTGCCGCCACCAAGCGCAAGGACATTGGTGACTTCTCGCGCGTGTACGCCAACGAGTTGCGCGCCGACGAGGGTGCCGAGTATGACCAGCTGATTGAGATCAACCTGTCTGAGCTGGAGCCGCACATCAACGGCCCCTTCACTCCGGATCTGGCCACGCCCATCTCCAAGCTCAAGGAGGCCGCCGAGGCCAACAACTGGCCCGAGGAGGTCAAGGTCGGCCTCATCGGCTCCTGCACCAACTCGTCGTACGAGGACATGACCCGTGCTGCCGCCATTGCCGAGGACGCCATGTCCCACGGCATCAAGGCCAAGGCTGTCTTCACCGTGACGCCCGGCTCCGAGCAGATCCGCGCCACCATTGCCCGCGACGGTCAGCTCAAGACCTTTGAGGACTTTGGCGGCATTGTGCTGGCCAACGCCTGCGGCCCGTGCATTGGCCAGTGGGACCGCCGCGACGTCAAGAAGGGCGAAGCCAACTCGATTGTCTCGTCGTACAACCGCAACTTCACCGGCCGTAACGACGGCAACCCGGCCACCCACGCCTTCGTCGCCTCGCCCGACATGGTCGTCGCCATGACCATTGCCGGCTCGCTGTACTTCAACCCGCTGACTGACAAGCTCAAGGACAAGGACGGCAACGAGTTCCTGCTGACCCCGCCGCCGCAGACCGACGGTCTCCCGTCGGACGGCTACGACCCCGGTCTGGACACCTACCAGGCTCCCCCGGCCGACCGCTCGACCGTGCAGGTGCAGGTGGCCCCGACTTCGGACCGTCTGCAGATCCTGTCGCCCTTCAACGCGTGGGACGGCAAGGACGCTCTGGACTGCCCGATTCTGATCAAGGCCCAGGGCAAGACCACGACCGACCACATCTCCATGGCCGGCCCGTGGCTCAAGTACCGTGGCCATCTGGACAACATCTCGAACAACATGCTGATCGGCGCCATCAACGCCGAGAACGGCGAGGCCAACAGCGTGAAGAACGAGGTGACCGGCGAGTACGGCGCTGTCCCGGCGGTCGCTCGTGACTACAAGGCCAAGGGCATCAAGTGGGTCGTTGTCGGTGACTGGAACTACGGTGAGGGCTCGTCGCGTGAGCATGCTGCCCTGGAGCCGCGCCACCTGGGTGGTTTGGCCATCATCACCCGTAGCTTCGCCCGTATCCACGAGACCAACCTGAAGAAGCAGGGCATGCTGCCGCTGACCTTCATTGACCCCGCCGACTACGACAAGCTTAACCCGGATGACAAGGTAAGTTTCAGAGAAACAAACGAAGAAGAAAAGAAGAAAAGAGGAAAAAAGACCGGACTTGGGCTAACTGAATAGGTTGACATCCTGTGCACGGAGCTGGCTGTTGGCCAGCCGATCACGATGGTTGTCCACCCCAAGGACGGCGCCTCGTTTGAGATCAAGCTGAGCCACACCTTCAACGCTGGCCAGATTGAGTGGTTCAAGAACGGCAGCGCTCTGAACACCATGGCCAAGGCGCACGCCAAGAACTAAGTGTTAAGTGCCAGTGATGGAGGGGGGCGCTTTTTTATTACGGGGACGAGTAGAAAGTAAAGAAAGCCAAAACAGCCTAAACCAACCAGAAAAAAATATGAAAACTTGCCAAACAAAAAAGACAAATTATCACATAACGACTCGTTCCAAGGCGATGGTTGGGAAGGGAATTGCCGGGGCGAAGAAGGGAAGGGAGGGCTGTTGTTGTGAATACAGGTCACCAACTAGTCATATATATCCGTCTTTTATTTACAAGTTAGTTTTCATTGCTGAAATGGCTGCGTGCGGATGTGACCATGCTCTGCAACAGATGGCCAATGATGTCGGCGAGTGTTGCGTAGATACAGATAAGCGATAAGCCTGTTTAGCCAATGCCTGATCTCGCTCAACTCCGTATGTACTATACCACTGCTATAGGCGACGTGGACGAACGCTAGTCGGAGAGGCAGTGGAGCAGGCACGAGACACGTCCGCTGGTTTGGCCAGAATCCCCCGAATTGCTCTTTCGCATCGCCAGCCACGGCCCATCGTTTTCGACCCAACGCCGACGCTCGACGAGATTTGCAGCAGAAACGGCATGGCGACACAGTGCTCTGCTTCCTTGTGACGACTCTTCTTTTTTTGCCCCCTTTTAAGCTGATTCGCGTGTCCGCCAACAACGCTCGGCCGTTGCCGCGATTTTTCTTGGCCCCCTTTCAGCCACACCTTTTTTTTTGCGCTTCGGTCCCCCTTGTCTCGCCCGATCGTGCGCCGCTTTTTCGGCCTGCCGCCCGACCGTACGCACCGACGCTCGCCTATTGCCTCACCCTCTCTGTTCTGCCGATAGTATGCCGCCGTCGTCGCCTCAGCCGCGGGCTGCCGGGCTCGCCGGATTCTGGCCGCCACGGGGCTCTTCGTCGTCGGGCCCGTCCTTTTCGTCGTCTGGGTTCAGCGCGGCGCGCTCATCGACGCGGTCGTACCTGCTGCGGCTGCCGCTGATCACGCGGGTGCTCCTGGGCCTGATTGTGCTGCTGTATGTGGCGACCCTGCAGTCGACATGGGATGTGCGGGCCTGGGGATCGATCACGCCGTCGGAGCTGTCGTTTGGGAACTGTGAGTGCGGGAGGATCGGGTCGAATGCTGTGGACAAAGAAAGAAACAAAAGTAGGAGAAAAGAACACACGCCTAACACCCCCAGTGTACAGGACAAACACCTTCCCGCTGATCCACGTCGGCCTCTTCCACACGGTCGCGAACCTGCTGGCGCTGACGCCGCTGCTGGAGCGATTCGAGAGCGAGCACGGCACACTGACGACGGCCGCGCTGTTCTTTGGGCGTGAGTGAAGCGACGCAAGGACGCGAGAGAAGCAACAGAAGAGAGAGAGCTAACATGCACAGCATTTGCCACGCTACCCGCGCTGCTCTACACGTTCACGGAGCGCCTGCTGCACCTCGACACGACCGTTATGGGAGCCAGGTGAGTCTTTCGCGTGGTTTGTTTGCGTCCACGGCCCCGCTAACCTGCAGCATCTGGGTGTTCCTCTTGCTCGGCGTCGAGGCCATGAAAGCGTACCGCACCAACCCGTCGTTCATGGTGGCGTCAGTCCCGATTCCGACGTGGACCACGCCGCTCGGTCCCGTGTTTGTGGTGGCGGCGCTCGTGCCGCGGACCAGTCTGCTGGGCCATCTGTCGGGCCTCGCCATTGGCTACCTCTGCGGCATGGGCTACCTCAAGTTCCTGGCGCCGCCGGAGCCGGCACTGCGGTGGATCGAGGGCCGGTTCAACCTGCTGGCACGGCTGCCGCACTACGTCAGCGTCGACCAGAAGACCTATGGGCGGTTTGGCGTGCTGCCGAGCGTGTCGGGCGGCCCCGGAGGCGCAACGCCGGCGATTGGGCTCGTGGGGTCGACGCAGCGGCTGGGGCCATGAGCGGGGATGGAGAATCGGGAATCGAGAATCGGGACTGAGAGATGGTCGATGTTCGTCGTCTCTGGGTCCTTCTTCTCTTCTTGCTGTGCTGTATTTCTTCACACTACATACGTGGGATGGGCAGGTAATATTATGACAACGGCGACAACGGCGTGTCTTGCTAGAAGGACGTGCATCTGGTGACGGGAGGAAGAGAGATATGTATATATATATTCGGGACTGGGCGTGCTGCTTGTCTTGGGCTACGTGTATTGCGGCGTTGAGGAATAAAAGCGACTGAGATAGCGTGGCCGTGTACTAAAGTAGTCCGTAGTGTCCGTACGACGTACATAACTCGTACTATACAGCGCCCCACATTAATGTTCACTACCTGTCCTCACCTCAAAGCTCCCCCTTTCGTGACGTCGAATCCGCAGCATGCTTCTGCCGCCGTGCAGCTTCCCACGATGCCGCGATTACTCTGTACGTGCCACTGTCTCGTCTGTCCGTCCGGCGATTTGATTTGGATCTGCGGCTGTCCCCTCGCCCGACGTCGCGTCTGCTGACCTCTGCCAATAGCTTCTCTAGGCGGCCTTCGACGCGATCGGCACCTCCAAAAGCTGCCGCCGTTCCTCTCGCTGCTGTGCATCCTCGTGGGCGTGGCGTCGCTGCTGGTGCTGCCGCTGGACTCGCACTCGCGGCGCACGTACATCTCGGAGAACGCGCTGCTGCCGGGCCAGGTGCACACGTACTTTGGCGGCAGCGACCAGCATGTGCTGCGGGCGTATCGCCACGAAGTGGCCGCGCTGCTCGACAAGACCAACGTCGAGGTCAACACGCAGCTCGAGGGCATCCTGACGGCGGCGGGCCTCAAGGTCGGCCGCCAGAACTTCACCTACCGCTCGGCCGGCGACGTGGTGGCCGGCGAAAACCTGTACGCGATTCTGCAGGCGCCGCGCGGCGATGCCACCGAAGCCCTGGTGCTGGTGGCTCCGTGGCGCAGCGTCGACGGCGAGGCCAACGCGGCCGGAGTGGCGCTGGCGCTGGCGCTGGCGCGCTACTTCCGCCGCTGGTCGCTGTGGTCCAAGGACATTGTCTTCCTCTTTCCGCCCGACAGCCTCGCCGGGCCGCAAGCCTGGGTCGACGCCTACCACGACGCCCACGACGGCCGCTACGTGAGTGCGCTGCCACGCAAGTCGGGCGCGCTGCAGGGCGCCATTGCGCTCGACTACACGCGTGCCGGGGCCCCTGCGAGCGACACCGGCGCCAGCCTCACCTTCTCGGCCGTGCACATAGTCTACGACGGCGTCAACGGCCAGCTGCCGAACCTGGACCTCATCAACTCGGTCGTGGCGATTGCCGGCGGCCAGATGGGCGCGGCTGTCTCGCTGCAGCAGATGTGGCGCCACGACGACGGCTACGGCGACCGGCTACGCACGATGCTGCGCGGGATGCTGCGGCAGGGCCTGGGCGCCGCCTCGGGAGCACACAGCGCGTTTATGGCGTATCACGTGGACGCGGTCACGCTGCAGCCGTACACGGCGACGTCGCGCACGCCCGAGGGCCACACGGTCGTGACGGGCTGGCAGCAGGACGAGATGGCCATGGGCCGCATTCTCGAGGGCACCTTCCGCAGCCTCAACAACCTGCTCGAGCACCTGCACCAGAGCTTCTTCTTCTACCTGCTCATGGGCCGCGAGCGCTTTGTCAGCATCGGCACCTATTTGCCGAGCGCCATGGTCGTCGCGGCCAACTTCACCATCATGGCCATTGGCCTCTGGGTGCAGAGCGGGCAGGCGCAGGCCGGCAAGGCCGACACGGCCGGCAAGACCGGCATGGCCGACAGCAAGGACAAGACAGAGACGAAAGCAACGGAACAAAAGGAAAAGCCCGCCGAGCGTGACCTCTTCCTGCCCCTCGTGGTCGTCGCCGCCTGCCAGGCCCTCGGCATTGCGCCACTCTATCTCTTCCACCACCTGCCAGCATGGGTACGTCTGCGTGTTCTCCCTCTCTTCCCTCTTGCTCATTCGTGACTGACAAGCAGCTCCTCGCCCCCGTGTTTGTCGCCTTTGCCGCCGCCAACGCCGTGCTCCCCCACATCCTCGCCCGCGTCCTCGCCTCCTACCGCCCCTCCGTCCAGCAGTTCCAGCTCATCAAGTCCTTCTCGCTGCTGCTGCTCGGCATGTTCCTCTCCTCCCTCGCCACCCTCAACTTCTCCCAGGCCCTCTTCATCGGCCTGCTTGCCAGCCCCCTCTCCTTCACGGAGCCCTGCCCCCACCACCCCGTCCTCCGCTGGATCTCTACCGCGCTTCTCAACCTCGTCTCGCCCCCTGGCGTGCTTGTCGTCTGCTGTGCCGTGTGGAAGCTCGACGTCGCCGAGGCCCTGCGCCTCGCTGCCTTTGGCTGGGACGTCTGGGGTATGTACACCGCCGTCGTCGTGTGGTGTATTTGGTGGCCGGCGTGGCTGGCCGGCTCCGTTCTAGTGCTCGGCCAGCCCAGCGCCCGCGCCAAGGCGGCGTAAGCGGGACGCGTACCAATGGACAATGTACGGTGTAGGTAACTACGGTGTTTGGAAAGTCGGCGCGCTGGTCACTTGCGTGCTGAGATCAAAAGAGGGTATATTTGCTATTTGGGATATTGCTTCAGCATGTATTGTATATAGACGGGAGACGACAAGAGTGGAAAGCAATGATTGTCATGTGTTAGGCCACGCGCTGTAGTCGATGTGTATTGTATCTATGTGTTGTACAAGACTCTACGTCCCATTCCACATGCATTTCGTGGGCTGTTCCTTTTGTTTTTCGCTTTGCATGTCCCTGGCAGGCTCCCCAGACGCTCGAAATACGTCCTGCCTGCCATCCCTGGGCGTCCCTCCCCCACCCTACACCGCCCACACGTCCTGGCCGACCTGCTCGATCCAGTTGCCCAGCTGGTTGACGCTGGCGCCCCAGTCGCCTAACCGCTGGCGCATGTTGTCGATCTGCTTCATGTCCAGCACCTTGGGCTGCACCCAGTTGATGTGCGCGACCTCGGCCACCTGGTCGATCGTGCCGCGCAGCAGCCCCAGGCTCAGCGCCTTCATCACCAGGTGCTCGATCTCGTCCGGCTGCACCTTGGTCTCCTGCGCAATCGTGGCAAACGACATGGCGCGCGCGTGCGGCGGCCGCCGGAACACCGCCTCGGTCAGCGCCGCCAGGTAGATCTTTTGCCGCAGCTGGCTGCTGTTGCGCGCCAGCAGCGGGTTGCCGGCGATGCGGCTGGTCAGGCGCTCGTACGCCCGCAGGTCGCCGCGGTTAAAGGCAAACAGCAGCTCGCGCAGCCACGCGTCGTCCTCGTCGTCCGTCGTCAGCGCGTCCAGGATCGGGTGCAGCAGCAGCTCGCCAAAGTTGTAGATGCTCGTCGACACGAGCGCCGCAATGCTCAGCTTGTACGCCCGGTCGTGGCAGTCGTCCGGGTCCAGCGACGCCATGTCGTCCACGCACGCCAGGTACAGCAGCGCGTTGCGGTAGTACAGCGCAAAGTCCATCTTGGCCTCGTAGTACGCCGCGTTCGTGTCGTAAAACGCCGCGTGCACCACGCTCTCCACCGCGTCAAACGAGTCCAGCACCCGCTCTGCCCGATCCAGGTCCGTCCGCGCCCCGTCAAAGTCCCGCAGCGTCAGCTTCACCCGCGCCACCGCAATAATGGCAAACACAAACGCATCCTGCGAGTCCTCGTTGTCCACCTTTTTGGCCACGTTCTCCAGGAACGCCAGTCTCTCCTGCTTGTCTGTTGCGGTCAGCGGAAGACAAGGACGACGGGAAAGGAAGAGAAGAGAAGAGGACAGAACTCACCCGCACATGCGTCCGCTGCCTTCAGCGCCAGGTCCACAAACTTCAGCTGGTTGATTCTATCCGCAAACTTGATGATAAAGACCTTGAAAAATGGCAGCCGCAGCGGGCCGCTCTCCTCGTTGTTGAACAGCACAATCAGCGCCTCCGTCAGCTCGTGCCACAGCTTCCGCTCCCATAGGTCGTTGATCACGATAATGTCCGCCTGCAGGTCGCTCGGCGCCTCATCGCGCTGCTCCTGCAGAAAGTCCACCAACGCCTCCGTGCTCATGGCTGCGGTTTCGAGAAATCGTGCTTTGCAATCGGCGGTTTCGTGCAAGGAAACTGTGGCAACGCTGAAAAGCAGAAACAAGCAGTAAACACTTTCAAAAACACCCTGTGGCCGGAATTACAGAAAATAGAAATCTGTGATGCTGCGGCGCCGTTGTTGTGCTTCGTCGTTGGCAATCCCCGTTGGAAGCTTCCCGCCAAAAGTGAAGTGAGCTTCTTCTCCCTTCTGCAAACGCGGCTCGAATGCAGCCTACCAAGCACCCCAGCGACCACCGGACGCTCCAGCTGGCCTGGTGGTGGGGAGGCGCCTAAACTGCTGACTACTCGCAGTTCTTCCAGTCGCCCGCAATATCGATTCTCCGGCTGCCAGGGCCCCTGTGCTTGTCCCCGTTTGTATCACGTGTCTCCCGCTCGCCCACCCGAGCGCTCCCGCCAATGGGGAGCCAACCATTACTTTTGCTCCATCTTCTTCCTCCAGCGCGAAAGAGAGACGCACCCGAGCGAAAATACTGAGGCCACTTGAGGTTCCCAAAGCCAGCCGCGCCGGCCCCCCCCCCCCCCCCCGCCACGGATACCGGAAGCCGGGGACGCTCGTCCGCTCGAGCCAATTGACCTCTCACGCCCTCCCAATCCAGCCTTTCTCCCCGATCCTCTCCTCCGGCCATGTCGTCGCTTCCGGCCGCCGCCGTGCGGTCTTCGCAGAAGATTGTCCGGAGCGCCCTCCAGCAGCAGCAGCGCCGAGCTCTCTCCGACGTCACCATCACACGCACCGGAAAGCCCATTCTCCGGGTCCAGGGTGGACGGTATGTCCGGCTAAAGTGTTGTGGTGCTGCACCGGGCGTCCTGTGCCGAAGCTAACTTGCTCTTTTTTAGGTCTTCACTCGGAGGTATGGCAATCTCCCTCCTCATACCGCAGCCAGCGGCCGCGAGCATATCGATAAACGCAATGCCCGAGAATCAAAGGCTGTCCAGAAGCTAACGGCAAAACAGGTCACACTGCTACGGTGTTCGGTGCCACGGGTGCTTTGGGTCGCTATATTGTCAACCGGCTAGGTGCGTGCTGTCTTGCTGCATGGACAGAGCTGCCAGCTGCCAGCGCAGCTTCATTGCCATCAGACAGTGGTTATACGTGCTAACAACACACCTCGACATGGACAGCCCGGCAAGGATGCACAGTGGTTATTCCCTTTCGTGAAGAGATGGCCAAGCGCCATCTCAAGGTGTCCGGCGATCTCGGCCGCGTCGTCTTCATTGTATGTCGAACCTTTAGCTCGTTCAGATCCGTCGTGGCGTCTATGCTAACGCAAAGCGCAGGAGTACGACCTGCAGAACACCGCATCGATCGAGGAGAGCGTCAGACACTCCGACGTCGTGTACAACCTGATTGGCCGGAACTACCCGACAAAGTATGGCAGCAATATCCCTGAAGTGTGGAAGTGCGGATGGAAGCGTAGTTAGCTAACACGGGCCTCAGGAACTTCTCTCTCGAGGACGTGCACATTGAGGGCACCGAGCGGATTGTCGAGGCTGTGGCCAAGTACGACGTTGACCGGTACATCCACGTTTCGTCTTACAACGCCGACCTCCAGTCGCCGTCTAAATTCTTCTCCACCAAGGCCCGCGGTGAGCTGGTCGCCCGAGACATCTTCCCAGAGACCACGATTGTGCGCCCGGCGCCCATGTTCGGCTTCGAGGACAACCTGCTCATCCGTCTGGCGGGCGTCTACAACCTGCTCACCTCCAATAACATGCAGGAGCGGTACTGGCCAGTGCACGTACGTGGTGCCACCTTTTGCTCTTTTTTCATGAGCTTCTTCTCATCGCTGACTATGTATAGGTCATCGACGTTGGCCACGCCCTGGAGCTGATGCTCTACGACGACAACACGGCCGGCCAGACCTATGAGCTATACGGCCCCAAGAACTACTCCACAGCCGAGATTGCCGAGCTGGTGGACCGCGAAATCTACAAGAAGCGGTGGCACATCAACGTCCCCAAGTCCATTCTCAAGCCCGTCGCCACGCTCCTGAACAAGGTGATCTATTGGCCGGTGCTTTCGGGCGAGGACGTCGAGCGCGAGTTCATTGACCAGACCATTGACGAGACCGCCAAGACCTTCAAGGACCTGGGCATTGAGCCAGGCGAGATCAGCAACTTTATCTATCACTACCTGGTGCGTTCCCTTTTCTGATTCTCATACATACTGCGATAGTGAACCAAAACTAACAACCCGTGCAGCAAGGATACCGCGGCGCATCCGTGTACGACCTGCCGCCAACAACAGAGCGGGAAAAGAAGGAGGACAAGCAGTACTTACACGTTGTCGACGACCAGTAGAGCTTGGTTTAGGGCTGTCTGGGATGTGCGTGCCGAGGTAGTACTTTCCGCCCATGTCTTTTTGCGGGAGGGGGTGTATATATGTGACTGTTACAGCAATGGAAGTAAAGAGCAAAAAAAACAACAATACATGTTAGAATGTGAAGCGAGAAGGCTGCGTCTACCGCCTAATACGTGCCAAATGCAAATAAATACGATACAACATTTTCCTTTTTTATTCTCGGCAGTGGAACTCATTCGGATTCATACGCTGTCTCGCTGTGGCGATATGTGTGTTGCTGGCTGTGTGTTAGTGAAGTGTAGTTTTGACTAATGGGAGCCAAAATCCGGTTGCAAAAAATTTTGAGCTTCGCCCTGCCGCCAGGCTTAGTGTGAGAGCAGTTTCGCACAACCTACCCCCTCCCCCCGTTAGACCCGTCGGTGTCGACCGAGATTGTCTGCCAGTCGGCCAGTTGTGACCATGGCGAGCGATAGTGATGATGAATTGTACGTTGTGGCTGTAGCAGCTGAAATTTCGGCCCAAAGAGGGGTTTTTTTTAACACCTACAGTAGGAACCTCTCGTCGTCCGCTCTGGACGCCCTCAAACAGTTTTATGCCGAGCGCGACGACCACGCCAAACGCTTTGCCGAGCTGCAGTCGGCCATCGAGGTGGATGTTGATGAGCTCGGCGACCAGGAGGGTGGCACGGCCGGCGCAAGTGCTGCGCCGCTGACCATGGACGCCTTCCAAGAGGACTGGAACGTGTCGCAGTTCTGGGTGCGTTGCATGCGTTGCATGCGTTTCGACTGTCTACTGATGGAAAGCGACTACTGCTAACTCGACACATGTCGAAAGTACTCGGATGAGACGGCCGCTCTGCTTGGGCGCCAGCTGTTGGAAGGCACAGACGCCTCGTCGACCATTGCGGTGGTGTCTGCGCCGAGTGTCTTTGTGGCTCTGAAGAACCTCGTGGTAGGTGACGATGTTGTGAAGAGACGGCGATTTGCTTTCTAACGCACTGCTATAGGCTGGCCTTCCGAGCGAGAAGCGGCCTCGTCTTTATTTGCTAGAGTACGACCAGCGGTTTGCCGTCTTCGGCTCCGAGTTTGTCACTTACGACTTCCACAACCCTTTCAAGCTGCCAGGTAGGACTGCTTCCACGCGCTTTTACCAGCATGGCGTATTCTGACAACCCTTTTTTTCTTCTTCTAGCCTCCCTGAAAGGCTCTGCAGACCGAATCATCTGTGATCCTCCGTTTCTCAGTGAGGATTGCCAGACCAAAGGTACGTAGTTGGCAGTCCCCCACCCCCAGCACATGTTGGCTGACGCATCGTCTCTCAGCGGCCATGACCGTCCGGTGGCTCGGCAAGTCATCTTCGGCAGCTACGACAGGCACACCGGCGGCGACTCGGGTCATTGTGTCCACTGGCGAGCGGATGGGCGAACTAATCACGTCGAAGCTGTACCGTGCCTATGGTATTCGCACCACGACATATGAGCCTCGTCATGCTCATGGCCTTAGCAACGAGTTCTTCTGCTTTGCCAACTTTGAGTGTGCCGACTGGACCTGGCGGGCGTAGCACGTCTACTTCGTACAAACGCAGATACGCATGCACGTCTTGGTAGATGTTCACACGCTTATGGACGGAGCAAATAGGAGGACAGTCTATTTCGGCGCCGCGCACCATGATAGCCATACCACCTTATTTCTTTGTACCTCATGTAATTGGCTGTACTTTTGTCCTGCTTATCCAAAATACCCCAAAATAGAGAGAAGGGTTTGTATCAATGGAGAGGCATACAGTTTGCAGACCATAGGAGATACAGGAAACTGGTAACCAAAAACCCCCAAAAAACAAAGATCATTATGCCGTTAAGAATAAGAACAAAAAAGGAGAGTGAAGCATAACAAAAAAAAGAATACACCAAAAATACTAAAAACAACCACAACTCCTTTCCCAAGCCATAGATACACGGCATACGGTAGGCTTTGGGTTGTTTGATTCATCATTCCAAGATCCAAGCCGGAACACAAGCCGTCCGGATATCTTTAGCAACAAAGAAGACGCCGAGTATGATGTAGAGCAGCAGGAACAAACTGCAGGACACAGATATCTAAAACAGACACATCCAAAAAACCGAAAAGGGCAAAAGGAGCGGGGAGACAAAAAGACCGCTCTAGGCTAGAGAACGGATGATGTAGAAGAGAAGGTAAGCCTTGGCACCGAGGACCTCGGAGTTGGGTGCGAGCTGGACGCGGTGGTCGTTAAAGGCAAACCACTGGTCTTTAAGGCGGCAGTAGGCGACATAGTGGCCTGTGTCGATTTCTCCGACGTGGACGACGACGCTGAGCAGGTCGTAGACGCACGAGCGGTTCAACTCGTAGCTCTCGCGGGAGTCTTGGCCCTGGGCGCGGCTGCGATTGGTGTAGGGCAGCATGTTAAGCTGCAGGGGGAACTCGACAGGCGTGTCGACTTTGACGGCCTTGTCGTGGCGTCCTTGTTTGTATTCAAACCGCTATTGGTCAGTATTTTGTATGTTTAATGTTTCTCCCCTCCTTCTTTC
>LLKO01000001.1:1433680-1519937 GCA_001513895.1 Graphilbum fragrans
TTCGTGTTGGGCTTTGTCCCCCATCCCCCCCCCCCCCCCTCTCCCCCTTCCCTCTTCTGCCTCTCTCTCTCTCTCTCTCACCACTCACCTTAAGCTGGATGGAAAGAACGTTGGGCAGTGACTTGATCGTGGTCTGGCGGCGCGCAAGGCGCGTCGAGTTGCAGTTGTGGCAGCGATACTCGCACTTGTCAGACTTGATGTACTCGTCGTCGAGACACTGCTTGAGCGTCAGCTTTTGTTGGCCGCTGCCGCCGGCCATTTTGCGCCGGTTGGTCTCGACACCGAGGCTGAGGTCGAGAAACGACTGCACCTGGTTGGTGACGCCGTTGCACTGCTGGCACGTCGTGGTACTCTGCAGCTTGCCGTAAAAGGTCTGGTGCACAATGCAGTTGCACGAGTGCTCGCTGCCGTGTTCTGGCTTCTTGCCGTCGCCGTTGCGTTCGTGCAGCTCCTCAGCCAGAAACTGGAAGAACTCGTGCGCGTCTTGCTCCTTGGTCGTCACCAGGTTGGCAAACGCCTTCTTCTCCGAGATCCAGAAGCTCGACAGAATGTTCGCGGCCGTGTACCCGTTAGTCGTCTCCTGGCCGTAAAACTCCTGGAACACATCGTCCATGGCACAGCTGAGGCAGTGCGGTATTTCGCAAGTGGCGCTCTGGTGGCCGTCACTCAGGTAGAAGTTGCGCAGCAGCGGGTTGTGCAGGAAGCTCTGTAGAATCACGTTCTGGTAGCACGTCGCCCCGGCGTTGTAAATGCCTCGAAGGCCACTCGCCCGGCACGAAGCCAGTGTCGTGTTGGAGGCAACATAGCGAGGGTCGTCCTTCAGCGAGTCAGAGAACAGCTCGTCGTGTTTCCGCTTGCGGTTGGCTATGTGGTAGGCACACGCCGGTTAGCATATCTGATATACTGCTGCACTCCTCCTTTTGTTCATTTCTTGCAGCAGCACTCACTAGAGAACGAGCCCGTGCCAATCTTGCGCAGCCGCAGCTCTTCGAGAGAGGGGTCGTAGACAAAGTCATCGCACATGTGGCAGTAGAGTATGCCGCTGCGAGAGTCGACATCTATGATTCTTGTTAGTGGCTGTGAATGGTATACTACATGCCCTCGCGGGGCAGGTTTCACGACGTACAAAAGCGGTGGCCCTTGACCCGGCCGTGCTTTGCAATGTCCTCTTCTGTGATTGTCGTAGGACACTGGAGACAGAGGAAGGTTGATGTCAGACTCGTACACGGCAGGCCATCGGGGCCTTTGTATGTCTGTGGCACTATCGGGGGCTGGTCGAATATCTTGCGGAGGATCATCTTGTAGTGGAGGATGGAGGTGTTGATGGCTTCTTGTCCCTGCTCGAACAGGCGCTGGACATGTTCTGCGAGCTACTGTTAGAATACAATGCAAACCCAGCTCGTAAAGGACAAGGAGAGGTATAACATACCGCAGCCGTACATGGGCATGCCGGGCGTGGGGCTCTTTAGCTTCACCGTCTTAGGGCTATTGGGGGTGGTCGGTCTTGACGCCATGCTGGGCAATCTTGTGATGGTTCTCGGCCACAGCGGCCAGCACAGCGTTGGTTTGTAGGTGAATGATGCCTGGGCACTTTTCTTCTGTCACCCGCCGCGGATCTCGAAATCGTCGGTCCGTAGCGGGTTGTTGGCAGGGGAGGGTGGTCAGACGTGGGTGATATGGGGGCGATAGCTGAATCTCGCCAGATCTGGCCGCTTGGACGAAGGTTTGGGCTGAATAGAGCTGCCCTGGAGAAAAATCCGGGGTGGGGGATATATGGGGACGGAAATCTATGGCTTGGCCTGCATTTGATGCCCAAACCAATGCGATGCTCGTTTCGGGGAGTGGTCAGGTCGATTCGCTGCTCGGAATTTGTGGTTTAGGAAGCACAGAGGCAATGTGTCGAGACACGGATGGCCGAGGCAGAGTTCTGTCGTCTGGGCTCGAGCGGCGTGACAAGCCGGTGCGTTCTTGCTTCTGCGCTTCTTTGCTTCGGACAAGGTGGCTCCGTAGTTGTATATTTGGGAGGAAATGGGAATGTCACTGAATTGCTTTTTGCGGACGAGCAGTTTCAAGATACTTTTGGCTTCGAAATAGGTGGAGAATACAGTGGTTTAGTTCGTTGGTTAGCTGTAAGGAGTGGGATGTACTTGCAGTCCTTGGCGTCGAGTATGTCGATATGGTTCAGTCGGCGTGCGGCTGTATTGGAGGATGTGCAAAGCAATGGGAACAGCGTGGTAGAAGTGTGAGGGGGCTGGACGAGCGATTGAATTGTGCTGAACCTTGATTCAGCTGGAGCTGCATCTAGGTGAACCTTAAACGATTGGAGTGTGAATGCCGTATTGTAGCAGCAGTTGTAAAATTATTAGCGGGTTTGGGGCGATGCTTACCAAATCCCAGCCTTATCAGCACCTGATCGGAGCTTATCGCAGCACCCATAGCACATGGGAGCTACTGCACATATGTATTGAGTACTCCGTGCCAGACACGCTTTCACGGCGACGCGGTTAACAGTTGTTAGCGGCCGTGGTCGCTTGTGAGCAGCCGCACATCTAGTGAGGGGAAGCTGAGCCGGCCCGCTATGCGAACCTCAACCGAGGCTGGAAATAGCGCCTGTCCTACCAAAGAGTGTGTGACCATTGAGGAAATGAGGAACACATGCGGTGAAGACGTCATTTTGGACGGTCGCTGAGTCTCAACTTGGGCCCCCAGCGACAAGATATCAGGCACCAGCGAATGGAAAACAACCCGAAAATTACCACCACACCCAACAAACTCCCAGCACAGTCGGCACCCCCCTGGCAAAGATCCCGAGGAAGAGCATAGTTTGAGACAAAGCAAAACAGTGAGCCTGGCAAATCAAGGCAGCTCCCCCCGATTCACGTCCTTTCCCGAAATCAGATATCAGACAACGGAGCAGACACATATGACAGTACGGCTAGGGCTCTGCTTGCCTCGACGACTACAAATACGAATACAATATCAAGCACCGATTGTCCACTTGCGGTCTCAGAGCACCGTCGCCCAGACGTCTTCGATCATGGCTACACAGTTAGCAGCCCTCCCCGAGGTCGAGCGCCTCAGCTCGCGGTGCATCCGCATTCTCGGCGGCAACCCCGGCAAGTTCACGCTCCAGGGCACCAACACGTATCTTCTGGGCACCGGCGACCAGCGCCTGCTGGTGGACACCGGCGAGGGCATGGCATCGTGGGGAGCAGCTCTAGCTCGCACGCTAGCTGCCGAGAAGGCAACACTGGCCGGCGCACTTATCACCCACTGGCATCCGGATCATGTCGGTGGCATTGACCAGGTGCGCCAGCTGCAACCCAACGTACCCGTGTACCAGAGCCAGATCGACCGCGCCGGCCATGCCAGCAGCGACATAAGCAACTCAGACGCTGCGGAGGACGTGTCCGGGGTCAAAGACATTGTTGACGGCCAGATTTTCCGCGTCGATGGTGCTACGCTGACTGCTGTCCACACACCGGGCCACGCCACCAATCACATGGTCTTTGTCATCGAGGAGGAGAACGCTGTGCTCGCAGGCGACAATGTGCTTGGCGCCGGTACCGCCGTGTTCGAAGGCCTGGCTGTATATCTGCAGAGCCTCGCACGCATGCGCACGCTCTACCGCAACGAAAACGGAAACGGAAACGGAAACGGAAACGGGCGTCTGTATCCTGGCCACGGACCCGTGGTGGCCGACGGCGTGGCTAAGATTACTGAGTACATTACCCACCGGCAGCAGCGCGAAGACCAGGTGGTGCGGCTGCTGCGGACACTGCATGCCGGACAAGACAGGACGCACGTGGCAGATGCGCCATCGACAGAAGGGACGCCATCCCCTTCTCCTGCGTCATGGACCCCTATGCAGCTGGTCGAGGTCATCTACGCTGACGTCCGCAAGGATCTGTACCCGGCGGCAGAGCGAGGCCTGGTCCAGATTCTCCACAAGCTCGAAAAGGAGGGCAAGGTGAGGCTAGACGACCACGGGAGCTGGACACTAATTAAAGACCGCTCGCCATTGTGAGGTGGGTGGCCATCTATCAGACGGTCAGTCTAGCCATCTAGCCGTCTGGCAGACGCTTAGCACCTGTGTTTCGGCTCTTATCGTCGCAGCGTATATTTCGCATCGGTCGCATTCTCGGATTCACATCCCACTACTTGTCCCATTGCACTTGTCATCATGCAACCCCCTTTCCTCCCCCTCACACCGTCATGGCTCGACCCGGTACCGACTCACGGTCCGGACCTCAGCTATTCGCGTATCTGTTAGTCGGGGGGTCTTATTAGACGCAAGAGCTGTCATGAGTGGAGAAGATATGCGATGGCCCGCGTTGGATCACAGATGCGGCTGAAAAGCCTTTGATTTTCTTCTTTTTTCTCAGGCCCCAACTGCTGCAAGCGACCACTAGCTAGATACTGAGTGTAGGAACTGACGGGATGGTGTATGAGCGGTATACCAAACGCAGCCTTCCCGCGATGATTGGATTGCCCGAGTCTCAGCCGCATGTATACTTTTGCTACTAGCGATGGTCCTAGTTTGATATTGAAGAGAATGCCAACAGCAAATAGACATAAATGCACCAGTCAAGACAATGACGTCTTAGCGCATCACCCGGCGTAACAACATATGGGCAAGACGGACTGATCGAGATGTGCCTGCGGCGAATACATTTACTACGGTTTCTTTGTTGGCTGGCCTCACCCTTTCTGGCCGCTTAGACATCCAGCGTCATTCGTGAACGGCAGCTCCATAATCGTGTAAAGCAAATACAGGGTCACATATAAAATCAGATGACCTATTCCCTTAACCTAGCCGGCCGTAGAACTCCGAGCTGCCGTTCCGCAGATCCCGGTGCTCTGTGCCGGAACCGATTGCGGCCGTTTTTATTGGAGAGGTCAGCGAGCAAATCAAACGAAAGGCGAATACCAAGAAATGCCCATATAGGCAGCTACGTCGTACGTTGGAGGACTTGGGCGTGCACACCCGAAAATGAAGCTACGGGAAGCTACGGCCGCCTCGGGTTCCGACAGCACAATAGAGCCCCGCTTCGCACGACAGTTCTCTTCTTCTTGACGGCCTTCTGCGCCCAGCCGTCTCGTTCCATATGGGCTTCCCTTCTCTACGAGTATGGGCAGCTGCTTTGCCTGTTTGCCGATGCCAAGAATTATAGGCTAGGCGGCCGGATGGCCCGGAGAGCGGTATGGGATTGAAAGGGAAAGAACGAACCAACAAGACCGCGATATCCCCACACGGTACGGCGCCCAACGGAGCATGACTTCGCTTGTTCGCGCTCTCGGCTTTTCAGGTCACATGGTCATGATGGCGCCGAATTTGAACACGATAGAATACCGTCGTTCTGTTCTACGATGGTTGGGCCCTCACAGTGGTACCTAGAACGGAGCCTGTACCCGGCCTTAAGACTGGGTGTGTAGTGTCCACTGAGACTATGGCCATTCCCAAATATACACTAGGGCTGACCCGCCGCTGCTGGTCTTTATTTAAGGCCTAAACCGGCTCTGAAGGGTTATTCTCATCTTTTTTTTCTCATCGGCATCTTATAGCGTAACGACGATATGGAGTGCATTCGCTAGCTCGCGAGTTCCCGTCAGGCGCAACTGACCGCTTTTGCCTCGCACCAAGGCTCACTCAGAATGCCCGCACAGTCAGATCAGAAAGTCGGGCGAGGAGGTGTGAGAGGAGGGGGGGAGAGAAAGGTGAGATTATTGTCTGAGACGCAGCGCAAAACCCAATGGTGAGTGCGTGCGAGTTGCCCACATTGCAGAAGAAGAAAAAGCATGTGGCAGTAGTAAAAATGTGTAAGAATATATCCCAGTCCGAGAGACCTGAATGGTCTTGGTCTGTTGTGGTTGCAGTGGCAGTCGCACTGTGCGGTATACTACCCGCGCAGCAGCTAGCACTTTTCCGCAGTACCGAGCACGACCATGGATTTGACTCCGTCTTTTAGACACATGTACAAGTAAGTGCTCCGTACTGGTAGTTGTTTGCAAAGTCTGCAGCTCTGCAGCAGCTGCGTGCAAAACCTCGACCGCATATGCATCATACCCCTCCTTGGAAGATCCTCGCCCTCTGCCCAATCATTGGCGAAGAGACGTATCTAGCATCCAGCCACCCCCATATATGTACTCGCATGTGTACAGCTGACGCTCAACCGGTGACACTAAATTGGAGCTAAGTAGACGGGCTGCATTGGCAGGCAGGCTCACAAGGCCATCTTCCCTGTCGCTCCGTCTTACATACACGCACGACGACACGGATGGTCGAGTTTGCGGTCTGACGGGATTTTTGCGAGTTTTTGCGAGCAGCACACTGTCGATGGATTGCAAACGGACCAGTGACGAGTACAGCGATGTGGAAATGGGGCGATCAACCTTGGCTCATCACAAAGTACGAGAAGCTGCGTCCTTCTGTACGAAACAAGGACGCAAGCCATTGCTCGTCCGCGAGTATTTCGCTGCCTAGACATGCCACACGCAAGGAGGCGAAAAGGCAATCTATTTCAGATGCCCTTGGGCGGTGGCCGGAAACGTAAGGAAGAGAGCTCCGTACTCCGTCTAACAACGGCCCATGGGAGAACGGAAGCGAAACAGGACCCAGGAGGCAAGGGCTGCGTTCATCGCGAGATCGGCCGGATAAGAGCTGGCTTTACGGAGCAGAGCCATTCGTACGATATAATCTCGTACACAGTACGAGTACTCCAGAGTCGAAAATGGACAAGGGTAGGGGTTTGTGAGTCTGTGCTTTCAGTCCGTGCAGATCAACGCCTTTGGCATATCACTGCCTCCAGAACAGAACTGAAGTGAGCTCGTTTCTGCTTGCCGCCGTGTGATTGCACGAATAGAGACCGGTTACGATTACGAGTACGAGCGAAGCATCATAGGAAGCGGGGATGCCCTCCTCGTCTCCCGCCTCGTCGCATTGGGCACATGCGAACATGTGTACTATGACCAGTTATTCCCCCTTCCTGTCATTTCTCCCCAACACTAGAACGCGAAATAAGGACCTCCATACCCAAGAGTCTGCTTCTCTCTCTATCTCTGCTCATCCTCCTTGGCACATACGATCGTCGGGAAACGGAGAAGCGCTGCGCGGTTGGATTGGCCGTCGTGGCCGAAGTCGTAGCCGTGTACGTACTCGTACTCCGTATGGAGAGAGAGCGCTTACCGTACACTAATAAGACAGAGAACGCACCAAGCCCGCCGTACCGCGGCCGGCAAGAATTGCGTCACATTGTACTTACAATGAGCGCAGTCGTAAATACGAGCACACAGGAATATACAACCTCCATTAAAGTACGCGAGGCACCAGCCCCGAAGAGCGGAACATTGCACCCGTGATGGACGGCGAGGGACACAAAAAAAGAAAAAGCGGTGGACAAAGGGGGGGGGGGCCGGTGTCGTTGCGCTCGCAATTATTTTTCCTATAAGGGCTTGGTGGTGTCGCCGTTGATCACCATCGATGGGGGAATTACGTCGTACGTCCCCCGGAAATGCGGTAGTAGCGCGCCCCGGCGTTTGCACAAAACGCCGAAGTGTAGCTAATCACCGCTACTTTGGTGGCTCAACCGATATTGGGGGCTGGTCTGGTGTACTTTTTTGTTTACTCGACCACTTACTCGTAGTGTTGGCAGCCGTACTTGTACGAGTACATACATACAGTTTTGGGCTGTACTGTACTCGTGGTTCCAGCAAGGACGACTGGCTACGACTGCAGAGTATTGTACATATACATGGATGATGCATTCAGGGTCTCTGGCGGCCGGCTAGCGCCAGAGCCAAACCCACATTCATCTGCCTGTTACTGTATTGCATCGAGATCGTGAGTTTTGGGCTGGCTTGGGTTTGGCTGGGCTCTCCGTGCTTTTCCGGCTGCTGGGTCCTGTCAGGGTCTGGCTTGCTCGTGCACGGAAGTATGAGTGCTCACTCCGTGCAAAATTACGAACCACGGAAATTGTCCGGTGCCAGGCCTACCACATCTCAAATACCATCACAGCCCAACAAATACCATGCAAATAAGCGGCAAATCGAGGCAGCACCGTGCCGAGAGCTCATGTCCTTTGCGCTTCGCTTCTGCCTACTGCATACGTCAACACCTACTCGCCCGCTGTACCAACAACTACTTGGACGCGTGGTACGAGTACGTCGGACAACAGCGCACATTCTCGGAGCGGAGCTGCGCCTGACGTGTCTGTAGTACGACGACGGAGCAGGCAGCGGGCAAGCTGCAACCACAGCTCTACAACGGCCGTCCGACCAAACTGCCGTCATCTCGGGTTTTGTCAGGGTGCGGCAGAGACAGCCTCCTCTGGCTCAGTCCTTCTGGCCTGAGGAGGCCGAATTCTGGTGCGGCCCATCGAACGATTGGTATCATGTCGGCGCCCCCTTGTTTGGAATCTTATCACTGTTTTTCTTCTGATCATGGACTTACTGCCCCCCCCTCTAAGCCACTGTATCTGTGTTGTCGCTTTATTTCTTCCAACCGGCTCCATTCGGGTAATACTCGCAAAAATCTCAAATCCTGGTCATACAGTTGAGGTGAGAAATGGCCTTTCAGGAGTCCCTAATACGTACGACTCTGTGGCCCATCATGAATTATAGTGCTACCATGTCGTTTTTGGTTGGTGGCGTTTTTCGTAGGCACCAGTAAGTAAACACAATTTCATTGATTCCTTCATGGCTCGCCGGCCTGCAACGGAGGCATGCACAACGACGCAGCATGCAGGAAAGCCAGCGAAGGTGTAAGATGCGGTGGGTGTATTACAAAGCGCCTTGCCGTTGCCGCTGAGACCTGTTCGTAGCATCTATGTACGCTGGACCCGCTTCCGCACTGTACAGACTGTGTGGGGAGCGCTGAAAGCTGGCTATAGAGGATGCATGCAGCTACGAGTATGGACAAGAGTGCACTGGTGACTGCCAGCAGAAACAGCACCCCTGCTAATGAAGCCATTTCTCCATCTTTCTGGGCTGCCCGGGATGTTCGGATGTTCTGGCGACCAAGGCTACGCCACGGCCGATACCTCATTTTCTGCAGCCCATTTTTTTTCTTTTTTTTCTTTGGCTCTTGGCCGGCTTTGTCTCGTAAGGCCGTCCGCCCAGAGGCAGTCCACACTGGCACATGGGTGGTCTGACTCAACTTCGACCCGGACATGAGTTAGTTTGTCATCTGCCAGAGGTTGTAGTCCCGCTGAGAACCGGTGCTCGGCGACACAATCGCCCTAACGTCGTTCTTTCCTTCTCTTGGCCATCTACAAGTACATATGTACTTTCTGCCTGTACTGTACTCCGTATTTTGCCTCTCTTTCCCTGCCTGCCTGCTCTCTGTGCTGCAAGTGCCAAGGGCCCTTCTATTACCAATGCACCCTTCTCCGGCTTATACACGGTACATGGTACTCCGTCTTCTCTCACCCCCCAACACCACTCCGGTCTTTCTCTCGTGTGTATTGACCTGCGACTAAGCTCTCTTCGTCCATAGCTGCCCGTAGTCGCAGCTTCCGTAGATGTACATAATGTTTAATAAGTCGCCGAGCTCTTTATATATCTATGTGCTCTTGGCTGCTCTCTCTTTTCTTTCGTCCACGGAGCTATAGATTTTCTCCCCCCCTGTTCTCCCCCCTCGCCTCCTCCCCTTTCTCTTTCTTCTTCTTGCTGTCTTCCTCACTCTTCTCTTCTTTGGGTCGGAACACAGACACACACCACACATACACAGAAGAGACGAACGTACTTGCAGATTCCTTGGGACATTCCGTGTCTGGACAAAGCACCGCTCTTCCCCGGCCTCATTAAAGGGTTTCTTGGCCACCTTTCTCGGCGTACTGCCATACGTTTGAATTTCCGCACACCACTGGATCGATTTCTGGCGTAAATCATACCGATAACCGCACCATTGCTTAACCTGCGTGAACTGGCGGCAGAAGGTAGCCCCTAGAAGCTATTTTCAAGTAAGCGAGCGACTCAGAAGCAGAGCTGCATACCACCACTCTCTGTCCACGGCATATTGAAAGAAAAATCAGCGGCGGAGGGAGCAGAAGCAGCGGAGAGTTAGCAACACTCCCAGCACACAAAACAGCAGCTTCGCGGCTTTACAGACGGCAGAGAAAGTAACAGAACAGCACCCAGCCAACATGCTGTCAATACGGCGCTCTACAGCTGCTTCGGCGCTGCTAGCAGGCGCTATTGTGCTTGCGCTTGCGCCCGCCGTTGCTCTTGCGCATGGCGGCGAAGACGAAGCTATGGATATGGGCGGCGATGCCGACATGGACATGGATATGAGCACCAGCAATGCGACAGAGGCCGTCAAGACATACCCGCCCACGTACTTTGCGCATCCCGAACACACTGCTATGATTTACGCGCATATTGCGCTCATGACCGTCTCCTGGGTCTTTGCGCTTCCTGTTGGTAAGTTTTTAGAGGCCTTCCAGCGGTGTGCCAGCGCCCAGAGGCGAACAGCGAGAACAGGCGACGAAAATGAGGCACCAGAGTAAAATCCAGGCAAAACCGAGCAATTACAGGCTGCTAACATAACGCTCTCCAGCTGTCATGCTGTCTATTGCGCGCTCGCGCTACACCCTGCTTTCGCAGTTGGTGTTTCTAGCAGGCAATGCCGTGGGTGTCTTCTTCTCGGTCATCTACAACGCGAACACGCCGGATCTGTACCCCAACAACGCCCACCACAAGGTCGGCTGGATTGCTACGATTGTTGTGTCCACGCAGGTTGTCATTGGCTTGCTTGGGCGCATTGCTGGGGCCTTTAAGAGCCCCAGCGGCAAAGGAAGCGGCCACAGCAGAAACAGCTCTGGCACAGAGAACAGCATCAGCGGCAGTCACTCATGCGCTAATGGCATCAGCCGGAGCGAACGCCGCGGTTTCATCCCCGTGTCTACTGAGGCCATGGCCGAGCACCACAACATGCACCACATGCACCACGCAGCATCGCCGTATCGCATGTCCAACGACAGCGGCCAGGGCACAGAGCCGAATACTGAGTCGCTCCGCAGCAATTCTGTGTCGACCAGCGACGGCCAACTGGACCGCACCAAGGAGAGCTTTGACGTGCCGCTTGGCGACGACCGCAGCTCGCGCCAGTACGACGAGGACGAGGATGACGACGACTTGGAGGCCCACATGCCCTCGTCTCTGCACCGCCACGAAAAGAGCAGCGGTCCGGTGTACAGCATCGCGCGCAGGGTGGCCGACAAGATCTCGGCGCGGGCTTGGCGTGTGCTGCAATTTGGCTACAATTTTGTGGACCGCACTATCCTGATTCTGGGCTTCATCGCGTTCACTCTCGGCATCATTGCGTACGGGCGGTTTTTTGTGAGTTTTTTGTGTTTTTTTGTCGTTTTTGTCGTTTTTGTCGTTTTTCGTTGCTTTTTGTTTCGTTTCATTTTGTTTATATCGCTGTTGTTGTTCACCGTGAACTGGTGGCCAATGAAAAACCAGGGCGATGCGATGGCGATGGTGGTGCTAACAAGGCTCAAATAGGAGGGACACGGCATTTTTAGCGGGTTGGCGCATTGGATCAAAGGCGGCATTTTCTTTTGGCTTGGCATTCTCACGCTTGGCCGCTGGGCTGGATGCTTCGGCGAATGGGGTTGGGTAAGTTGCACGGCTGGTCCGGGCGACAGCGTCCATTTTAGGAGCATTGGCATCGCACAAATACTGACAAGTGACATTGACTTACAGGCGTGGAACGTTCGGCCCAGGTCGGCGTCTCAGAAGTGGCGGCCGTCTGCCGAATTCGTCGAGAGCTTCCTCATCTTCTTCTACGGCGCCACCAATGTGTTCCTTGAGCATTTGGGCGGTGCTGGCAAGGCCTACAGCGCACAAGATCTCGAGCACGTCTCTATTACGATTCTTTTCATCGGCGGTGGCCTGGTGCGTGTCTCTCTTTTCTTCGTTCTTTTATTTCCCCCTCCATATTCTCTTTTCTCTGTCTCGGGTAGCGTTGGCTAACATACTTTCAGTGCGGCATGCTCATCGAGTCAACCCGCATTCGCGATCTGCTGAACACGACAGTCACAGAGGCCGCTCATGAGTATCCCGAGCACCTCTATCACGAGGATGAGCGCGATGTTCTTCGCCCCCCTCCTCACTACGAGTTCTCCATCAACCCCATCCCGGCACTTGTGATTTTGCTGCTTGGCATCATGATGAGCTCGCACACGCAGCACACAATGATTTCCAGCATGATCCACAAGCAATGGGGCAACCTGCTCACCGGTGCTTCGTTTGCCCGTGGCTTCAGTTATGTCATTATGTACCTGCGCCCGCCAACGTCCATCCTTCCGTCACGCCCGCCCACGGAGCTTCTGGCCTCTTTCGGTCTGATTGCCGGCGGTGTCATTTTCATGGCGAGCGTTAGTACCCCCTCCCCCCCCCCCAAAAACGATCTCCGTCAAAAACTAACACAACACAGAGCGGCGACACTGTTGAGGGCATGATCCACTATAAGTTAGACGCCATGTTCATGTACACTGTGACCATGGGTCTGGTCGGCTTGCTGATGGCCTGGGTCATCCTGGTCATTGCTGTCAAGGGCTGGGCTGTCCGCAAGGAGTCGGGCCGGCCTACCGGCTCCTACCAGCTCGCTTGAGCAGTCTACTTGAGAACGGAATCGACACAACACCACGCATCATGATGATGATGGAAGAAACCCCACTAGCTGGGAACAACGATACACAAAACGTGATGCTAATACATGACAAAGGGTCGGATTGGTTGAGAGGTTTGGGGTTATTGTAGGGGGATTGGTTTTTGGTTTTTCCGCATTTTTTTTCGCTTCTGTTTCTTTCTTTATATATCCCACTCGCCTTCTTTTTTTCTGATTCAAGTCACCAAAAGATACCCAGGTTATTTCTCTCCTTTGCATCAACCTTTTTTAGTTAGCTGGGCCCATACGGCCGCTGACGCCATAGTTTGTTTCAGTATAGGCCGTTGTTAGATAGTATTGGCGGCCACAGCATTGATAAATGGAAGAGGAGGAAGAGGAGGAAGAGGAGGAGGAGGAGGAGGAGGAGGAGGTAATGATGGTAATAGGACACTGTTTTGCACGCTGTATATATTCTAGTTCGCACACACGAGGTGACTCTAAAAATGATGTCGGCCCGACCTGCCATGGTCGTCAATCTAGGCCGAGGCAAGATGCAACTGCCGAAGGATTTTTATCTATGGTTTCATGTTTCTTCCCGGCGCAACAAAGATCCAAGTCCGTACATCGTGGTGCATAATAAGGGCTGCCTGACGGCCTGGATGAGTCTTCCGCTGATCTGCCCTGTGAGCCGAACGTATGGCCAGAGATTGCGTTGTCCGTTGTGGTGGATGGATAGAATGGCTCCATCTGACCAGGAAAGAGACAGACATGCTTCCGCCTGAGACGAGACACGGTGGAGATGTCGTGGCATCTCATCATCTCAATACTGTCGAGGTCTTTCATCTGGCGCTGTCTGGCTATGTTTTGTTCCGTTCCGTCGCCCATCGCGACTCTCTCTCGCGCACGGCTGCTGCTCAAGCATTTGCGCCACGGCCGCTAGCAGCGCCCTGCTGACTGTGCTGACCGCCAGCGACTACCCGCTGCTGGTCCGCCTCGCTAAACAGCTCCGTGCCCTGGCGCAACGCGTCAATCAGCATCTGCAGCGCGTTGTCGCTGGCGTGCGGCGGCCGAGGGGCACCTTTGGCGGCGCCGGCGCCGGCGCCTGCATCGCTGTTTGCAGCGGTTGTGTGTCCTCCTTCGCCCGTGCTCTCTTGGCCCATGCGAAAGTCCTCGGCTGTCCGCAGCTTGTCGAGGTCTTCGGCGAGTTCCATGGTTGTGCGCTGCAGGTAGTACGCCTGGAACGGCGCGGAGGGGGAGGAGGTGTTGGCCATGCTTATGGGACTAATTAGAAGACGAGAATGCAAGTAAATTGAGGGATAAAATGTATATGTTTGTCCACGAATGTCCTACATGCATGAGGTTAGTGATTCAAGTGATAATGAGGCGGAACTAGATCGATTTTTTTTTAGCCTCATCACACGGTTATATGCATATATATGCACGTAGTGAGACAAAAAAAAGAGGCGTTTCCCAGCCTTGCGTTGATAGGTCGCCTACGGACGCAGTTGTTTTTCATAAAAGATCACGTTGATATATTTCCATAGCTGGAGGAATGAAGTAAAGTAAACAAAGAAAATTGTACACGGAAATAGCCGTTGGAATACAGGTGAGAAAACGTAAATATCCCCCTTGTGTCGATCATGTCGACTGCCTCCCCAGAAGCTCATAGCTCCTAACATAGGTTCTTTCAGAAATACAACGTAACGTTCGAAACAACACACTGAGTCGCGGCAACTAGCTTCAAGAGCCGTGACCGTTCATGTATTGGGAAAAGGAAAGAAAGAAAAAAACCCAGAGTGAAAGACAAACCAAAACGCCAAATGCGACTGGATATCATGAACGTGTCCCTCCATTGCATTGATTATTCTCCTACTCCCATAGGAACTTTCCTACAGAAGCACACAAGCAGTATCAACCACGCGACTTCGCGTCAGCTACTGCGCAGACCCTTCATCGTACAAAATGTGCTGCGTTGCGGACGCCGCACCACCCGCATCGTCGAGCGACTGGTAAAAGTGATGTGATCCATTCGGTGCCGGCGGACGGCCGGCGGTCTTACCACCGCCTCGTCCGCGTGCACCTGCACCGCCGCCACCAATACCACCACCTCCTCCGTTTCCTCCTCCGCGATAGCCTCCGCCACGGCCAGCACCGCCACGACCACCTCCTCGGCCGCCTCTAGCAGCACCAGCAGATGTGTGGTATCCACGGCCAGCAGGCCCGGTCGGCGCTGAAGAGACCCGGTAGCGATGGGCATCACCGTGAGAGGCGCCGCTGTAGCCACCCCCGCCGCCACGCGGGGATCCAGGGTGCTTGCGTTTGGGGGCACGGTTGACATGAGAGTCGACAGTGCCAGTTGTTCTAACGTTGTGTGTCGATCCGTGTAGTCTCTCGACGAGAAACGTGGATCGCTCTGCTACTGTAGTTTCAAAAACGTACGCCTTTTCGCGTGGTAGGGGCTGGAAGAAGCCAATTTTGCGGGCGTCTTGTGGCCGGCCGCCAGCACTGACAGCCAGCACAACCACGGGCTGCGTGTTGTCGGTGTGGACCATGGTGGTCGACGGCACAGGGCGTACGCTGGCCGCCCAGACCTTGTTCTCGAAGACGCCGGTGCCGATGACCTCCCAGGACACCTTGTTGCCGAGGCCGCCGACTTTGTTCAGTAAGCTGGGCGGGCAGGACTGCGGGTAGATAACAATGCTGTTACCGTGGTATCTCACGTCGCGACGGGACATGTGTGACGGCAGCGGCAGAAGGCTGAGCAGATGTTTGGCGTCGACCTCACCGATGAGATAGCCGGTGAAGAAGACCTTTTTGTGGAGGGCGAGGTGGGTGACACGGCTGCTGCGGCGAGGAGCAGCGTCGCTGGCGGCATTGTGGCAGTCGATCATATACTTGACCTCGGCGACCTCGACGGCCGGGTCGAGCGTCGCAGCCATGTCGTCCACCTGGATGACCTTGCCTGCGATGGGCAGACGGGGTGTATTGGAGAGGGAGGACGGCCCCGAGGACTGCTGGCGACGCAGATTGTAGTCGGCGAGAAACTCGTTGAAACTGCGGACGTGCTTCTCGCGATCTTCGTAGATGCGGATGTCCTTGGCCTCCGGATACGTCTCCATGAGGGTTTCGAGGAACGTCGTCTTGAAGTTGAGGGTACTGGAGAATCGCTCGCTGTTGGGCCCGACGGCTGGCTTGAGGGTGATCATGTCGAAAACGAGGCCCTTGCTGGCGACCATGCGTTGGATGAGATCGCCGAACCCGGATTCGGAGCGGCCGGTCAACAGTACGCACAGTACATCGGGCTGCGTCTCGGTGAGGCGGACGAGTTCGACCACCTGTTCGTTCCACCAGCCCTCCCAGGCGCGTGGCTCTTCCTTTTCCAATCCCTCGCCAGTAGCACTGAGAATGCGAACATCGTGCCACCAGCCGCCGGTGGAGAAGACATCCTGGCTCGACAGGAACCCGACGGTTTCTGAGTTCCAGAGTTTCTTGTTGGGCATAGGTGTTTTGAATACTAGCAGAAGCCCCAGTCAGCGGCCAGGAAGTAGGAAAAAGGGACGCGACACTGCACCCACATGTATTGTCAAAGTCGTAGATATATATGCTTCGTACAGAACCAGCCGCAGGTAGCGTGCGATTCAGCAGCGACCAGCGACTGAGCGCCGTGGGTGTATAGGATTCGGGGCTGTCGAGGCCATTTTTGCTGCTGCTGGCACCGCCGTTGGCTTTTTTGTGGCTGCCACTGCCGTTGTCGTGGCTATTGGTGTTCAGGCCGTCGGCCCAATTACTGGATGTCGTAGCAAAGCCACTAGCAGCGGCAGAAGAGGCCGGAGACGGCAGCGACTGAGAAGGATGAGGAGCGGCGGCAGAAGCAGCTGCAGCAGGTGGGATATGTGAGGTTCGGGCAGCATAGACAGCGGCTGCTGACATTGTCGCCATCGTTCGGGGAAGAAGCCGAGCCACACGCGCCGTCAATGTCGCGACAGCAACGTGCATGCAAAAATGCCGGCGTATGGGAGGGAGGGAAAAGCAACGGAAAAAAAAGAAGAAAAGAACAAGATAGCAAATAAAAGGAAGCAGCTAAGAGCTAGCTGCCTAGGCAGCGGCGACAGAGATGGTTTGGGTGCAGCGTGGCATCGATGCGTTGGGCGAGTAGCCTGAAAAATTGGGTTGCTGAAGTTGAAAGTCCAAAAAGCCTGGCGATGCCGAGCCTCAGCTTTCGAAAGACACAATATCCATATTGCACTGGTGTTTGGTGTTGTGTTAGCGCTGTGGCGTTAGCTCCCTGACCCCTGTATGTGTGCTACCGGCCACTGAAAACGAGGCTGAAGCCCGTCAAACTGGCAGGCGCGCTAATGCCATTGAGCACTGCTCCCCCTCCTTCCTCTCTGCTTGCTGTCCCGGATGTCCTTATTGGGCAGCCACGACAAGGCGAATCGCGCGTGCCTTCCTTCTTGGCCATCGCCTGGTTTTCTCTATCTCATGTGCCATTCCTTAACCCTTCTTCGGAAGGACCAGTTAGGCAAGGCGGGGAAGGACGGGGGAACACAAGGTCTGTACAACGTGATGAAGTTATATTATGGAGCATTCTCGGCGTATGGGGGGAATATATAAACTATGTAGATGTACGCAAAATGTACCGAAATAAATTGATTTTGATGTCCCTGAACCATGACAATTCGAGTGGACGGCGGCCGTGTTGTCCGTGTTGTCCGTTTGTACGTCTGTTAGTCCGTCTGTCCATTCCATGTCACGCTGCAAAACCAATCCCTGGAAGGCAAGGTGTAATACCTGACAGAGCCAGCTGAAGATAGAACGGGAGAAAGGGCAGGGGATATGAACGCCGGCAATGATTTGCGAGTGATGCAATAAAATAAGAGTGAGTGGTGGAGGGGCTTACTAGCGGAAAGGGAGATGTAGGAGGTGGGGTGTATGAGAGGGGGTGCTGTGGAGGAAAGTGAGGCTGGAGGTTGTGTGAGAGGTGTATTGTAAATTACGGAAGGGACGGAATTCGGGATGTAAACGAAGGAGGGCTAAAGAAAAGACAGCTACGGCGAGTCAACTACCTCTCGCCGGCTGAGCGCCGCGTCCAGACCACCGTCTCTTCGTCGTCGGACAGCTCTTCCCGCCGCGAGGTAAAGGTGATCTTGGCGTTGAAGGCGTCGCTGGGACTGGAAGACGGGAAACAACGGGCAGCCACATCGGCGTCGCCGCTCTCGTCTTGGTCCTCGTCGTCCTCTCCGTCCTGCACGCTGTGGTTGTCTTCGGCGTCGGTGTACGCGTCCACGTCGGCTTCCGTGTAGACATTGAGCCGGTCGACAGTCTCGTCGCGCGGCGGCAGTTCGGTGCTGTGGCCCAGCGGATCATCGACGTCTGTGTAGTCCCAGCGCACGGGAATGTTCTCGCCGGCGTCTGTCTGTCCCATGGCAAAGCCGCGCCACTCGCCCGAGATGATGCGCGCGGCCACCCGCAGCATCAGCGCAATCAGGTAGCCGGGCGGCCGCAGCAAAATCTCCATGACGCGGTAGATGATGGAGCCCGGAATCCGGCGCATGGCCTCGAGCCGCGTCGTCGCGCGGGTGGCATTGCGGAACGGCCGGATCTGGTGGTGGGGGTTGATGATGGTCACGGCGGGTGGCAGGGGGGCCAGCGTGCCAAATGTCGCCACCGATGCCACCGAAGTGGTCGCCCGGTGCCGTATGAGCGGCCGGGGGGTTGTTCCGGAGCTGGCGCCGCCTGAAGCCCCTCCGGTGTTGAACAGCAACCGCGATCCTTCAAACGCCGGAGACGGCTCTGGCAGGTCCGGATCGGCCACCGACCCTCCCGAGGTCGACGACGGCGGCGACGGCGGAGGCAGCGTGCGGCCCGGCGACAGCCAAGAGCGGATGCTGTTGAACGGGCTGGAATCAACGGTCGACCGGTCTGAGTCGGCCGCGCCGCGTCCTTCGCCTGCCCCCGACCACGTCGACCGCAAGAACGAGCCGTCGCTCGCCAGAGACAGCGCGCGTTCACGGGATCCACGTCTCTGTCGTCCGTTGCTCGCCGGAGGCGGCCCGGAACCCGTGTTGCGCCACGGCGTGCCGTTCTTGCTGACCTCGATCTCGCCCGCCTTGGCTTCCATGATGATGCGCTCATGCTCAGCGACCAGCGCAGGCACCAAGCGGCGCCCGAACTCGTCCACTTCCTCGGCCGCTGCCTTGTTGCCCTGGTCTTCCAGCATGGCCGTCCATTCGCGCCGGGAAAACTCGAGCGGCTGGTATGGCTGGGCGTGCTGGGGTCGGGGCGAAGTGGAGGGTGACACCACCTGGTCTTGCTGTGGTCGTTGGAGCTGTTGTTGGGGGGTTTGGGGCTCGGCTTGGGACTGCTGCTGGCGGTCAGAGGGAGAAGGCGAGCGCGGCTTGGCTGCTGTTTTCTGCGGCGTGCTTGGAATGCCCAGAGTGCTGCCTTCGGCTTCGGGCCGCTTGACCGGTGCCCATGGCTTCTTCTTGACCGGGCCGGTCGGCAACTCGGGCAGCTCGACGGTGAAATCGCGCTTGAAGGGACACGGCGTCTTTTCGAACTGGAGGATGTGGTCGAGGACGTCGCGGAGGCGCTGGGCACGCTCGTCGTTTTCGCTGCCGTCGCCCACAGGCACTTCGATGCGCCAGTACTGCGGCCGGCGGATCTGTAGGATGAATTTGCTCGACTCTTCGTCAATGCACCAGCACTGGCTCTTGGGGAGAATCGGCTGGAGGGCGCTGCCGCAGCTGAGAAAGGCTACGGAGCCGGGTGCTCGGTAGATGCAAAGGGCGCCTATCCGTTAGTGGGGGTTGAGAGTCGAGAGAAGAGGGGGTGGGGACACGAGGAGAGGACAAAAGACGACAGTGAGGAAGAGGAGAGGTGAGAAGACAGAAGTAAGAGGAGAGAAGAGACAACGCACCAACAGCTATCGTGCGCTCAAACTGCGCTGACCAGGACAGCGTGCCCGGTTCAATGTCGTCGTCCGTCGTTGCTGTGAGGCTCCGGCGCAAGCGGTTCCGACTGGCCGTGCTGCTGCCGGCCTCGAGCGCAAAATTGCGTGCGCCCGCTGAGAACGAGATGATCTTGGCCGCTGGGTGTGTGTACAGCGTCTCGACCACCTCACCGTTGGCTGTTTGTGTCGTCTGCGTTGTCGTCTGGTTGGTGGTTTCGGTGGTGGAGGAGGAGGAGGAGGGGTTGATGCTAGAGGAATTGTTGGCGGCGGCGGCAACGGCAGCAGCAGCAGCTTCGGCAGCTATGGATGCCATGGCGGCCGACGCGTGCGTAGTGGCTCTAGCCTCAGCATGGGCCCGGACCGGCATCGGCGGCGAGCTGGCCCGGCGAGACATGGGAGCTGTGTAGGAGCGGCGAGGAGGACCGAGCACGCCCGGATCGTCTTCGGCTGGACCGGCCGGGTCCATGTTTGTGGTCGCTCTATGCCTGGCCTGTGGTGCTAGGCTAGTTCTAGTTGCTTCTGCTTGCTGGCGATTGTTTGCAATTGCTTGTGGTGGCTTGTGGCGGCTTGTGCCGGCCTGTGATTGCTCTTGGTTTGGTGTGTGTGTGTCTGAAGTTCTATCGCGTCGATGCAGATATGCACGCCAGACGACAGGGGTGCTGGAGAGGCAACTTCAGCGCGACAGTGACGCGGCGACGCTGACTGCGGGCGTCTCAATGTGGGCAGGTTTTGGCGTGCTGCGTCCTGTGTGTGGTGCTTCTCGATGGGGTGGCGGTGTATCTGTACTTGTTGACCTGGGCATCCGAGATCCAGAGAGGGGACAGCCAAAGTACGAGTACTCAGTCCACGTATAGTGACTCTTGCCTCTGATGGAAAGACACTTGGCGGAAAACAGCAAGGCGGCTTTCTTGTGTCCAAAGGCAGGCGATAAAATGCCAAAAAAATAAAAGAAAATATAAAGGGGAAAAAAAGAGCAGGTACAGGCGAATGGAGGCGAATATGCACGCGAATGCAAGCAGATGGAGGCCGAACATGCACGCGGATGCAGGCGGTGAAGGCAGAACGGGCCTGGCTATGGAAGAGCCCCGGTTAATTTCGCGCGTCTGGCGAATCACCGCTGCAGCGCCTGAAGCAAGGCTCCGTTCAGGCCCGAGTCTAGTGCTGCAGGGTGGCTTTAGGTGGCTGTCCACCGAACAACGCCCCATAAAAAGGCCGTTGGGGCATTTTGGGGGGGGCGTACGGGGGTTGAGCATCTCCTGCCGTAGCTACTGGCTGTGCGGAGCACTGCGCAAGATGCTCGTGGAGGGGCTGGCTTGCTTCCCGCCTCTGAAATAGACATAAGTGGCCTGACAGACGTACCTTTCTTGTTTCCAAACTAGGCCACAGCAAGACAAAAAATAAAAGAAAGGGGTCGCCAGGGCAGAACACGACCAGCGCGCGTCGATGGCCCAGCTTTTTTGTTGCATTCTTCGCTGTGGCTGGAGCGGGACTCGGCGAGCGAGAATATTCCACGAGTCTCTCGAGCAAAGAGGTACGGAGTACAATAGTAGGAGCACTCCTACGAGCACTACGGCACTTCGCCGTTGAGACTTAAGCTAGCGGCCATCACCATGGAATAACCAATAGTAGACTATCAAGCTTTACTATAGTGCAACCATGACGAACCGCACTTCGATTTACGGATAATTTCAGCTCACTGCCCATAAGGCTGCCAGTGCTCCTGTCAATGTTCTAGATCAGCCGACATGAAGCTACCTTGAAAAGTCCCCGACAATATTATCATGACCCTAGAAATAATGAGCGACGGAAACATCCACGTTCTTCTCAATCCCCGGAACGCAGCAAAAAGTTGGTCCACTAAATAGCTGCAAATCGGAAGCAACCACAGCTTATGGTTATCTAGAGACCTCACAGCCAGCCATTCCCCTTGGAAGAATTGGATGCATTGTTGGTTGTCTGTCTTTCTAATACACGCGCACCGAGTAGTAAGTACTTATATATGGTACTACATCTAGGACACCGCTGCGTAACACACGTTGCTCACCCACTCCTTGTGCACCCTGATCATCTACGTCTCCCACAAACTGGCTTCCATCCATTCTTAGGTGCTCGTTCGTGATAGCATCACAATGATCCCAGTAGTTCACCGTGCTCCAGGCGCCGCCTTCGCAGTGCTGTCTGGCGCTGAGAGAAGCCCATGTACCGATCACGTGAGCGTTTGTCGTTTGTTCATCGCATTGATAGCGGTCCAGAGCCGAATTTCAGCTGGACACTTGCTTCCTCGTAGCATTTGATTGTTCACTGGCCGCTTCTTGTCTACGCTCTTGTTGCGTGTTATCCGTGATCACAGGATCACTGTTTCCCCCCTCTTTTTTCTAGTTAGTTTACACATTTGTATATCATCATTTTCACTCTTTCGTTGTGGAGGAAGGCGCCGGTCGCTGGCAGTTGAGCCTGGGCGGTAATTATCGACTGCCTGGCCAGCGGCTCGGTTTCGCCCATTTGCTGCCCATCGAACGACTGTGAGGCCACCGCCTTTCCTCGCATCCCCCCCCGACACCCTAACCATCTTGGATGTGACGCTTGGGTAAGGAAGCCTCATTACTGATTCAATTGGGCATTATTTATTATGATCTTTGTGGTGGGTAATGGACGCAATGGCTGGCCCAAGGCTCCGTGAAAGGGCGGTCTCTAGAGATGAGCTATCAAGATATTTTCCCGTCCTTGGGTGGGCATCGATGGATGAATCCCATCGCATGACTTGCAATGCGCATGCGGCATGAGGCCGCGTGACGTCCTCCATGATATTTGTAGTGGCATGTCTATCGTCGCATGCACGTTGGGGAAAGCGCACTCTTATTTAGTTTGCTGATATTGTCACTGACAAGAAGAATGGCAGATGTCATCTCGTCGCCCATCTAGGGATCTTGGGCAGACATGAATGTCCACGCTGCAACTTTGCCTCATTCTGCAAATTGTGCAAAGTCTGTTGATGTTACTGACATGGCCGGTGCGATGGACGTGGCCGGGGATTCTCCTGTCTCGGGAAATGGTGTATCTTTCTCTTGGTAGTATGTGCTCTCTGCTATCATCTTCTCTCTTCTCCCCCCCCCTTTACCCAGAGCTTTACTAGAGACTTGGTTCATGTTGGACTTACTCCAAGGAATAGCGATCCCCATCCTATTTTCGCCATCATCCTCGTGGGACCCGAGGAGAGACCGTTTGGTATCCAGAAGGACCTCCTGTGTGCAAAATCAGCATACTTTCGCGACTATTTTGGCGGCGAGGAGGACCAAACGGTCGAGCACCTTGTGAGACTGCCACAATTCAATGTGGAATCATTCAGCTTTGCACAGCACTACTTGTTCACCGGGGTAATCTTGCCCCCGTCCAGTCGGCCCCCTCCCTACGGGCTCCTCGTGGATTTGTGGATGGTTGGCTACGGACTCTCCATCTACGGCCTCTGCAAAGCTGCTTTGAATTCCATGAACGAGCTGAAGCGGCTGACCAACACCATTCCCGTGCAATCCGTCTTGTTGCAGGCATGGAATGGCGCACCCACGGGATCGGCTTTCAGGGAGACCCTTATTGAATGGACCGCCACGGAGCTTCTGACCCATTCGAATCCAACCGAATATGTCCGCTCGCTTCCACTGGGCATGTGGAGAGATGTCGTTGGAGTCGCAACAAACTACGGTGACATTCTCCAACGCAGCGTCCCTTCTACACCTCGAGTGGAATGGGCCGGAGGGACGACGCAACGCCGGGGCTATGACGAGAACTCCAGCCGCAAAAATGGCTATGCAGAACAGCATGGGAGCACCCCCAACATCGGCCGCTGCAGCCTGACCAACGAGGGGCCAACGCCGTCCAAGCGGCCACGCCTGTCCGGTGTCTACGACAATACCACGGCCAGCATGGCCAACATGACCACCACGGGCACCACGGGCACCACGGACAAGGAGATCGGCGCAGCGCCGATCCCAATGGATCCTGCTGCACATGCCACGGCGGCCAATGGACCCACGAGAAATCCTCCGCCCCGGAAGGTATATCGAAGGGGCATGTGGAAAATGGGCGGCGTGGTACCACCTGTGTCTGCATACAGCCGAGCTGACAGGCTGAAATTCTGCTCTTCCATCGCGAATCGGATGCTGGCCCGTACAGGTGAGCCTTGACAAGATTAGGCTACCTGCTGGGTTTTTTCTCCCTGGCGTCTGACATCTGGCATCTGACATCTGGAATAGGACCTTGGGCCCGGATTGCCTACCATTTTCGCGTGGCCGTGGATCCTATCAGACAGAACGTGCCCACCTACCTTGACGTCATCCGTCGACCCATGGATCTGACCACCATCAAAAAGAGAACCGACTGCGGCGAGTATGCGACCGAGGGCGACTTTGAGATTGATGTGCATCAGATCTCCATCAACGCCTTTACGTTCTGGAATCCTGGAAACGCCATTTATTCGGCCGCCTTAACATTTCAAAAGAAGTTTGACGATGATTTCGGCAAAATGGCTTACTGGCTGCGCAGATACTGCCAGCCAATGCCAACAACGGGAGACAGCAACCAGCAGACTTAGCACGGAAGGGGTGTTGGCGTTTCTGTTTATTCATTTAACGAGGCTTCCGCGGAGCTTCGCGGAGCTTTCAAATATCTCCATATAGGGTGTTTGTACTATGTGGGCGTAATGGAAACTGGAACAATGACAAAAGGGGAACAAGACAAAGGCTTATATGAGTAATTATTTGGGCATACATTTTCCAAGGAACTAGGAAAACGGATTTTATATGCAAGGACCATTAGGGGTTACGGAGTCGAGGCAAGTAGCTAGATGTCACTTCCACACGAAACAATACTGTACCATGCTTGCTTTATGGACTTACTTTGGCATTTCTTTTTATTATTTTGCTATTATCATAGAAACAAGGCTTGCATCGACCATAGATCTGCTATGCCTATATGCCCAAAACTGTACGATGCTCGGTGATCTAGCATCGTCAATCGTGTCGCTTTGCTCATGTCCAGTTGATACCAAACAGCTTTGTCTTCTTGCCACCGCTGGAATGGTCACTCTTGTCCTGTTCAAGGTACAGTCTGTCGCGGCCTGGCACATCGAGGAAGAAATAGCGGTACACAAACTCGCTGCTGCCCGGATGCCGAACCATGTGGATGTTGACCACTCCGTGCGCCTTGGGGCCTTCCACGTTAAAATGCATCACGATGTGTTCCGTTCCCTGCGGATCGGTTTCGGTCGTGGATCTTTTCCTGTTAGTTGGGCCATAGAAAAGACCAAGAGGAAAGATAAAGAACCTACGCGATAGGCCGCGCCCGGCGCCATTTGTTGGACGTTTCCTCGCCAAAGGCAGTGATCTGGTTGCCGTCGCCAAGCAGGTCGGTGCAGCGGTAGTCGCTGCGGATGCGGTCGACGGCACGGTTGAAGTAGGTCACCTTGCTGGTGGGCGAGAAGACCTCGGTGTACATGAAGTACACAACGCCGCCCTAGGGGTGTCGCTGTCAGTTTTGCCCTCTTTCTTGGGCTGCTGCAGAGTGCCACTCACCGTCAGCACCACACCCACAACCACCATGCCAAAGTTGAATGTCTGCTGGGTGGCACGGGCTGTCTTTTCCGCACCCGAGAGCTCGCCCCAGGGCACGTGGCCATCGTCGTTGAAAGGCGTTACCGACCGCCGGCGCACCGAGCCTGAGGGCTTCGAAGACGACGAGGTCTGATGTTGCGTAGCATAGCCGCGCCTGGCGTGCACCGATGAGTGGCTACTTGACGGCGGCCGCTCGGGGGAGGCGACCGACAGGGCACCGAGGGCACGGATGTGCGCTGCCGTGCGAGACAGGCAGACTCGGCTTGCTGGAGCTGTCGAAGGGAATAAAGCTGCTGTTGTCGCGTGGGCAGCAACGGGACGGAGGCTTGGCAGTTTCATGACGGAAATGACGCTCGTCTGTCGCCCATGGTCCCTCTCTCGGTGAACAGAGGAAGATAAGGGCAATGTGTCGAGCTGAGGGCACCCGGGTCGCAAAAGCTGTCGTCGTGGGAGGGGAGAGTGGAGAGGGTGGCATGTGAAGCTTGGACATAATTCAGTTCGAGGTGTAGAGAGATTCTTCTGATGTGGAGATATACGCTATTCCTAATTTACACTAGCCCATTTCCTGGCTGCGAATGCCTGAATCAACGGCCTATTATCCCCTATTTCGATTGCGCCTCCACTAAGCACAGGGGGCGGTACGCGAGTTCGTAAGGCACCCTAGGGGGTTTTCTAGGGAGGGAGGGGCCTGGAGTGCTGGAATTGAAAATAAACGTCGATATTATCGCGAACTTGTCCTTTCGCACCGCCCGAACCCCCCATCTCTTTGTCTCTGCCTCCTGCTCTCTCTCTCCCTCGCACACCACCACGCAGCCCGCCGTTCTCGAGAAACCATTTCGCATTGCATTGCAAACGCGTGCACCAGCCGTATTACCGCCGTCCGTATTCGACCGACATTGGCTTGCCGATCCCGCCCCGACTTTTCTCTCCCAGGTTTCTCTTTTTGACCACCCACGTTCGACAAGATGAGCGGCCTGGCGACAAAACAGCAGTCGCTGAAGATCTTTGAGAAGCTGAAGACGAAGCCAGCGAACAAGGTAGGTTTTTCTGCATTGGCTCTTGCTGGTGCCAGTTTGGGGGAGTGCGCTGAGCACTCGCTGACACGCTGTCGTCCAGATCTGCTTCGACTGCGGCCAAAAGAACCCCACGTGGACCTCTGTGCCACTTGGCATCTACCTCTGCCTCGACTGCTCAGCCAACCACCGCAACCTCGGTGTGCACATCTCGTTTGTCCGCTCGACGAACCTTGACCGTAGGCAGCTCCTCCCTTATTGTGTTCTGTGGTGGGCAGCCCACCCAATATCAGCGGCCCTGGCTAATCTCGTGATGTGTTTTTTGTACGCGTGCAGAGTGGCAATGGGAGCAGCTGCGGCTGATGAAGGTGGGCGGCAACGAGTCGGCCACCAAGTTCTTCCAGCAGAACGGCGGATCGGCTGCGCTCAACAGCAAGGACCCCAAGACCAAGTACCAGTCCAACGCCGCGACCAAGTACAAGGATGAGCTGAAGCGGCGCGCCGCGCGGGATGCCAAGGAGTAAGTTTCGAAGAGAAGGCACCTTTCCGCCTTTTTGTCTTAATTTGTTGGCTTCCTGTTCCTTTGGATGTCGGCTAACGCGAGCAGGTATCCGACCGAAGTCGTTATTACCGACAGCGATGCCCCCGACGGCACCAGCACCCCGGCTGGCGAACCCGACGACGATTTCTTCTCGTCCTGGGACAAGCCGGCGATCAAGAAGCCGACACCGCCGATTTCCCGCACGGCCACGCCGCCCGTGGTTGGCCGCACCCCCTCGCCGTTCCTCAATGCCGGTGCTGCCGCGGCTGCCGGCTCGCGCTCTGCTTCGCCATTGGCCAAGACGGCGGATGGCGAGACAGCCCCCGCGGCCAAACCGGCCAGCCGCATCACGCACTCCTCGGCGCTCAAGAAGACGGTGGCCGGCCCGCGGAAAACCAACGTGCTGGGGGCCAAGAAGGTGCCGAAGCTGGGCGCCAAGAAGGTGACGGCCGACGTGATCGACTTTGACGAGGCGGAGAAGAAGGCCAAGGAGGAGGCTGAGCGCATCGAGAAGCTCGGCTACGACCCAGAAGCCGAGCAGAGCGAGGCTGCGGCGCAAAAGGCCAGCAGCAGCAAGGCGGACAGCACTGCCGCGGTGGTGTCGCCGACGCCGGTGAGCCCGGCGCGTGGTAGCTACGGTTCGGCATCGCACAGCCGCGAGAAGTCGGCATCGGAGATGGAGCGCCTGGGCATGGGCATGGGCCGGTTAGGCTTTGGCCAGATTGGCGGATCGCGGCCGGCCGGCTCGTCTGCGGCCCCGAAGAAGAATGCGGGCGGCTTTGGCTCCGTCGGGCCCATCAAGGCAGCCGAACGTATGTTTTCTTTGTCTTCGTCTTGCTCTTTGCCCTTGTTTTCCTTCAATTTGGCATCTCCTCGGGTTCGTGGATACTAACTGTCTAGATGACGACGAGAAGACAGCGCGCGACAAATTCGGCAGCCAAAAGGCTATTTCGTCGGACGAGTACTTTGGCAAGGGCTCGTACGATAAGAACGCGACGCAAGAGGCCCGGACGCGGCTGCAGGGCTTCGAGGGCGCGACGTCCATCTCGTCGAACGCTTACTTTGGCCGGCCGGAGGAGGAGGCGACAGAAGAGTACGGCGACCTGGAAACGGCGGCCAAGGACTTTATCCGCAAGTTTGGCATCACGGCCGGCGACGACCTCGACAACCTGACGCAGGCTCTCGGAGCTGGTGCAAACCGGCTGCAGGGCGCGATCCGGGACTACCTCGGCAACTGAGGCGGCCAAGCGACGGACAGATGTGCTCCGTGATCGGTCCTTGATAGGCGTGTGTGCGACACCTAATTTGTCTCTTTGGATTCGCCATTGTGCTCGGGCTGTTTTTTTTGCCTGTCCTTCGTTTTACGGCTTTTATCCTGGCTTGCTGCAATTTGGCTTCTGTTTGATTTCTTTCATCGGGGCATGCTTTTTTGTTTGTTTCTTTGTGGTTTTTTTCATTCTTTTCTTAATTCACACACGCAACGCAACCTAAGCGGGCGATGGCAACGATGCCGCAATATTGATTCCTTATTTATCCACGGGGTAGCTTCTGCCCAGCAAACACTACGGGCAAGTCAGTGGGATATCGTTGGAAAAAACACGGATGGCGGCCCTTGGCAGTGGATAACGGCATATGGCTGTGCGTGTGACTTCCCTTCTTTATATTATACACTGTGGACATGGTCACCTCCTCATGTTATTACGATGATGTCTGATGGAAGAGCACGACGAAACTGGCGGACAAGAGAAAGGAGACGGGGAATGGGAGAAGGAGACAAAGAAGAAGCACATACAAAAAAAGCCACAAACACAAAACGGCAGGAACTAATAGATAAAAAAGATAGGCGGCAGACGTGATCCCGGCTAGCAGCAGGAGTAGGGCAGTAGTTTAGACGGAAATGTTTATTCCAAGCGATGTGAGATGTTTGCCTCTTTTGTTTGTCTGGTGTGCTGCCCACGGGCGATGGATGAGCGCGTTTCACTTTTGACGAGCGTGAGCAGGTCAGCAGAGACACGCCGGTGTCAGAGTGCGTGTGTGATAACTATTTTTTCTTTTGTCATCATCTAGTAGAGTAGTAACCAAAGAACTCGTATGTACACGTAACCAAGAAAAAAAAGAGAAGTAAGTACAACAACAAACAAAGCGTTATCCAAGCCCAATGTACAGTCTACTCCGCACACTCTGATCTGCTTTCTCGCCCGTTTTTCCGGCACGAGAAGAAACCAGGCACGGCGGCTCGCCTTTTTTTTGTCTCATGTGCCCGAGGCGAGACCGCGTGACGCTTTTTCGGCTGCTAACAGCCTCCATCATTGATAGCTAACAACCTAGCTAGCAACCTCTCGCATGGGCAGCTAACTACCACCTTACAGCTTCGCCACGAGCTTGGTGCCCTGTTGCAGGCAGGCCGCCGCATCGTTGACAAACTCGTCGACGACGTCCTTGGCCGACTTCTTCTCGTTGACGACGGCGGCGCACTGGCCCATGAGGAAGGGCCGGAACTGGTCCATGACCTCGTCGAGGTCGACCTCCTCGTCGCTGTTACCGTCGGCAGCAGCCTGGGCGTCTTTGCCGGCAGCAGCGGTGGTGCTCGCAGGCAGCGACGAGATCTCGCCGGCCATGAGCTTGTCGAGGTCGGCCTCGTAGGGCAGCTTGCCCTGGGAGGTGAGCTCGCGGATCTCGTCGCGGCGGTCGGTCTCCCAGGACTCGATGTAGGGGTTGCGGCGCACCCGCAGCGGGCGGCCCGTGAAGATGAGCGTCTTGATGGTGTCGTCGAAGTTGGCAGTGCGCACGGCCTCCTTGTGCGACTCGGGGGCGCCGGCCTCGTTGGTCAGGATGAAGCGCGTGCCGACCCAGACGGCAGCCGCACCCATCATCAGCGACGCCGCCAGCAGGGGGCCGTTGGAGATGCCGCCAGCAGCGACGACGAGGACGGGGCCGCCGGTCAGCGGGGACTTGTGGCCGCGAACCTGGCGCACACATTCCGGGGTCAGCACGGTGGTCGGGACCTCGCCGGTGTGGCCGCCGCCCTCGCCGCCCTGTGCGCAGATGATGTCGACGCCGAGCTCGAGGCACTTGGCGACGTGCTTGGGGTGGCCGACCATGTTCATGTAGAGGATGCCGTTCTTGTGCAGCCTCTCGACAACGTGGCGCGGGGGGACGCCGACGGCCGATACGAACACCTTGGCGCCCTCCTCGATGACAATGTCGATGAGAGCGTCGAGCTTGCCCTTGGTGTAGTCATAGCTGGTGCGTGAGCAGGGGACGTGGGAAGAGCAGCAGAGCAGAAAGAAAGCCAACAGGAGAAAAGGGAACCTACTTGGTCTTCCGGGCGTTGCCGCCGACTTGCGGCAGAAGCAGGTCGACGCCAAACGGCGCCTTCTTGTCGTCGAGGTGCGACTTGAGCTCGTGGATCTGGTCGCGCAGCATCTCGGGCGAGTAGTTGACGCCGCCAATGACGCCGAGGCCGCCGGCATTGGTGACCGCGGCCGCCAGCAGCGGGCCGGCCGCCACGTTCATCCCGGCGAGGAGCACGGGGTGGTTGATGCCGAACAGGTCGGTGAGCGGCGTGCGGATCTTCTCTGGAGAGCGCAGAGCGCGGTGTTAGAACGGCTGTCACATGCAAGGCAGAGGCAGCTGGCCGGTGGATAGGCGCAACTTACGAGGAGAGGCCATGTTGGAGGTGAGTGATAGAGCTGTGTTGATAGTGAAAGGCAAGGAGGATGAGGAGCACACAGGGATCGAAAGAGCCAAGGGCGACGCAGAGAGGATATAGTAGTAGGCGAGAAGAGAGGAAAGACTGAAGAATAAAACAGGAAGAAAAAGAAAGCTAGGACGGACAGACAGGTGGACAAGAAGACGAGGAGGCGAGCCGAAGGGAGGGATCTACCGTTGGTGTTGATGGTCTTGCGCCTGTGAATTTAGGCATTAATTTTGAATTAATTTTATATGGGCGGCCACATGCTGGCGAGAGCCGAGGTCGCGGACCAAGCTAGCCTCCAGTTTTTGTTTGCCCAGTGCGAGGGGCGTTAGTTCCGTCACAGCTGGTCGGATGCGGTGCGAAAAGTGGAGGAAAGCGCGAAGTGCGAGTTGCGCCCAATGACCGTGACGACTTCGTACATTTGTACTGCTTCCGTTCTGTACGAGTTTGTACGAGTTTGCACAATTGTGCATGAGTATGTACACCAGCTCTCTTTTGCCACGGCCCGTCTCCGATTTCACGGAGCACAGAATCGCAGGCTGGGTGTGCCTGTGGTGGCTTCGTGTCGGCTGCCAAACAGCGAAATTGTCCCCCCAACATTCCGCGCGCCTTTCGACAGTAGAAGATCCGGGGTTCCATAGCGCCAACACACTGGCTGTTGATGCCGAGGATCATCGGGAGCCCGCCGTTTGCTCGTCTGACGCAGGCACTGTCCCGAGAGCCTGGGAGCCAGGCTTCAGGAGCCTTACCATTTACATGCGGCTTGCTACAGTCGCAAAGGTGCTCGTTCTGTGGCCAATGTCAAGTTGCCTGGATGCCAACGACAAATGGCCATGTTGGTTTGCATTTACATCTGTAGCCTAGGATGTGACACCGCTGACCCGGGAGCTACGCATGCGTTACTTGGCGGATACGGAGTTGAGGCCGAGGCAGCACAGGCACGGCTACTCAGGAATCGATTAAGATTCTCCTACTTTCTAGCTCACAGCAAATGTGAGCTTCGTCTATCGTATTGGCAAACCGCAGAAGCTGCATTTCAATGATTTGCTACCAGGAGCAAAACACAGGGTTCGAGCCACCCTCCTAGTAATCTACGCAGTCGGTGTGTTCATCATCAGAAGCAGGCCGGACTCCGAACATCATGGGATGCCGCTATTGTCTGCTGTAATACGGCCTACGCCGCTGTTTGTGGGGACCCCTCACCAAGCAACAGCTCACTAACTAATCATGGCTGTCTCCGCATGAGGCAAGAATGAAAGAGGGGCTGCCCCCAAGACCCCACAGAAGAGTAGAACGGTAACAGCGAGCCGAGGCAAGTCTTGTCTTTCTGTGCTGGTTTTGCGCAGATTTGCAGATCAGGCGAGGCGATGGAAACCCGCGCCCCAAAAAGATTAGATTACTGCGCATGCTTAAAGACACGAGCCAGCTTTTTCTGTCTTGTCTGTCTTGTTTGTTTTGCCTGTTTGTCTGTCTCGCGCCTCTTGACTCTGTGGCACCCGCCAAAAGAATGCCGTGCCAAACCCTAGGCGGAGGACTCAGCTGGACCACATAGCTATTGTGTTGCGTGGTCCGATGCTGTCACATCTGGTGCCCTTCTTTGGGTCTTCGATGAGTGCTACGGCGATACAGTTAGGAAAAGCGGACTATACACTGTGTCTTGCGTTAAGTAGCTGTGCTTGCTAGCGGTACAGTGCCGCCAACACTGTTCTATTTTAAGCCAATCATGTCTTTGAATTATATCTACTTTTTTTCCACCTGCAAAACCGCACACCTTTGGACGGACCCGGATGCCGGCTTCTATCAGTGCACACGGACGTGACAACGAGGCCCGGTTGCTTGGATAAGCGTCATGAGCGGGCATGCGCTGTGCTCATTTATCCCGCGTTTGACCCCGTGCTGTAGCCGCCCAAGCCGTGGCCTCCACTCTTTGCCAGGCCGATCTGCGTTTCCTTTTGTGGCTGTAGCAGCTCCAGCAGCTCCATCGGCTCCAACAGTAGCGTTAAGAACAACACCGCAACGGCCCCGGCCGAACCAGCCAGTACCTGGCTTTATACGCCCGGGCGGAAGGTCTCTGCGGTGGCTCAGCAGCAGCAGAAGGGCAGCAGCAGTACCAACAGCTATGGCTCCGACAGCACCGCTGGCCTCGCCATGTTGCCAGTCGGCCGGCGCTGCAGCGGCAGCGCCCAAGACCAAAACGGCGTACATTGCGCTGGGCAGCAACATGGGCGACCGCATCGGATGGATCGAGCAGGCGTGCAGCGAGATGGACCGGCGCGGCATCCGCGTGCGGCGCACAAGCAGTCTCTGGGAAACGGATCCTATGTATGTGCTGGACCAGGACAAGTTTGCCAACGGGGTGTGCGAGGTCGAGACAGAGCTCGCGCCGCTGGCGCTGCTGGACGAGCTGCAGGATATTGAGCGCTCTCTGGGGCGCCGCAAGCTCATCGACAAGGGCCCGCGCAACATCGACCTCGACGTGCTGCTGTACGGCGACGAGCGCGTGAACCACGAGCGCCTCATTGTTCCACACATTGGTATTGCCGAACGGGAGTTTGTGCTGCGGCCGTTGGCTCAGTGAGTTTCTGCACCCCCCTTCTTCGTCTCGTCGGTCGTGGCCTGGGTTCCGTTGATGTCTCCGTGCTAACCTCCAGAATCGCGCCTAATCTCTCCGTTGACCCTGCCCGGCCCTGGAAGCTGGTCCAGGACTACCTCAACGAGCTGCCGCCGCAGCCGGAGCCGCTGACGCCGCTGACTCCCCTCGGCTCCGCACAGCCGCCGCTCCAAGCGCTGCGGGCTAGCCGGCGCACCCGCGTCATGGCCATCCTCAACGTCACCCCGGACTCCTTCTCCGACGGCGGCCGCCACTCCGTGCAGGACGAGTCCGCCTTGGTGGAGACAGTGCGTTCTTTTGTGCGTGCTGGTGCTGCTGTCATCGACGTCGGCGGCCAATCCACAGCCCCGGGCCGCCCCGAGGTGTCGGTCGAGGAAGAGCTCCAGCGCGTCGTGCCGGCCATTGAGCTCATCCGCCGCGACCCCGAGTGCGCCGGCGTGGCCATCAGCGTCGACACGTACCGGGCCGGCGTGGCCGAGGCGGCCGTAGCGGCCGGCGCCGACATGATCAACGACGTCTCGGCCGGCGATCTCGATGCGGCGATGCTGCCGACCATGGCCCGTCTGGGCAGCGCCACGGTGTGTCTGATGCACATGCGCGGCACGCCGGCGACGATGAGCGGGCTCAACACGTACGGACAGGGGTCGGGGTCGGGGTCGGGGTCGGGGTCAAGGGGTGGCGACCTCGTGGAGGCCGTGGCGCGCGAACTGCTCGCGCGCATCGAAGCCGCCGAGGCTGCTGGTGTCCGGCGGTGGCGCATCGTCTTGGACCCTGGCCTCGGATTCGCCAAGGTCGGCGACCAGAACATTGACGTGCTGCGGCACCTGGCGGAACTGCGTGCGTGGCCCGGCCTCGAGGGCCTGCCGTGGCTCGTGGGCTCGAGCCGCAAAAGCTTCATCGGCCGGACGACAGGCGTGGCGACGCCGGCCGAGCGCGTCTGGGGCACCGCGGCCACAGTGGCTGCGGCCGTGCAGGGCGGCGCAGACATTGTGCGGGTGCACGACGTGCGCGAGATGGCGCAGGTGGTGGCGATGGCCGATGCGATCTGGCGGTACTGAGATGCCGAGGCCGCGCTGGCTACTGGGTCACTGCTGCGAGAGTGAGTGGTATTTCGGAGGCAGCCCAGCCTCGAGGGTGGGAGCACAGGGGTGACTACGAGACTCTACGGAGTGCACGACAGAAGACAAAGACAACAGGCGGCAAACAGAGGCCTGTGCATATTACGGCAGGTCGCAGGAGAACAGGCGCTCCAACGACGACAAGACGGCGGTGCCGGCTCCCATGAACATATGTATATACATCGGTCTGAGGGTGACGATTCAACATGACCTCGACCCAGATAGAATAGAAGGAGTTGCGGACTGCTGTAGTGTACGGGCACCTACCGAGTCACTCCTTAGGGGACATAGGTATTGGTCACGCGTTTGCCCACCAGGAAATGAGCTGAGCTCTGCAGCACTTGGCAGTAGTTTCAGCTCGGATTGGGCCGTACGGCGTTCTGTTCTAGGGCCTGGAAGATGAAATGTCAGGCGCTAATACCAGCCAGGCCTGGGCCCTGTTCCAAAAGCGGTCCGCGCCGCTTGGCACAGGAGTTTAGTGCTCAACGGGTTACCTGGGCGAAGGCTTGTAGGGGTTTGGCAACAACTGCCGCCGGTGTTGCTTGTTCTCTGTTCTGCGAGTCGTTACGGAGCACTGCGCAGTCAGCCGACGGAAGCCCAGTCTTCGAATGCGCTGGCAGTGGTGTTCAGCTGGCAGCAACGCAAGCCGCGCCTGCCTGTCTTGTATACACGGCTCCTGGGCTGCTATGCTCTTTCCGTACCTGAATCCCGACTCGGAGGTCTCACGGCTGCCTCTTTCTGCTGGAAATTGTGTCTCGGGGCCCAAAGCTGCCGCTGCATTTCTGGCAGCTGCCAAGGGCGCCTATACATAGCTGTCGAGTGCCGTGAGTCCAGCTCTTGTTTGTACTCCGTACTTCGTACACTGCAGGTGTATCTCGTATTATCTTCTCCACTGGCCCGCTGTCTACTGCGCACTTCTCACTCCTTCAAATTGCCTGGCGCCTGCTCTCTGTTTTTCGTGCTGACCAGGCCACTCTGAAACCAGTGCCAAGGCGCCCTAAGCCATCCTGCAGAGCCAGCAAGGAAGGGAAAAAAAGGGAGTGCTCGCCAAGAAGCCAGTGAGCTGTCACTGCATTGGCCTCCTGTGTAGAATGTGCTGTGTATGTCGTAGTCACTCTGCACCTGTATGCGACTCCCACCCGCGTCTGACGAGCTTTTTTCTTTCGGTGCTTTTTGGTACTCTCTGCTGCTGCTGTTTTGCCCTTTCTGCTTTCTCGTTCGGTGGTGGTCTTGTTCGGTGTTCCGATCCTCGTCTCTCTTACTCTCTTTTGTCACACTGTTCATTTTGTTCTTCTCACTCTCTCGGCGACTTGTTTCTCCCCCCTTCCTGTCTTTCTTTGCACAGACTACATATTCCCTCTTTCTCTACTCCACGTGTCCGGCTACTACCCGCATTCCTCCCATTACGAGCTGTCAAGCTTCTCGCACCCAAAATGGCCGCCCGAAGGACGCCTCCCGGCTCGGCCACAACTGACGGCCACGATGCCGAGAAGCCCGTCGGCCACTCGTCCAGCTCAGCACTGCCCACCACACTCCCCCTGTATCGTGGCGATGTCGAAACGGCCACACCAGCCACTCCCAACGGCGCCGCCAGCTTGACCGGCGTGGCTAATGGCGGCGTGGCCGGCTCCGTTGTCCCGGGCGGCGGCTGCCTACCAAACACCAATCGCGACAGGCTCCGGTTCCGACTCCGGAAAGACGGCGACAGCGGCCGCCGCGGCTTCCACGCACAGCACTACTTCCGCATTGCCTTCCGGTCGTCGAGCAAGGTGTCGGCTGCCGTGAACGTCTTGTGGCCCCTGGTGCCCGCGGCGATTGCTTGTCGATACAGCCTCTCAGATACGCCGCGCAACCACCTGATCATCTTCATTCTCTCCTACATCGCCATGGTGCCCTGTGCCAACATGATTGGCTTTGCCGGCGGCCAGCTGGCGAACAAAGTGCCGCATGTGCTGGGTGTGCTGACCGAGACGACGTAAGCTGTTGTCCGGCGCTGAACGTGGAATAGTCCGTACAGAACACACAATTAACAGAGCTAGTGTGGGCTCCATTGTCGAGGTCGTGCTTTTCAACGTGCTGCTCAAGCGTGGGCTGTATGCCGTCATCCAGGCCGCCATTCTCGGTTCCGTGCTCGCCACCATGCTGCTCTGTCTCGGCCTCTGCTTCTTCGCCGGTGGCCTTCGCCGCGAGGAGCAGGAGTTCAGCGAGACCGTCAGCGAGGCGGGAAGCGGTCTTCTGCTGACAGCGTGAGTTTGTGATCGGACAGGCAGTGTGATTTCATAGGCTAACGACTCACACAGTGGCGTCGCTCTGGCTGTGCCCACGGTCTTCAAGCACGCCGTGCCCTCGGACCTCCTCTCCGGCCAGGAGCTCATCGACAAGACGCTCAACATCTCGCGTGTCACTGCCATCCTGCTCATCATTGCCTACCTCGTCTTTGTCTACTTTCAGACCCAGACCCACCACAGCATCTACGACGACGTCTTCAAGGCCGACGAGGAGCAGGACGTCGACCACAAGCCCAAGCTGACCATGACCGAGTGCATCATCACCATTGTCGTCTCCGTCGCCCTGGTCTCGCTCATTGCCCTCGCCCTGGTCGAGGAGATCGAGTTCATCGTCACCGAGCGCGGCGTTCCTGATGCCTTTATGGGCTTGATTCTCGTGCCCCTCGTCGAAAAGGCCGCCGAGCATCTGAGTGCCATTGACGAAGCGTAAGAGCGCCTCTCTGCCCCCCTGTCTCTCTGTCTCCTCTCCTTGTCCTTCTCCCGCTCCTCTCCTCTCCTCTCTCTTTCGCCTCTCCCCTCTTTCCCGCCCCTCTCTGTGCATCTGGCGCATGGCTAACCCTCTCAGCTACGACAACCAGATGAACTTTGCCCTCTCCCACGTCCTCGGCGCCACCCTGCAGACGGCCCTCTTCACTGGCCCCCTGGTCGTCATTGTCGGCTGGGGCCTGCACCGGCCCATGGGCTTGGACTTTGACCTCTTCAACATTGTCATGTTGATCCTAGCCATCATCACCGTCGGCAATTTCCTGCGCGACCAGAAGAGCAACTACCTGGAGGGTTTCCTCTGCGTCATTGTCTACATCGCCATCGCCGTCGCCGCGTTCAACTACCCGAATCCGGCATCCGAGCATGCCGAAAGTGGCAGCTCCGAAAGCGGCAGCTCCGAGGAGGCGCACGCGCTGCTTTCGCTTCTTCGATGAAGCGGGCATCCTGTGCCTCGAGGCACCATGCTGCTTTCTTGCTCTTTTTTTCGCATTTGATTTCTTCTTACCTAGCACGGCGCTACCATCTGGAGGAGAGAGGCAAGGGCCCTCTCGGGAAGGGAACAAATCTGGGCCATCGACACCGGTGCTGCTATTCCATATATGTTTTATTTTAAAGTACCAAAAGTAGACTGTAAACAAGCTGGCTTCGGGAATTTGGTCAATACTTATTTTCAATTCATGCTACGCTATGTTACTATGCTACGTAAGCCACTGCGAAAGACAATACTGGGCATCAAGCTTTCGCCAAGTATACCAACGCCGATCCATGGCATTCCATCCATGTGCACCAATAATGCATGCCGAATCCTGACGCTACGATCTTCGGTCCGGCCCCTCTGCCCCTTTTCTTCTAGAAGAAGTGCAGGTCGTCTTTCTGCCACCCCAGGCCGGCAAAGATCTGCCGCGCACTCTTCTCCATGGGCTCTGGTCCACAGACAAGCACCAGATCCTCGGCCTGGCCATTGACAAGCTTAGGCTGGCCGACCTCGCGCTCGAAAAATGCCCGGTCCATACGCCCACGCAAACCCGCCCAGCTCTCTCCGGCCTGCGACAGCACATGCACCACTCGACACCGGTCGGAGTGCTCGGCTGCCAGCTTGTCCAGGTCCCGGCGACACAGAATGTCTGCCTCGGTACGGTTGCCGTCCAGCAGCAGACACTGCGTCGGGTCGACGGACTTGTCGGCGGCCAGCACCGCTCGCAGCACCTGGAATACCGGCGTGATACCGCTTCCGCCGCACACCATGATGAACCGGCGGACAGAGCGGCGCGGCGCTTTGCGGAGGTCGGAGCCGATGGCGCAGAGGCCGCCACCGAGGTACTCAAAGTGTCCAATGGGACCCTTGAAGTCAACGGGATGGCCCACTGGCAACGAGTCGAGGGCCTGCGTCATTTTGCCGCCTGGCCGACCAGGCGCGTCATAGTAGATCTTGATGAGCACATCAAGGGTGCCGAGAGTGGGATTGCAGATACCGTTGACATCGAGATCCATCGAAAGCGGCGTGTAGGCACGCATAATCGCTTCACGGGTCACCGGATCCCGCAGCCGGATCATAAGGTGCTGCCCCGTCGGAAGCCCCAGACGCTGTTCAGCGTGCTCCAGGCGGAACGAGAAGATCTTGCTGTCAGCCGACACGGGGGTCTTGGCTGTCAACACCGCCTTCGTCCAGGCTTTGGACTGTAAGAAGACTGGGCGAGGCGGTCCATCGCCATCTGCCTCAGCGCTATCGCTATTGCCGAGTTGTTCGAGGGCTTCTTTGTCGAGGACGCCCACGTGGTAGTCGGGCATCATAGCCTTGGCATTCTCCGAGTCTGCACCAGAAAGGGTTAGCCTATCGTCAAATATCTCGTTCATAAATGCTAGCTTCAGGGAACGTACGGATTGCCATGAACTCCTCGGTCACGTCCTGGCCAGCAGCGCCTGTGATTGATGTTGCACCGCCTGGATGGCCCTCGAGGAACTTGGTGCCATCGTAGACCTGTCCGTTGACAATAAACCACGGCGTATCGTCATTTTCATGCTCCTTGAGCTCGGCAAGGGTGACCGTCTTTTGAAGCTGTTTCTCGTCTGTCATGCAGATTTCTTTCGTGGGCTCTTTGCCTTCGCCTCCCTCGTTTGCACCATCGCCATCATCGGCACCGCCAGATACTTTCTCGCCCCAGAAGCCATTCGCCAAGTTTCCGCCCTCCTTCTTGACCCGCTCCATCCAGCCTTGGTCCGATAGCTTTGGCGGTGCTGGGTGCTCGAAGCGCAGCGTGTGTCCTCCATCCTCCTTGTGGATCACCACGCGAAACCACGGGTTGTTCATCATACCTAGGACACTCCAGTACATGTCACGCGGCTGCACCATCATGGAGTCGTCCATTGAACGCACCATGATGTCGTCTGCTTCCCGCAGATCACCGAATGGCACGTCGAGGTTCCAGAAACACCAGCAGAAACAGGATTCGCGTTCTGCCACAGCATCAATCCGCCCGCCATACAGGGTTTCGCCGATGACCGTGTCTCGGTAGGCATCCTCGGGATATTCCACGTTCGCCAACAGCCACGACTTGCCCTTGTCCAGCGTCAGTTCTACCCTTGTGACCCGTTTTCCGCCTCCTGCATATGCGTAGCCGCGGATGTTGTAGTTACCACCGCCACTACTACCGCCAGAAATATTAAGGCGCTCCTGGTGTGCGGGAAAGGCGATGGCGCTGTTGGTGTTGAGATCGTAGATGGCATAGCGCTCGTCTCGCCACACATCGGGCAAGTCGGCGCTGGCTTCAGGCGATATGGTGGTAGGCAGCACTCGATTGTCGTAGATATGGTACCAATTGGAGCTCGGCTCAGCTGTCACGATGATGCGCTTCAGCCACTTGACACTCCGGCCGCCAATTTGACCAGGCACGACAATCCGCAGCGGCTTGCCGTGGTCCGGAGCCAGAGCCTCTCCGTTCATTTTATGGGCCACCAGAATACCGCGCTCTGCATCCTTGGCCCAGGCAAGCTTGACGGATGTACCATAATATCCGTTGGGCAGCTTGTCGGCACCTTCGAAGCACACAAACCGGGCACCCCTTTTCGGCCGCACCCGCTCAATGAGGTGGCCGAGTGGCACACCTGTCCAGATGGCCGTCGACAGGCCGGCTGCACCCCATGAAAATCCCTTCGTCTTACGGAGGATATTCTGCTCCTTCCTTCGGTTGCCGGCACACACCAGTGTGATGGGGTAGGTGTACTGCTCATAATCAGAGAGCAGTTGGCGGAGAGTCATGGTGATGGGATGCTCCACCATGCCTTCGATGGAAAACTCCCAGTCCAGGGACTCGAAATCCTCAACCTGGGGCACCGCGCCGTGATTCCGGACATAGTGGAGGTCTTTGGTGGTGAGGAAGCCTTCATTGTAAAGATCGCTCAACGGAGCCTCAACATTGAAAGGATGGATGCCTGTTAGCCGAATCAACCGTGGATCTCGTTCGACGTGACGGTCTGGTGTTTTCAGGTCCTCTGTGAGCACCTTGTTCTGCCTTGATGCCGGGGGGAGGGGATATGGCCGAAAGCGCTCTTCTTCAGCTTCACGCTCTTCTATTGTAGCACACGACGATTCCGCACCATCCGAATCCTCCTTCACTGTCTCTGCTGGACTTGGGGGAAGCCGGTGTGCTAGGGTTGTCGGCAGAGAGGCGCGATCGCCAAGAGGTGTGGGAGGAGGGGAGCTGGGAAGAGAAGACATGGCAGCGTGGGTACGAGAGGGGGCCGTATCAAATATGTATGTCCTCGTGCTGGCCCTTGCAAGGCAATCTAACCTATGACCAGATGCGGAGCTGCAGGCACATTATCGATGCCGGATATGAACCACTCACTGCTCCTCAGAAACAGCGCTGGCCATCTGACGACCAATGCACGGTTCTGTCTGGGGAGAAGGATCGGTTGAAGCGGAGCACAGATGGGAGGGGAAACGTTCGTGGCCGTTAATGGAAGGTGACCAAGAAGAGGGTATGTCATAGGTCTAAGACGAAGAGCTGTGGTCACGGGAATGATTCAGGGTGCATGCCAGGTAAAAGCGCATGAAGGGAGAGAATCGGCGGAGTGAGGTATTAGAAAGAAGCAGAGTACAAGACAAATAGCGCCAGAATGCGAGAATGCGAAAAATGAGAATAGATGGCCCTGCAACATCAGAGGAGCCAATGTGTAACGCGGATGCCCAACCGCTCGGTAAGGGTGACAAGAAGGATCAGAACTGTTATGAAGTGGGCGCCAGACGATAGCAAATAAGCCGCCGGGTGGCTTGTGTCGTACATCTCCGGAGCCAGCAATGCTCTCCACTGGTTTTGGATTCCCGGCGAGCGCAGAAACCTCGCAGTTTGTATGGGGAGGGGGGGACTCCAGTCTAGTCTCTCAACTGATTTATGTTTGCCGCCTCCACTTGCACTACCCATCCTCGTATGCCTTCTGGGGTTTCCCTATAGATGCCCATTCCAGACCGTATGCGTGCCGTGTAGTATCCGAGCTGCCTCGTCATAAATTATAAGCGTATCGAGCAGCTCTTCGTAGAGGGGTGTGTTGTTCTTGTGACAGCTTCCATTGCGTTGCGTTTAGTATGTGCCACGTTCTGGGCCCAACCGGGCACTTTCCAGCCGCCAAACAAGTACATGACAAGCCAGAACACCCATTATCGTCTTTGGTTACAGCGTCATCTGCTGCCGACCAGTTCATTGTTACGCCTCGTTGCCTCCCCCCACGTCGGACCACTTGGCAGGCAGGTAAAGGGCACTTCTTCTTAGTAACAGCAAGAGAGAGGTCCGTTCTTTGGGTGAAAATTGGCCGCCGGCTGGCAAAAAGCTGGAGCCGAAGCCCCAGTTCACTATTGGCCGGCTATCCTTTTGCTCCGCGGACTTGGTTGTGCTTTATTGCCAAGCGGGCAAATTCATGTGTAATTTTTTCTGGAGACCGTTTTTGGGCCATGAGGTCTGCCCGGCCCGCGTTCGGGTTTTGGTTTGGTTTGCGGTGGCTTGTTGGTGCTTATCAGTAGCACACTGGCTGTGGCCGGGCGCCCGCTCATGTCGGCAAGACAAATGTTTTCCCAAGCCGTCGAATAAGAGCCAGGAGATAAGGTTGGCTAGCAGCCCAGGGGCAGGCTTCCCGAAAGTTGGTTTTAACGGAGATGCACCAACAGACGGCTCTTAGCGTGAAAAACGAGCCAAAAGACAGCGCCAAAAAGGAAAAACACACGGGGATGGCGAGAATTGCACACGTAGAGATTTTTTAGCACGCGCAGTCCACTGGGTGGGGGGACGGAACGAGCAAATCGGAACGAGTACAGTAAGATCGTTTATCGTTGTTTCTAGATTGCTTCTTGATGTGCACATCTGGCATCTCAGAAGGTTCTAAATAGCATCGTGGAAGAAAAGGCAGGTGCACTGCGATGTCTGTCAGCGCCTGCTTCTTCGAGAAACCACTTTGCCTCGCACCTTCTACCCGAATACAGGAAGAGCACCTTTGTACTCCGTACTCACCTTCGGCCTGTGGCTTGTGCTATATGCCCATCTCACATAAGTCAATGCGATGCGCTTCATCCTTCCAAGTCACAGAAGGAATAGGAGAGTCAGGAAGCTGTGCTATGGCGCACAGCAACAACAGGAAATGCCTTGCTGACAGGCAGACATCCGAAAACCGCACCGGCAGCTGTGAGCAACATGTGGTGTCACTTCATGCAGGCGCACCGGAGTGCACGCAGATTGGATCAACTGGCTGTGAAGTGACGGAGTGCATTCTTTGGTATTCCCATTACCAATGGAAATCTCTCCAAATCCGGCGCATATCTCGGGTCTTTGCATAAGATGGCGGCCCAACCAATTTGCTGTCCTACTCGTATGCTTTTGGCAGAGCCTGCTGGGCAGCGGTGCACGGGCTTTGTAAAGGAGATCGCGACGGGTCTGCCTCTTTGGGATACTCGTAGAATCTGTTTACTCGTAATGAGGCTCCCTGCTTGATAGACTGTCCGTTTCAGCGTCCAACCCTTTTAGTCGAACAGGTATTAACCATCGAGGTAACGCGTCGCTTCTGTGTCCCTATGACACAACTAGACTGCATTACGTGACGGTCTTGCCTAAACTAATCTCGCTGTGTTTTACTTTATGTACACATTACACCTCGCTTCTTATATTAGGCCGACTCGTTGGCATGAAGTCCACGAATATGACTCAAAGGACCCAAATGAAATGAGGATCCCTTCTGATCCCCAATCCTTCCTGTTGACGAGGTACGCTTAGCAATGACGAAACGGGCGTCAATAAGTCAAACGACCAACATGCCCACAAGAAAACAACCGATCCGGTCCGTTGGTGTATTTGCATAAAATAAAGATGTTCGTTTAGGTTGTTGCTGCCCGGACCGCAAAAACCAAACGTCATTTTTGGGGCAATCGCGCCTTGTACGACTTATCGTAGAAGGGCATCATCTACGGCGATCATCGATATTTCTAAATTCTAGAGGACACGTTTCGATACAGACATTTATTTAGCAGGAAAATGGATCAAACACAAATTGATTCCTAGGGTACTGTTTTGAAGCACCAGTACTAACATGCACACGTAGAGACTATGTGTACAACCCGTACGACATACACAGGAGGTTGTATCAATCAATTGCAGCAGATCTCACCAAGAAACCTGGAGGAAAGCTTGTTTAATTCCCTGAGCTACCCCTGTCAATGCCCGCTGGCCGTATTCGCTTTAGTCTTCCAACTAACTGTCTGTCATTTCACGGTGATCAGCTGTGCCTCGCTTGACCCTGGCCGGTTTCCGAGTCAAAGTACTCTGCATATGTACATGGTGCTTTCAGTTTACCAATCTTTCTTTCTCAGCCGCTCTTCTAGCGACGGTGTTGTTTGAGAATGTCTGAGTTCGGACGTAGCATCCTAACTACAAATGGGCCACCTTCTTTCCCGCAAAATAGAGACAAAAAAACCTATCATAAACGAACCCAACATATGGCCGTTCTAGCACAACAATTTGTCTATAGTATACAAAAAAGCAAGAAAAAAAAGAAATGCGCTATCGCGCTCACTAACTGGTCCCGGAGGGGCTCGAACCCTCGACTTTCGCATGTATTATTCGAATGAATGATATTAGTACGATGCGCTAACCAACTGCACCACGGAACCCCAGCTGGATTGAAAGTCCGGAGACTAATTAGAGTCTATGAAAGTGAGCGCTAAAGAAGGCCAACTGCAGCACACTCTGGCGACTTTGTAGACATACGTACTCATGAATGCTCCCAAGTGGTTTGTGATGAGAATGACAGCATCCGGTTTTTGTACCTCTACTTCGTGCAGGCCACTTCATTCGGCATTGGTGCACCTTGTTTCCGCCCTTAGCTTGAAAACCCACCGCGCCAACCAAGACAAGAAGGATATGCGTGAAGGTATTTATTAGACGCACGTTTCCAACGGAAGGTGGAGTCGGTGACCCCTGTTGTTAGTCTAGCTGAACATCAGGCAAACAAAGCAGGCGTTGTGGTAGCCATGGATGGGTGCAGTTGCCAGTCTTAGTTTCCATAGAAATTTCCAGGCAAGAATCACACAAAAAAGAGGGGGGATGTTGTTGGTCAAAGGCTAGGGGTAAACAGAAGAGATGTCAAGGGGACAAAAGGAAGTAGCAAGTATCCCATTTAATGAGCAACCACATCTCTCTCTCTCTCTCTCCCTCAAACAACTTCCAAACTTATTTCCTTCTTAGACTCTTTTCTTGGCTCAGATTGGTGTCCTCAGTCTCGTTGCTCTTTCCGCCGTCTACAAGCTAGCAGAGAAAACTCCAAGAATACGTCGACTTACAGAAAAATGCATTCCCTTCCACTTGCTGTCGCTGCTGTAAGCATGGCTCTGCCAGCCGTCCAAGCCGTCACGATCCCCGTCAACGTCGGCCCCGGTCTCTATTTTCAACCGAACAACATCAAGGCAGACGTGGGCGATGTGCTCGAGTTCCACTTCTACCCCAAGAAACACAGCGTCGCCTTGGGCCAGTTTGACAAGGCTTGCGTGCCGGCAGCCAGCGGAGGCTTCTTTTCCGGCTTTGTGCCTGTGTCTGCCGGTGAAAGTGTCTGTATACCATCCGCGTCTGTCTAGGCCGTTTGTTCCTCTTCTAACACGTCTCTCAGTCTACCACATTTAGCGTCACCGTCGACACAACAGATCCTCAGGTGTTTTACTGTACTGTCGGCCCGCACTGCGAATACGGCATGTACGGAGTCATCAACCCCTCAGGGTCGAAGACGCTGGAGGCTTACGCTGCCTTGGCGAAGAATGCAACTGCCGGTGTCTCGCCGCCGGGCGTCTTTGGCGGCACCTTTGGCCACAGCTCGGCTTCCAACTCGACCTCGTCCGCGGCATCGGCCAGCGGAACTAGAGCCACCACCAGCTACGGCAGCGCTACTTCAGCAGGCGGCAGCACGGCGACAAGTTCCGGTTCGCCTACCACTGTCACGAGCACATCTACGCGCACCTCGGGGAGCGGAGGCTCCAGCACGACCACGGCGGTCACGAGTAACGGAAACTCGGTGGCTATGGGTTGGTGGAGCGCACTGGCCGCGGCGGCAGCATTTCTTGTGTGAGATTTTTGCACAGAAGCTTGCGTTCGCTCAATAGATTGTAGCCCTAGGGCTATGGATGCGGCTAGCTTTGAGCATAATCGGGTGGCTCATCAAAGGCGGCTTCTTGCCCTTATTTAGTAGTAATTATCCTGTCGACTAATAGCATGCTCAGGCATTCATATACCTCGTAAAGTCCTCTGTCCAAGGTTCGCTAGAGTTGTGTATAGCTCGCACGAGTCAAATAAGGCGTTATTACAGGCGAATCTGAGACGAAATCAGATGGGGGGTATTTGTGTGGCAACCCCCTCCCCTCTTCCCCGGAGTTCTATGGCTGACTACTTTCTAGGTACAAATGGCTTGCGACTATGCTGCGCGATTGTAAAAACACCGCCGTGGCCCGTGGGCATCTTCCGAACTTGGCCGTGAAATGCCAATGTGGCAGTGTTTGTGACAGTGTTGGGCTATTGGTAGCGGCAAGTAAGGTGGGTTTCTTTTGCGTTTGTCCTGCCTCAGCGACTCTTCAGACAGCCTTGTTTGTTAGGCGTATAAGATCCCCCCTACGTGCCTCATAAACCGGTTTTCGATATATTTATCTGAAATAATCTACATGGCGCTATGGGATAAAAACCAAATACCATGGAGGACCAGATTTCCAAACATACAAGCGACTATTCCGCGCATGTTGACGAACTTGTCAAGCGCTCGGGCGATATACATCCCAGTCCCAGCAAACACTACGAACTGCTTTCTGACCTCTTGAAAAATCAGGAAAAGTCGCAAGAAAGATCGGAGGGCCGAAAACCGTATGAACCGCCACCGTTCCCCTTTGTGACTACGTTGGATTTGCAGAAATCAGCCGAAGGAGTTATCACTAGGGGTACAAGAGATTTGGTTGATCCATCTGAGTATCTGACCGGCCCCCAAGTCGGCCGAGATTGCCACCAGATCATTTCCCTCAGAGGATATCCATCTGCTTTATGGATAGGGACTCTGGGGTGGCATTTGCGAGTGGACCCGGAATTCTTCCGCGGCCACCTTCGAAGCTATGAAAATATCAGTGGTTATTCGATGGACTATGCACGGTTGCCCAGTTTCATGCGAGGCATTCTTCACCTTCCGGTGTGCACTGGCCTTGTCCCTTCAAAGATGATAAGCAAAGATGCGTTCAAACGCTTAAGAGGCGAGGTGGATGATTTGGTTTATGATGATTATCGCAACATGAGCCCGAAGGAAACCGTGGGCGAGTCCTTGCTGCGGTATATCTACTCCATCAATCCGCAGAGCCTCTATGTCGAGCAGAGCATATCTTGCAATGTGGTAACAAAAGATGGTGGATGGGCTGGTATGTTTGTTGAACCCACCAATTCCCGCGCCTCGATTCTATCAGCTGACTGGCCGCCCAGCTCTCGTGTGGCTCGATGTCGGCAAGCCACTACCAGGAATCGGAGAGAGCTCCGAAGCCATCATACAGCGTCCTTTCAAGGGGTATGGCGATGGCCAGCGTGCGCTCTCTCCCATCATCACGGCACAGCCTATCCCTATGGGGCATCAGTCACCGCGTCCACAGTGGAAGAATGAACAGAAGACAGATTTTCTGGCGTCGAACAAGTACGAAATAGGCACCCTCTGAGTCGGTGAAATGTTTGCCTCGCCGCTGTATGCCCTCAGTGGCGTCTTGCGGTACAGCATGTACAGTTTGAACCAGGTGGCCAACGATGCCGAATGGGGAAAGTCTATGTTCATTGCCAAAAACACGAGCAAGGTGGTGCATGCCAAACACAAAAACGCCCTCAGTGACGATGACTGGATGCCTTTGAATTTGGCCAGGTCCATGCTGGACGACCACGCCAACCACACTCGGGTCGTGATGAATTTCTTGCGTGGAGGTGGGTGGGAAGACTGGAAAGCAGCGTCGTCGGTGGCTGGATCCGAAGCCATCACGAACGCGACTAGGAAATACCTCCTGACTGATCTAGAGGTGCTGCTTCAGCGCAACGAAACCATTTCCATCCAATGCCGGGACGCCACCAACTCGATTTTGGGCAAAGCGCAGATCGAGGAGTCGCAGAGGGCCACAAGCCAGGCCGAGGAGGTGCGCAAGCTGACGTACCTCTTGTTCTTATTCACACCGCTGTCGGTTGTTACGTCTTTCTTTGGCATGAACTTTATCAATGTGTCTACGCTGGTGGGCACGGGAGTCGCCATTGGGGTATCGTTGGTGCTCGCGTCTACCTTGGCCTTTTTGCTATTTCGCTTCCGTTGAGCCGTTGACGCTCCAGCCTGTGTGTTCCTGACTGCTGTTTATATTGCTGGCTGTATTTGGTATTTGGCCTATTGTGCCTGGACAATGGAGATGTGCTGCATTCGTGGCCTGGTGTTCTTGTACATGTTGCAACGCCGTGGCCGATGGCTTTTATGATTGAATTTCTTAGATCGAATGTGTAGCTTTTACTCTTGATTGAGTTCAGAGTATTTTTTTTTGAAACATTCCCAAAGCTCCCAAGCTCACAGTCCAAGACTAAAACGATAAACATCGTATTTATCAATATAAAGCGCAAAACAAACCCGCCATCGTCTGTCAATACGCGAGTTTAAGACAACCGACGTAGTTACAGAGCATGGAGCAGGTACGGCGTCCCGTAGCGGCAACCTGGACAGCCTTCCCCACACGCTGTACGCTCACTGTGACACTAATCACGCGGCATACCTCGGTATTCGGGGTCTCTGTTATCCACACACCAAAACCATTACAGGTCGTTCGCAGGCTGCCTTCCGCCCGTTAAATCCCGTCGCCGTGGACTCCCATTGATATTTCTACTTGTGCGAACGAATCGCAGAAAATCATTTGACAACCAGCAGATTGGTTCGCTGTCGCAGCCTCCGAAACTGGGGCTAGAGATTCTGTGTATCGGACCCTGATTTGGCCGCCGAGCCGACTTTGCGCATTGTGGCGACTCCGCCTTCATTTTGCCATCCTATTTTTGAGGTCATGTGCCAGAGCCAAGCGTGATTGGAAACGTATAGAGCATGGAATAGACAGACCGGCGAGCGCATTGGAAGCACGACCCCGACAAGTAGAGCCCCTCGTCTTTCCCCTCTCCTCCTCCCCATTATATCATGCAGCCATGATCGCTCGCGCAGTCCCCTCCTCTTCTGGCGCTGCGTCTTCTCTCGCCCCCTTCGTCCGACGCCGAGTTTCTTACCAGACAGCGCTCACGCGAGCTTCGCGCCGGCCATTACAGCGCTATCGCAGCTCGATCTGTGACCGGTGCCTACATACACGGGCTCTTTCCTCTCGGCTATCTGCACTGCCAACTTCGAAACGGAGCCAGCATGCACCCTCTTCGGTGGCCTCACGCGCTTGGATCCCGAGGACATCTAATGGGGCTGCAACACGGACAGACTCGAGGAGACAGTCCTCCACCGCCACAGCGACGGTTGACGCTGAAGGTGCGTCAAGTCTACGGATGATGAGTCAAGGTAGAGTGGCTAACGAAGAGCAGCTGGGACAGAGAAACAGAACCATGACGACATCGGGCCGTTGCAAGAATACGATCGGCGGGTAGCTGAAGGCGTTTTGCGGAATGACGAGCACCAACGAGGTATGCTATACTGCATGCATCTAGTATACGATGCAACACGTCCTGGAGATACTGACGCGACGCAGGTATTATCCAAAGCCTCCAGCACATGCACGACGAGCTATGTCACTACCTTGCGCCGCCGGTCATTCACCCGAGCCTCGAAAGCATCAGACCCCAGCCCAAGACGCTGCTAGGGTCCTGGTTTGGTGGCGGGAGCAAAGGCGGCAGAGCAGCCATCGGCAAGATCCCCGAGAACCTGCCGCAGGGCCTCTATCTGTACGGCGATGTGGGCAGCGGCAAGACGATGTTGATGGACCTCTTCTACGACACATTGCCGAGCACGGTGCGGTCGAAGACGCGCATCCACTTCCACAACTTCATGCAGGACGTGCACAAGCGGCTGCACAAGATGAAGTTGCACTACGGCAACGACGTGGATGCGGTGCCGTTTGTGGCGGCCGATATTGCAGAGCGGGGCAACGTGCTGTGCTTCGACGAATTCCAGTGCACCGATGTGGCCGATGCGATGATTCTGCGAAGGTGAGGCCCTAGGGAGAGAACAAAGAGAACAGGGTAAAGAGAACAAGGAAAAGAGACTAGGGACCAGGGACCAGGGACCAGGAACGGAACAGCCGTGAAGACAACCAAACTAACCATGCAGACTGCTCGAGTCGCTCATGTCGCACGGCGTCGTGCTCGTCACTACGTCCAACCGACACCCCGACGACCTGTACAAGAACGGCATCCAGCGCGAGTCGTTTGTGCCGGCGATTGAGCTGCTGAAGCGGCGACTGCACGTGATCAACCTCGACTCGCCGACCGACTACCGCAAGATTCCCCGGCCGCCGTCGGGCGTCTACCACACGCCGCTCGACAGCCACGCCGCATCCCACGCCGAGAAGTGGTTCCGCTTCCTCGGCGACCCGCACTCGCCGCCGCATCCCGAGGTGCAGAAAGTCTGGGGCCGCGAGATCCATGTGCCGCGGGTCAGCGGCCGCTGTGCCTGGTTTACGTTTGACGAGCTGATCGGGCGGCCCACGTCCGCCGCCGACTACCTCGAGCTGGTGCGCGCCTACGACGCCTTTATTGTGACGGACATTCCCGGCATGACGTACCAGCAGCGGGATCTGGCGCGGCGCTTCATCACGTTCATCGACGCCGTCTACGAGTCGCACGCCAAACTGGTCCTGACAACAGCCGTGCCGCTGAACCAGCTGTTTGTGTCCAAGGAGGAGCTGCGGCAGTCGATTGCGCAGCACCACAAGGAAGCCCGGACGGCTGCGGCTACAGTGGCTGCTGCCGGCGGTGGCGCACAAGCTGCGGCTGCTTCGCCGACAGCCCCTGGAGCCGAGGACGAACTGAGCGACGGCGACGTCAACACGGCTCTCGACGATTTGGTGGACGGACTCGACGGGCACAACATGGCCACGCAGCTCAAGAGCTCGAACCTGTTCACGGGTGAGGAGGAGGCGTTTGCCTTTGGGCGAGCGCTGTCGCGGCTGAGCCACATGGGCAGCAAAGAGTGGGTGGAACGAGGCATGGGCCTCGAATCGCAAGGCGGCAAACAGGAGCGCGACAATTGGGCCAAGGTGCGCAGCCGGCAGATGGAAGACAGCATGTGAGAGGCATGATAGAAGCAGCTTTGACAGCGAGCATGTTGGGGGACTTATTGTCTCGTTACGGCGATTCTAGAAATAAATGTGACATGAATGCTGATGGCTGGGTGGCTGCTGATTGCTCGTACACGACGGAGCATCGGTGCTACAGAGGCCGAGCGTACTTATTACGTGAGTGAGCACGTGCTCCGGCCGCCAGAGTGGTGCTTTACCTCGCGCAATGACGCCCGGAAGAGGCGCTGGGGCCCTCTGAAACCCCACACAGGCGCTGTCGAGTCAGCCTGAAGCTGGGGCGATGACGGATTATGGTCGAGGTGTGGAGATTCAGCCAATCACAGCAGGTTTCCGGCGCTGTGGAGCTCGTCGCTTGCGTGCGAGGCAGCAGCTGCCTTTCTGGGAGCTCCGGACTCCGATGGTTGCTACACTACAACGGGCAACGAGTTTCATCCAGGCTGCCACTTTCTTTGCTGCATCCCACTTCCTCTGCGCTGCCATCCATCTGCGCACAACACCCGAATCACGAACCAAAACACCGCCACCTTTTATTACGATCACGATGAAGCCCTCCGCCGCCCTCGCTCTGCTGCTTCCGGCGGCCGCCGCGCGCTACGTCGACTATCTCGAGACTGACAATGTGCAGCTCAACCCGGAGACGATTGCTGCCGAAAAGTTCCTCGTCGAGCTTGCGCCGGGCGAGACTCGCTGGGTGACCGAGGACGAGAAGTGGGAGCTGCGGAGAGTACGTTGGATGAGATTCTTGACTGCATTGCCGTTGGCTTGTTCTGTTCCTGAGATCTGCTTCTGCTCTGCTTCTGCTCTGCTTGTGTTGTTGGCCTCGTGCTTCCCATGCTAACTCCCACAGAATGGCCAGCGCTTCATGGACATCACCGAGCACCGCGAGCTCGGCATGCAGCGCGTCACCGCTGACGCCACCGGGCCGCTGCGTGTGTTCCCCGAGAACGTGACCCTCGTCGAGGAGCTCTCGCCGCTGCTGGCCAACCTGTCCAAGGCCGAGCTCCAGTCCCACCTCGAAAAGCTGACCAGCTTCCACACCCGCTACTACCGCTCCGACTACGGCCGCCAGTCCTCTGAGTGGCTGCTGGGCCAGGTCAAGAAGACCATTGGCGAGGCCGGCGGCTTTGCCCACAACATCTCCGTCCACCCCTTCAAGCACAGCTGGGGCCAGAACTCGATTATTGCGCGCATCCCGGGCAAGACGAACCGCACCATTGTTGTCGGAGCCCACCAGGACTCCATCAACCTGTTCCTGCCCTCGATTCTGTCCGCTCCCGGCGCCGACGACGACGGCAGCGGCACCGTGACCATTCTCGAGGCTCTGCGCGGCCTGCTGCGGTCCAAGGAGGTGCTCCAGGGCGAGGCGCTCAACTCGATCGAGTTCCACTGGTACAGCGCCGAGGAGGGCGGGCTGCTGGGCTCGCAGGCCATCTTTAGCGACTACGAGAAGACAGGCCATGACGTGCGCGCCATGCTGCAGCAGGACATGACGGGCTTTGTGCAAAAGACACTCGACGCCGGCCAGGTCGAGAGCGTCGGCGTGATTGTCGATTACGTCGACCCGGCGCTGACCGATTTCATCAAGAAGGTCATCACCGCCTACTGCGACATCCCCTTCGTCGAGACCCGCTGCGGCTATGCCTGCTCCGACCACGCCTCGGCCTCCAAGGCCGGCTATCCCTCGGCCTTTGTCATTGAGTCGAGCTTTGACCTCAGCGACGACCACATCCACACCAGCGACGACCTCATCAAGTACCTGTCGTTCGACCACATGCTGCAGCACACCCGCATGACCCTGGCCTTTGTGTACGAGCTGGCCTTTGCCGACTTTGACGCTCTCGAGGCGGCCGCCCGTGGAGAGGCCCCCAAGGCCGACGAGGAGGTGGGCGAGCTGTAAGCGTGGAGGACTGAAGCGGAATATGAGGAGCAAAGACGCACAGTGCTGTTTATGTTATTGTTATTTTTGCCTTGACTTGGTTTCTTGTTACTTGACTACGTATGCTACGAACTGGGAAATATATTGAACCGTATTGGAAAACCGGATCCTGGGCTGTACTGAGTCGTACGGAGTAAAGCGGCAACCTGGACGAGATATGACGGCATGCAACTTTGTAGTGTGCCGACACCCGCCGCCAGCGGAGGTGGCGAACCGCTGTGCGTCAGCCAGAACGAACCACAACACTCGTAGGAGTTAGCAACAGCCCAGCCAACTCCCCCGACAAACAGAGCGGGCTCGCCTCGCGCTATGGGGACACACGTGTGGGAAGGGGGGGGGTTCTGGGGCTTTAGGCCTGCCAAGAATTCCGACAGGCGGGTTAGCGAAAGCTTGGCCAAAGCTTGGCTCGCACCTTCCTCGCTGTCATGCTCGGGGGGCTGCAATGTGTTTTGCCTCCTCTTTATTGGCTTCTCTGGGCTTAGATTGACGACTGCCTCTGGCGCTGCTATCTCTCGCCGGCGAATGTCTATCGGCGGTAACTGTGACGTAGCCTAGGTACGCGTTCGTATACGGATGGCGCCTCCCCCTCCATTCTTGAAAGCCGCGAAGGATATGAGCTCCCTATTTCCACATCGTAGTGCACCTCAGTGCTTTCTTTGGACACAGTCAGCCGCCTTTTCCTAGACAAGACCAATTCCCACCACAAACACCTCGTTCCCACCACCTAGAATATATTCTTCCTATTGCATCTCTTATTCCTGCATTCTTCATATCCTTACTTTCGGCCGTCATGTCTTGCAGCGAGACGCCAGTTTTGCTGGACACGGCTATTGAGGACGGCTTTGTTGACCTTTGCAAGTCGTCGTCGAGTGTCTCTTCCCTCTTGGCTGAGAATCCCATTTCTGCACCCGGTGACGCATGGCAGGCTCTCTACGGGTCGTACCAGTCTGCAAAGACACCCGAGCAGAACAAGTACGGTGCCGATGATCTTGAGCGCGCCACAAAGTGCGGGAAATGGGGCCCTACCAAGCCAGATAACTTGTTTCTGAGGGTAAAGCGCAACCTGCACCCTCTCTGTGTTTACATGACCGCTGCTGACCGTCTAGATCTACCGCGATGTGCTGGCCGTTGTCCAACAGGCGCCGGGCACCGCTATGGTCAGTCCGTCATTGTTGGGGAGCAGCGGTGTTGTTCCGTTGACCGTGATATCAACGTATGTCGAAGCGTCTTCTGCCCTTCCATTTTGAACCATGTTTTTCTAAACACACACACAGCATCCCTGACATTGCTCGCCATATGGCCAACGTTATTGCCCGTGCGGACAAGGAGGTCTTTCTAGCCACAAACTACTGGCAAGACAGCGCTGCTTCACACTACCTGACCAACGCCCTGAAAGAACTTGACCGCCGGGCCAATGAACGCCAAGTTCGCATCGTCGTCAAGGTCATGTATGATCGCGGCAGCCCCAAGCAGGTCATTGATCCGCATCATCTTGTGGGGCAGCCCGAGTACACGAGCAAGAACGTGCGGCTCCCATCCCCAGAGGAGGTCCCCAACATCGATCTTCAGGTCATGAATTACCACCAGCCCATTCTTGGTACATTTCATTCCAAGTATATGGTGGTTGATCGACGAGTCGCCATCCTGCAGAGCAACAACATCCAGGACAATGACAACATGGAAATGATGATTCATTTGGAGGGCCCCATTGTCGACTCGTTCTACGATATGGCCCTGATATCATGGAACAAAGTCCTGAAGCCCCCTCTGCCTACCTACAACTCGCCTGTGGCCAGCGCCAGTATCAGTTGCCAAGCTGCGGGAGACCCAGTGAATACGGACCAGAAAGGCACCGAAGGCACAGACACTCAAGCGAGACAGCCTGCTGCCGTGGACGAGCAACACAAGGCGGGAGAGAGCAGAGACAACTCGCAAACAATGCCAAACGTACCCAATGGACCCGATCATGAGACACAGTCGTTTCTCAGCCAAGGAAAGGCCATGGTCGCAGAGCAAGCCATTCTTCAGCCAGCCGCGCCTGGGAAACCGCTTCCGCAGAGCACATCAGAGCATCCACACTACGATGCCACCATCGCCGAAGAAGTGGCACGGGTGCAGTGGGCCGTGACTCCCAAGGCAGGCGAGCCGAAGATGGCTCCTGTGTCTCGTCTCCTCAACCACACGACCAACCATCTGCAGGCTGATGCCCCGGATTTTCCCGAAGGACAGGAGATGACGCCCTATATCACCCACGATGTTCACGAGACATTCCCTATCGCCATGGTCAATCGGCAGCCATATGGCACGCCTATGCACTGGTCGGTGGTGCAGCCACAGAACGCAGCCTGGCTCTCAGCGCTGCGAAATGCACGCAAGAATGTCTTCATCCAGTCGCCCACACTCAATGCCGTGCCCCTGATCCCAGCCATCCGTGAGGCCTGCGAGCGAGGGGTTGACGTTATCTGCTACATCTGCCTTGGCTACAACGATGCTGTGAGTGAAGTTGCTTTACTATGATGATATAGCATATGTCATGGTCGCTAATATGCCCTAGGGGGAGCTTCTTCCAAAGCAAGGCGGGACCAACGAAATGGTGGCACACGAGCTGTACAGCTCTCTCTCCGAAGAAGCCCGGCAACACCTGCATTACTACTGGTATGTGGCCAAGGACCAGACACGGCCCATCCCACAGGTCAAGAAACAACGCGACTGCCATATTAAACTCATGATCGTGGATGAGTATATTGGTATCATGGGCAACGGCAACCAGGACACGCAGAGCTGGTTCCACAGCCAGGAGATCAATGTCATGTTGCAGAGCGCGGAGGTGTGCCAGTCTTGGATCGACGGGCTATTCCGGAACCAGAACACACACATCTACGGCATGCTGGACAAGAAGGACGGCGTGTGGCGGGATTACGCTGGCAAGGAAGCCGACGGGGTCATCGGCATTGATCCTGGGCGGTTCAGTTGGGCAAGGGGTATTGTCGGGGCCATCAAGCGGGCGCAGGGTAAGGGCGGCTTCTGATGTGCCTGTAGGACAGATACGGACTCGCGCTGAACGTGTAGGTATTCAATAGTTCGCCTTCTCTAACTTTCATGGCACGCTCCCCTATTCACACCGCCCAAAACACCTCGCTCGCCAGAGCAGCACACCTGTAACTTTTAACGACATAGCTTGGAGAAGAAATGAATACAAAGCAAAGTAAAACAGGAGCAAGAATAAAAGAGATACGGGCAGATTCTCATGTCCGTTGTGGATGATCATTGTATTGTCTTTTTTTTCTTTTTTGTTTTTGGTCTTTCTTGGTAGGAGTATACACGATACCAAGGACTAGTAGCTGCGGCCAAACATGACAAAGGTGCCGGCCTTGTTGTTGCACTCGGGGCTGAGGCACTTGGTCTCACCCTTGACGAGGCCCTCGGTGGGCTGCTCAAAGGGAATGCACAGGCTCTTCATGCCCATGGTGGGCGCCTTTTGGCCGTCGGGGCCCTCGACGATCTCGTCACCCTTGGTGAGGTCCTTGATGCGGTCCTCGCAGGCGCCGTCGAGGCAGTGGGGGATGAGGACGACGTTGCGGGCGTCGAGGGCGGGCACGACCTTGGCCCAGTCGGTGATGACGAGGCGGTGCTCGCGGAAGGCGGTGTCGGCCTTGTCGTACATGGCCTTTTGGATGGTCTCGAGCAGGGCAGGGATGGCGGTGGCGAGGTCGGTGAGGGGGATGGTGCCCTTTTCGCCGGTGTCGCGGCGGGCGTAGGAGACGACCTCCTTGGCGGCGTCCTTGGGGCCAAACTCGAGACGCAGCGGCACGCCCTTGAGCTCCCAGTCGTTGAATTTCCAGGCCGGGGTGTAGCCCTCGCGGGTGTCAATGTCGACGCGGACCTTGGCGGCATGGATCTTGTTGACGAGGTCCTCGCACTGGGCCAGGTGCGCCGTCTTCTCGTCGGCGGTCATCTTGGCGGTCAGGCCGACGGGGACGAGGATGGCCTGGATCTTGGAGATGCGGGGGGGGAGGACGAGGCCCTTGTCGTCGCCGTGGATCATGACCATGACACCAATGACCCGCGTGGACAGGCCCCACGAGTTCTGCCAGACGTGCAGGTGCTTGCCCTTTTCCTGGGGGTCCTCGACGGTGATGTCGAACATCTTGCTAAAGTTCTGGCCCAGGCAGTGCGATGTGGCGCCCTGGATGCCGCGGCCGTTGGTCGGGATGTAGCCCTCGACCGTGGTGGTGTAGTAGCCGCCGGCAAACTTTTCGTTCTCCGTCTTGCGGCCGCGCACCACGGGCACAGCCAGCAGCTGCTCGTAGACGCCCGCGTACAGCTCGAGGATCTCGAGCACCTCCTTGCCGGCAAGCTCCTCCGTCAGATGGGCGGTGTGGCCCTCCTGCCACAGGAATTCGCGCGCCCGCAAAAAGGGGGTCGTCTGCTTCGCCTCCCAGCGCACGACGGAGTTCCACTGGTTGAGACGCAGGGGCAGATCGCGGTGGCTACGCACCCATTTGGCGTAGTAGGGGTACATGACGGCTTCGGAGGTTGGGCGGACAGCCACGGGAACTTCGAGCTCCTTGTCGCCACTGGGGGGGTTAGTTACAGCGTGAGAGGATAATGGGAGAAACAGTGACCGTGAGGAGGTGGGATGGCAAGTGGAACGGGACTAAACAAAAAACAAAAACAAAAAACTTACGCCTTCGTCACCCATGCCAGCTCCGGGGCAAAGCCCTCGACGTGGTCCTTCTCCTTCTCGAGCGACTTGGAGGACAGGAACATGGGGAAGCTGGTCTCCTCAACGCCCATCTCCTCAATGTGTGCCTGGAACCATTTGCGGATGACGTTCCAGACGTACATGGCGGCAGGGCGCAGGATGTAGAAGCCGGCAATCTCATTGTAGTACTCAATCATTTCGGCCTTGAGCACGACCTCCTGGTACCACTGCGAGAAGTTCTCCGTCTTGGACACGGTGATGCCGATAATGTCGTCGGCCTTCTTGCCACCGACCACGGCGACCGTGGTCTTAGCTGCCTTTTCGGCCTTGGCCGCTGCCATCTTGGCCGCCTTCTCGGCCTTCTTCTGCGCGCTCTTGGAAGGCTCCTTGGTCTCGTCCATGGCGGCGGGTTTTGAATATCACAGGGATGGATTTGTTGCTCTATAAAAGCGTTAGAAGCCGTTGGAATTTTGGGCACCGTTGGAGTGCATAAAAAAACAGACACTTGAACGTATTTCTAAAGTAGAGCGGTTTGAACACCGGCTACAACAGCGGCCAATGTGTCGTCGGAAAGGGGATTGTGCATACCTGAGGTGCTTGAGTCACCGGCGTAACGCTTTTTCAGTCTGTTGTCTTTTTGCCGTAAATTGAATGTTTTCTGCGCAGGCTACGGACTATGAGACGGCGCCTGTAAAACGTGCCCCGCACATTGGCACCTAATACCCCCCTGTCGTATACAAGCCGATAACAGGGCCGTGGCTTCGCCCCTCTTCACTGATAAGTGGCGGATGGTGGGCTGCGGGCAGCTGGATCAATTGATTTTCCGGCCTTAAAATTTACGCTGAGCTTTCTAGCAGCAGCTACGCAGGAATATTTCTGCCTCCCCAAGCTTGTGGACCCACACAGCGAGACAAACGGCGACCGACGTAGCGAAGGCGACAGCATTACTTCCCCCCCTACCCCCAGCTAAAAAAACGCGAGGCGGCCACCTTGACGACCACATCGCGAATTTCTGCCCTTTCGAGTGTTTTTTACAGTCCTCCTCCCTCCCCCTTTCACGCCGTCACCATGGCGTCGATGTTTGAGCAGTCGCGGACAGGCACCCTTTTTTTAGGGGGCCAAAAGATCTCGGGTGCTGATATTCGGGACCAGAATGGTGAGTGGTGTTTGGCTGGAACAAAGCCGGTGTCGAGATGTACGGGTGGCTAACTTGGATGTAGTGATGGCTACGCAGGCTATTGCCAATGTAGTGAAGAGCTCGTTCGGCCCCAGCGGTCTGGACAAGATGATGGTGGACGACATTGGAGTAAGGCCCCTGAATTCTGCTCTGCTCTTCACAACCCCCCCCCGAGCACAAGCTAACCAACAGGATGTGACGGTGACGAATGACGGCGCGACGATTCTCACGCTGCTGGACGTGGAGCACCCGGCGGGCAAGATCCTAGTGGACCTGGCGCAACAACAGGATAAGGAGGTGGGCGACGGAACGACGTCGGTAGTGCTGATTGCGTCGGAGCTGCTGCGGCGCGGCAACGAGCTGATGAAGAACCGCATACACCCGACGACGATCATCACGGGGTACCGGCTGGCGCTGCGCGAGGCGGTCAAGTACATGAACGACAACATCAGCATCAAGGTCGAGCACCTGGGGCGGGAGTCGCTGCTGAACATTGCCAAGACGTCGATGTCGAGCAAGATCATCGGTTCGGACTCGGATTTCTTTGCCAACATGGTGGTGGACAGCCTGCAGGCGGTCAAGTCGACGAACAACCGCAACGAGACCAAGTACCCGGTGAAGGCGGTCAACATCCTCAAGGCGCACGGCAAGAGCTCGCTGGAGTCGGTGCTGGTCAAGGGGTACGCGCTCAACTGCACGGTGGCGTCGCAGGCGATGAAGACGCGGATACAGGACGCCAAGATTGCGGTGCTGGACATGAACCTGCAAAAGGAGCGCATGAAGCTGGGCGTGCAGATCACGGTGGACGACCCGCAGCAGCTGGAGCAGATCCGGGCGCGCGAGGCGGGCATGGTGATTGATCGCGTGGAGATGATCCTCAAGGCGGGCGCCAATGTGATCCTGACGACCAAGGGCATCGACGACCTAGTGCTGAAGCTGTTTATCGAGCGCGGCGCCATGGCGGTGCGGCGGTGCAAGAAGGAGGACCTGCGGCGGATTGCGCGGGCGTCGGGCGCGACGCTGCTGAGCACGCTCTCAGATCTCAACGGCGACGAGAAGTTTGAGGCGTCGTACCTGGGCCACGCCGACGAGGTGGCGCAGGAGCGCATCTCGGACGACGAGTGCATCCTGGTGCGCGGCACCAAGGTGCATTCGTCGGCGTCCATTATTCTGCGCGGGCCCAACGACTTCCAGCTCGACGAGATGGAGCGCTCCGTGCACGACTCGCTGTCGGCCGTCAAGCGCACGCTCGAGAGCGGCAGCATTGTGCCGGGCGGCGGCGCCGTGGAGACGGCGCTGCACATCTACCTCGAGGAGTACGCCGGGACGGTGGGCTCGCGCGAGCAGCTGGCGATTGGCGAGTTTGCGCAGGCGCTGCTGGTGATCCCCAAGACGCTGGCGGTCAATGCGGCCAAGGACGCGTCGGAGCTTGTGGCGCAGCTGCGGTCGCGGCATGCGCTGTCGCAGCGGGTGCAGGACGCCGTGGCTGGTGCTGGCTCGGGCGCGGGAGCGGCGGCGGGCGCGGGAGCCGGCGGTGCCGGCGAGGACGACGAGAAGACGCTGGCGCGCAAAAAGGGCTACAAGAACTACGGGCTCGACCTGATGCGCGGCCGCGTGGTCGACCAGATCAAGGCCGGCGTCATGGAGCCGAGCATGAGCAAGGTCCGGCAGCTCAAGAGCGCCGTCGAGGCGTGCATCAGCATCATGCGCATCGACACCCTGATCAAGCTGGACCCGGAGGTCAAGGGCGAGGAGGACGACGGACATGGTCATTAGGGGGTGGACGAGGGGACTTTCCTACCATGAATCTTGGAATCACAAAAGGAGGATACAAGGAGGACATTTGATTGGAGGACCGGGGACCTGCTAGATGGCACGGGATCGCATCAGATAGAACGCGAAGAACTATGTGTCAAAGATATGCAGGAAGGTGTGAAGCCAGATCGGCGAAGCCAGTAGAAGCCAGTAACAGGGCTCGTACACGGGCTCGTAAAGGGCTCGCGCATGCTGCAAACACCGCCTACTCTCGGCTTAAACGAGGCTCCGCTTGCGTCGTTGCTCCTGCCCAAACACTTATAGCGTCGACAACCAACAGTCAAGAAAGTGCTGCCGGCGCTGAGCTAAAGCTGGAGAGTGGAGCGCGATGTGGTAATATCCTATCTTGACAAGTGGTCGTCTCGACCACCGATGTTGCTTCGTCTGGCATTTTTTTTGTCTTAATTGGATGCTGCTGTTGCTGAGTGTGACTCATTTGTTTCTGGCTTTCCTGAGCTGCTTTCAAGCCTCGTCTCAATCGTTCGCATCCAATCCACATCGTCAACCACTCACCGCTTCGCAACAAACGCTTCCACCAAACGCTTCTGTCTCTCTTTCTCTCTCCATCCCTACCCTCTCCCCCTCTCTCTCATACAGCCTTCCTCATCATGGGTTCCGACGACCTCCCCGCTGCGTCGGCAGCTTCTCTCGTGCTGACCATCCCGACCCAAGAGGAGCGTGTCCGCACCTGGAAGATGACGCATGCAATGTGGGGTAGTGCCTTGGCCATGGAGGATTACCTCGATCGCGAGCAATACCTCACCACCGTGCCACTGGCCATGAATAGCGGCATGACGCACTGGATCCTGACCGACGGCACGCTGCCTCCCAACCAGCGGCCCATCCTCTCCAGCTGCGAGTCGCTGCGCAAGCCGGCACTGGTGGCCGAGGCCACCAAGGGAAGCCAAATAAAGACAAAGACCCACGACGGCGTGGCCCACGGCATCGCTTCTGTCTACACGGACCCCCAATACCGTGGCCGTGGCTATGCCGGCCGCATGCTGGAAGAGCTAGGACCCCGCCTGGCCACCTGGCAGGTTCAGGGCACTGGTGTTGGCGAACCCGAGAAGCCCAAATCCGACGCCGACGCCGACCCTGACGACAAATCCTCCTTCTCCGTTCTCTACTCGGACATTGGCAAGACCTTTTATGCCAAAAAAGGCTGGCCAGTGTTTCCCAGCACGCACCTGTCGTTTGCTCCGGACGCCGAGGCCCCATCTTCTCAGCCCCCCGCCGATGCGACGGCTGCCACGCCTTTCGGCTACCACGAGCTGGCCGAGCTCTGCTCCGTCGACGAGAAGCTTCTCAGAGCCCGTCTGGCCCGAAGAGCCCGGCGTGCCTTGGCCAAGAGCACGTCGGAGTCGACTGCCAAGACCACCTGCGTCGCTCTCGTGCCCAACCTGCCGACCATGCTGTGGCACCTCATGCGCGAGGACTACATGACCAAGCGCATATTTGGCCGCACGCCCACTGTCCGCGGCGCCGTGGTGGGCGGCGAGAGGAACAAGGGCCACCGAATTTGGGCCATCTGGACGCGCGGCTACTACGGCGGCCTCGGCAAGATCGAGAACAACACGCTGTACATTCTGCGTGTCGTTCTCGAAGACGTCTACGACGACCCGGAAGATTTTGACGACCCGGATGCCGACGAGGACGACGAAGATGGCGACAGCCGCATCGAGCAGCGCCACGTCGACGGCTTCCGTGCGCTCATCAACGTGGCGCGTGCCGAAGCTGCGGAGTGGCACTGCGGCAACATCCAGCTGTGGAATCCGACGGCCGCCGTGCAGTCGCTGGTGGAGCAGGCCGGCCTGGCGCACAAGGTGGTTGACCGCGAGAAGGACAGCATTCCCAGTTTGATGTGGTACGGTGCCGGCTCTGTCGACAACGTGGACTGGGTGGCGAACGAGAAGTACGGCTGGTGCTGAGGGCCAGGAAGAAGCGGAGCCTTGTCATGTTGGAGTAGCCACGCATAACATCACCCATAATTTGAATAGCTTTCCTAGTTACACACCTACGTTATAAGAATGAGCCTCATGGCAAAGCATTTGCGAAGAAAATATGGCTCATTCCATTCTTGGATACAAATGCCAGCCTCTCCAGGTCTGCTGCGGGTATGGTTACCCGCTGAGGATCTCGAGCGGGGATGGGAGTCAACCTAAAAGCTGCGACATGTCTGCTGCTTTTGACAAAGGAACGGCAAAGGCCGACTCCTCCTCGAAACGAGCACAACATGGCCCCAAGCACGTACGTCTACGTGGCGTTCATCAAGCGCAAGGCGGGCATGTCCCTTGAGGACTTTTACAGCTACTGGGAGAATGTCCACGGACCACTGGTACTGCCGTGGGCAGAAAAGTACGGCATTACAGGGTACAAGCAGGTATGACTGTGCTGTTGCAGCCTGTTTCCTGGTGGAGGAACGACACGTCTAACCATTGACAGGTGCGCATTGGCTCCGACACCAAAGATGTGGCCGGCATCAATGTGTCGTCCCTCTCCCACTTTGACGGCTGCGCCATTATGGAAACCCCTGGGCCTGGCGTTGTCGACAAGGCGTACCAGGACGAGTACTTTTTCCAGCATTTGAAGCCGGACCAGGCGTTTTTCATGGACGAGCAGTTGGTGCTGTCTGTGAGCGGCGAGGCGGCGACGCTGTTGTAGATTATTCCATGGGGCAACGGGCTTTTTAGAGCACCTACAAGAGAAGAATACAAAATCCATGGACCGCACCTGACAAGCATTGTGCATTATATTTCACCACCCCTTGCTACCGGCAGAAGTTACGGCTCTGGAATAGGCCGTTCGCCGATCCGGCCCTCTTTAGACTCAGGCGTGCGGTACGTTTATGCAGAGCCGGTACTCGACTAGGCAATAGTGATTTTAAAGCATTGTGGGTTCAGTATGCACATTGTACCAGTATCTGCAGCATCGTAGCGGTTGTGCTGCAAGACACGAAGACGCAGACGTCGTATCGTTACTACCATGGCAATAGAGCCAAAAAGCATTCATGTGGTTCAAAAAAAAGGGGCAAGAAACCCAAAAGTCATTTTCAGTCCCGTACCCCTTAAAAAAATAACGAACACTTAGGCTACTTCGGAATACCTGTACAAGAGATGTGACAATAAAGAAAAAAAAGAGAAAAAAAGGAAAACCCAGCCTTGGCCGACCTACGCTAAACAAGCTCATACCAGTGTCATGAAGAGAAGAGACAGACGGAGCGTCTGCGCGCCGCTTATGCAGACACACCCAGAGCGCTGTTGAACGCAGTGGCAGCCGCCTGGCCGGTCTGGGCCTGGGCCGCGGCATCGGCCTGGTTGCAGGCGTCGACGGTGGCCTGGGAGGCGTCGCACTTGGAGCCGAGCTGGCTGCAGATGAAGCCCGAGATGACCTTGATGTTGAGCGCGGAGCCGTGGTTGAAGTCGGCGCTGTTGACGGGCGCAAACGAGTTCTCCTTGCGGCCGTCGAGGCCGGCGGCAAACTCAATGGCCGGGTCGGCGCACGAGCCGAAGTCGAGGGCGACGCGCCGCAGCTTCTTCTTGATCATGCGCTTGGCCGCACCCGCGGCCGCCTCGCACGCCTGCTGCTGCGTCTCGCACTGGGCGACGCCGCCGGCCAGCTGACCCGCGTTGGCGGCCGTGGCACACGCGTTGTGCTGCACCGAGCACGAGCGCTGCAGCGCAGCACCCTCGTTGACGAACGTCGAGCCGTCGACCGAGAAGGGCCGGTCGGCGTTGGCAGCCGAGCTGACCACGGCAGGGGGCGCACCGCCCAGAGTGCCGGTAAAGGTCTGGACGTTGACCCCGGCACCCGCGTTGGCAGCACCGCCAGCAGGGGTGGCCGCGACGGCAGAGGCGGCAGCACCAGCAGCACTAGCAGCACCAGCAGCACCGGCAGCACCGGCAGCACCAGCTACAGAGAGTCGTGTTAGAAGAGGTCGAACTGAACATGCAGAAATCAGGGACAAAAGTCCAGGAAACTCACCAGCACCGGCACCAGCAGCGGAAATGCCAGCCACGGCGGTGGCAATCTCGGCCTTGGACACATCAGCCACCAGGAGGTTCTGCGAGTTAATGCAGCCAGCGGCGTCGGTAGCGACGTCGCACGTGTTGCCCTTGGCCGTCGGGTCGCCGATCTCGCCGGGCGCAAACGTGCCGGAGCCAATGGCCAGGTTCGGGTCGCCGCCAATGGAGGCAATCTGCTTGGCCACGTTGAGCGCAATCTGCTTGTTGCCGGCAGCCGCCGACGACGCGGGATCCTGGTGCTGCGTAATGGCTGCAATCTCAGGGTTCACGGCCGTCTGGTTGCAGAGCACACTGGCCAGACCGACACTGCCGGTGTTGCGCTCCAGCGCGCGGAAGATGATGGCGTTGGACTGGCCCACAACGTCGCCGGCGGCCTTGGCGTTGGTGAAGGCCTGGTCGGCGATGATCTGCTGCAGGCAGTCCAGGTTCTTCACGTTGGGCGCCCCCTTGGCCGCCGCGGCGTTGCCGAGCAGACCGAAGATGGCGTCCTGGATCGCCAGGGGGTTGTTCAGCTGCAGCAGCGGGTTGACAATGTCGATGATGTCCTGGTGGGCATGCTCCTGCGGCACTTCACGCTTGAGAAGAGCGCCGTAGAGGGGGATCTCGCGCGCGGTGGCGGCACCCACGAGGGCGAGGATGGCAGACGAGGTCTTCATGGTGGCAAGAACGAGGGGTATGTGTGTTCGACACTCGGAACTCCCAACTAGAAAAGAGCGCAGAGCGAAAGAAAGTAGAGAATGTAAAAATCAAAAAGAGGGCCGGCCTGGTAGTTGATAAAACGACGATGTCAAAAGAGTGTCAAGAAAATTAAGTTCACAGAACTGTTGAAAAGAGAGCAAAAAAAGAGAGGAGTTGGTGAGTGAAGGACTGCAGGAGAGAGAAAGGAAAACAGATTTTCACCATGCCTTGGGACCATGGGATTTATGTACAATTTCGAGGAGCGGCACACACATGCACAAGCACACCCGAGGCCAGACAAGCATGGACAGAGGCGGGGAGGGGGGACAGGCAGCAGGGGTGGGAGTGGACAAAGCCAGAACACGGAGACACACAGGACATACACAATACACCGGATGAGAGCTCGATGGGATGGACAAGGGGACACCCATTGGGATAAAACACGCGGGTACCATCGCCTCCCTGCGTCTCTGCTCGAGGAACAAGACGTCGGTGGCCCTCCCCCTGTCGTCTCATGCTGCCGTGCATGGGGGAGGAGGCAGGTGCAGGAGAGCAATAGCATAGATCAGCAGCCCCTCGCCAAAAGGTCTCGATGCGCCGATCATGATGGACACACATGCCCGCTGACGACATGAAGGGAGGCCATGGCGGCCAAGAGTTGGTGCACCTAGCGTCGGCTGCAGAGACGTCCGGGACAAGATGCCTTGCGTGGCAAGCTGGGACAGGGTCCTTTGTCCTTTGCCCACGGGTGGTGCGTTGCTCGTCTATGTGTGGCATCAGCCAGAGACCACAAAAGCCCAGTGTGGCCGGAGGCTGGCCTGATACCGGGAGAGGAGACGTCGCTTGGGTCCAGGCTGCGAAGAATACGTGCATTTGCCATAGTCGCTCTGTATCCGTTGCCACACCACGGCATCACACCCTGTCCTGTATTTGCTGGTAGCCGTCCGGCAGATAGACAGCTGCAGGCAGGGGGTGCGGGTGCAGCAAGACAAGATGCAACCTGTGAGGCACAGCCACCTCCACACGATGTCGCCTTCTGTGTCCAATGCCCGATGCCCGATGCTTCCACGGCCAAACTAGAACGCGGACCGGTGAGCCGCTGTCGAGGTGCTTTGACAAGAGAGCGAGTCCAAAACGTTAGGTTCCCGTAGGACTACCCATGTACGCCAAATCGGGTGGCGGTCTGTAGGATCGCTGAAGGAGTCCTAACGTCTGACAGGGACAGAGTTGGGCGTTGGGACGAGAACAACGAGGTCCACGCCGACGACTCCAGCGACTGCAAGCTATCCTGTGTGAAAACTGCATCGAGTGGACAAATTCCCAGGCACGCAACAGAGAGCTGGGCCGTCCAAGCCTGCATGTCTGAGGCGGCGTCTGATCAGACTGTCGATGTGACGTCGCGCGTCTCAGCCGAACATGAGCCGCAGGCGGTCTAATAGGCCTAATAGGCCGATTTGGTCGAATAGGGCCTATGGCCAATGGGAGGCGGTCCCGGCCGCTGACGGCGGGAGCGCTAAACTTACTTCACTACGGAGCACAACACACCTTTTGCAGCTGCCGTGCATTCTGTGACACCCCCTTCTTTTGCCTCTGTGCCCTTCGGAGAATTCCTCCGACGCCATGTGTAGCCGCTCTTCTCACGGCACTGCGTGCTTCCACCCACGGCCGAATTTGTGTTGATACTCGCGCTGTGCCGAAAGCGTGTATGACCCAAAAACGGCTGCTGGGCATGGGCATGGCTGTCCTTGTTTTTCCCTGCTTCTCCCACGCCTCGAAAACCCAGCGCGTCCACTCTGGCCTGTGCGCATCCTTTGTTTTGTGTTTTCTTCGCTACGAGTTGCCCGATGCCGCTGCGACAGCTTCTGCTGCCATTGCAAAACAGCCGATCGCCCTCCCAGCCACCTGCCCATGTGCTCGACATTACGCACTCGGCGGACGCAGGATGTATGCTGTTGGCACTTCCCTCTTGTGCTTATTGTGATTCTTGTGCTTCGGATCTCACTGGCCGGCCGTCACTTCGGACGAGGGCCAGTCAACGCATACGAAATGCCGGGGAAAAGTGTGCAGGGTCCGAAAGGCGGGGAAATGAAGCCCAAGCCTAGCCTGCATCCTTTTGATTCCTTTCGCAGCAAAGTGTGTTCCGTAATGGATAGAGAAGACTCCATCTCGTGGCTCGCCCTCTGGAGGCTGGCGATCGACGGCCTCGACGGCCTCAATCCAACGGCACTACTGCAGGGCGCCGCCAAGTAGAGGCCGGTGCTGCTACTTACTTTTGTTTGCGAGGATCTGTGGATTGGAAGATGCGCTGTTGGCCCGTTCACGAGAGCAAAGAGCACAGCGGGAAACATGCACCGGCCGTCGACTGGCAGATTTTCCAAAGGGACCGGACAAGACCAAGAACGGTCCAAACCGGGAAGCTGCTCCAAGCTTGTTTCTTTCTGCAGAGAGGATCTCAAGTGATGCGGCGTCCTAAAAAGCCAAAAGCGAAAACCTTGAATAGGCAGCGAGCGGCCGGGAGACGAAGCCCACCGGCGGCTTTGGCTGCGAATGGTTTCATGCTTCGCCGTGGCACGTCTACCGGACAGCAACACTGGCCCAGTCCCGAAGCGAAGAGCCAAGTGGCCTACCAAACAAAAGAGCCCGTCGTGGCGGGGTGCCACTGTTGCCAATTCGTTTGGTGCCAGATTGGGAGGCTTTCTGGATGCTGCGTCGATTGGGCAGCATTGACTGTCGACCGCGCATCACCGGGCACACATATTATTCACAGCACACAGCAGCGTCTTGGGGCAGCAATGGCATGAGAGACAATCACGACGCAGCCAGCACCGAGGAGGAGGGCTCGGCGCGTACACGACCATCCAACGAGACCCAGAAGAAGCGATGCCAGCGAGGCCGCGCCGGTTGATCTGAGGCAGAGCAAACATCGATGACCGTGCATCCGCCCCCTTGTTCCGAAGCTCACACACCCCAAAGTTACAACCAGGCATACAGTGAATTTGGGTTTGCGGTCCTAGCACAAGAGAACGCACAAAAAAACTCGCTCATAAAATACCATGGCTGCACGCACAGGGTCCACTGTTCTGACAGAGGCGAAACTGTGGGAGCGAATGTTGGGTTTGTTCGGTTTGTCTTGGGATCCAGGGAGTAGAAAAAGACGGGGAGAGCTGAATAGAGAAAATTAAGCATGATATGGGGACACGACGGACACTGGTTCTCGTTTCGGCGTCGACGTGTTCCGATGCTGGTGTCAAGGTGAGCGGTTCTGTTCCTGCTGGGCTTGGGCGCCGTTTTCCAAAGGCTTTCGTACGTACTTGTCTTGACCCAAAGCTACACAATTTGTCAGCGCGATGCTCATGTGCGTAGATTTGGACGTACGTGAGAGCAGCATCTTCCGCCTGCCTGGCACATCGGCTTCAGCTGGTTTCCGGGAAACAAACATCTTGTCACATGAGACTGCGAGCAAGGGGAATAAAACAGGCGACAAATGAAGCAAAAAAAGAAAGAGAATATGCATATCCTTGAATATCTACACCGTCCAAACTTCCGCCAAATAGACCGCGTCCACCGCTCTTAACTTGGTAGGTCCTTTCTCTCCCTCCTTCTCTCTGCCCCTCTTCCTCGGCCGCCCACTGAGATGTACTCGTACATTGATCTTTGTTTTCCTGTTTTTTTCTTCCTTGGCTATGCCTTGCTTTCCGGAGCGACACTCCCGGGGACATCGCCCGCTGTGTCTAATGTATCTGGTTATTTGTTGTCTAGTTGTCCATTTTGAGTAGGATGGCGCGGGGGCTCAGACACGTCTCGTCCAACTTCTCCTCCCACGCTTAACCAATGACCAGCTTGTCGTCCTCGGGGAAATCGTACTGGGGAATCTCGAGGTTCAGCGGGGCCGGGCCCTTTCGTATACGGCCGGAGATGTCGTAGTGGGAGCCGTGGCAGGGGCAGAACCAGCCGCCAAAGTCGCCGGCCTCGCCAATGGGCACACAGCCCAGATGGGTGCAGACGCCCAGCATGACCAGCCACTCGGGGCGCTTGACGCGGTCGGCGTCGGCCTGGGGGTCGCGCAGGCTCTGGATGTTGACCGTGTTGGCCTCGTCGATCTCGGCCTCGGTGCGGTGGCGGACGAAAATGGGCTTGCCGCGCCACTTGATGATGATGTTCTTGCCCTCGGGGATGGTGTTGAGGTCGACCTCGACCTTGGCCATGGCTAGGACGTCGGCGGACGCGGACATGTTGACGAGGAATTCTGGGGGGGTTAGACGCCACGGACGCAAGATGCAAAGGGTTCGGAGAGGGAGAGCACAGGACAAACGCACCCTGCACAGTGGACTTGGCACCGGCGGCGGAGATGGCGCCGAGAGTGCCGACCATGAAGTAGCCGAACAGGGCGTTGGAGCCGCCGCTGTTCTTGCTCATGTAGTGGCTGAAGTCGGGCACGGCGTCGGCCTTGGAGGCGCCGCGGAAGGGGCTCTTGAAGGTGGCCGAAGCCGTGCTCGAGGCAGCGCCGGACGGCCGGGATGTGGAGGTAGAAAAGGCCGAGACGCCAGCCGCCGTGCGCAGCGAGGCGTTGCGGCAGCACTGCGGCGCAGAGCGCAGCAGCGTGCGCGAAGCAGCAGTGAGTGGCGCCATTGTGTGTGTTGTGTTGTGGGAGGGCAAAAAAGGAAGAACCCGGAGATGGTGGGATGCCGAAAAAAGGGCCGGATCCGGGGGGAAATGGCTCGTAGACGTGGCCGACGGCGCAATTGAAGACGGCAGAGGACGCAGAAGGTAGGACGCAGGACGCAGAGCGCGGGAGCGGAGAGGAGGCAGCAACGGCGGCGGGGGGTGGCGGTGGTGGTGCGGATGGAGCGTGGAATCACGAACCTGAGGTTTTTTTCCTCTCACGCATTATTTTTGGGGCCCGGTTCTTTTGGCCAGGAAGGGAGCTACTACCACGTCGACCAACCATACTCGCGGCCTGAGGCAGCGAAATGGAAATTGCGTGGATCCCATTGGCCAATTTGGGCGGGTCCTGGCAAGCTGGCACTGTTTTCCGGTACTGCCCGACTCCGTAAAGCCGATGTACTTCTGTATTTACTATATTCACTGTATTTACATATTTACTGTATTTACCGTATGGGTGGGTAGTAGCTACAAATACCGTCACACATCATCATTCATACGACGTACTCCGTGCATACGTTCTATTGACGGTCCCTAATGCATGCGTGAAAAGTCCTCAATGATGTCGCGCATGGCCTCGGCGCTGGGCCCGAGCCCCTCGACGAGCTGTGCCTGGTCTTGTTCGGCGAGACCAAGATAGCTCTCGAGCAGCTCGCCGTCGATGAAGCGGTAGGGCGCTTCGGCCTCGCGTTCGGTGTTGCGGAAGCCGCGGAAGGCGGCAAAGCTGACGTTGCCGGGGCTGGAGACAAAGGCCTCGAGGCGTGCCTGGAACTCCATGAGCATGTCCTGGTCCTTGGCGTTGATGGTGCCGAACATGTAGAGTGAGCCTTCGACCTGGAAGAAAGAGAAGCGTTAGACGAAGAAAACCGCGGACGAAAGGACGGAACAAGGGCGGAATAGGGACGGAATAGGGACGGAACAGGGACGGAACAGGGACGGAACAGGACACCCACCGTGGCCAGAAACGCCTTGGGGTGCATGACGCCGTGCGGGTTGTGCTCGACGGCAATGGGCTGGATGCGGTTGACCATCTCGCCGAGGTTCATCTCGCTGACGACGCGCAGCTTGCGGCGGTCCTCGGCGGTGATGCTGGTGCTGGGATGGCGCTGCAGCACGGACAGGTTGCCGTAGCCGTCGGCCTCGAGCCACGTTTCGTCGTCGCCGGCAATCGGGCCGACGGCCGTGGTCCAAGACGCCTGGAAATGGCGGGCGCGCTCAATCAGCCGCGGCTGGGCCGGCGCTTTGGCCTTTTTGCCCGCATCGTCATCATCGTCGTCGCCGTCGTCGTCGCCATCGTCGTCGGCGGCGGCGGCGGCCTCGGCGGTCTTTTGCACCGCGCTCCGCCGGTCGGCAATCAGCCGCGCCCGGTCGCGCTGGCGGCTGTCCTCGCGCGTCTCCCTGACGCGGCCGCTGTCGTACTCGATGATGGCCATGGACTTCATCATGTCGCCGACAGCCATCAGGCGCCCGTAGACGGCGAGGTCGGTGATGAACGTGGCCGTCTTGTAGGACGCGAGGCGCGTCAGCTGGCCCGACATGCTCGACGTCTGCACGTACTTGGCCAGGATGACGGTCTTGCTGAGGCCGACGAGCAGCAGCGTGGCGCCCTTGTCGCCGCCGCCGTCGTCGTCGTGCATGGCGGCCAGGCGCCGACAGGGGCCGCGCATCCGGTGCGCGGAGACAATGTAGGGGCTGCGGTCGCTGTCGATGCCCAGCACGAGCAGGCGGCCGAGCGTGGCATCGTCGCCGTGGCCGGGATCGGCGAGAAAGCTGGTGCCGACGACGAACTGGTCGGTGGGCTGGCCGAGGTGGTCGACGCCGTCGATGCGGACGACCGACTCGACAATCTCGGAGGCGGCGCCGGCGGCGTCGGCGCCGAGCACGACGGGCTGGCCGAGCGGCTGGAAGACGACCTCGTCGACGAGCTTGATGGAGCTGGTGACGACCTCGACGCCGTGCACGAGCTCGCGCTTGGCACAGCCGAGGGCAAACACCTTTTCGCGCGGCGAGTAGGCCAGCCGCCGCACGGTCTCGCCGAGCCCAATGGTCTTGACGTGCGTCTGCCGTTCTTTGCCGACCCGCGCCAGCTTGAGCTGCGAGTTGGTGGCCACGGCGATGGCGCCTGTAAACGCGGCGGCATCGAACGGGCACACGTAGACGGCGTCCTCGGCCGCGACGGCGGCGTAGATGATGCGGCCGTCCGCGCCGTAGATCTGGCTGGCGTGCTCGGTCGTGGCCAGCACCGAGTAGACGCCGTCGTGGTCCGCGTCGCCGTCGGGCTGCGGCAGCAGATGCAGGCGTGCGTGGCGGGTGCCGAGCACGGTGGATTTGCGGCCGGACAGCGCCAGGTCCGCGGGCGACACGTTGAAGCTGACCACGTTGCCGTCGTCCAGCGCCGCTAGCAGTGTCGGCCCCGACAGCCGCGGCGGCAGGATCTGCACCAGCACGATGCTCCGCGGCACCGAGGTCGTGTCTTCGGACCGCCGCAGCGACTCGCTGGTCTGCCGCGGCTCCAGCGTCGCCATGTCGACCAGCGACAGGGCGCCCGACGACCACAGGCCGATGACGCCGACGTCCAGCAGCTGCGGCGCCGCGTGGACGCAGGCAATCTGGTCGCCGGCGCCGATCTCTTTCAGCGCCGCCACCGACACGCTGAGCGCAGGGCTCTGGTCGAGCCGCAGCGTCACCGCGGTCGTGCCGTCGATCGAGAGCAGCGCCCAGCGGTCGTTGGCCGACGCGCTGATGATGTGCTTGCCCGGCGGCGGCGTCCAGGTCGAGGTCATGCCGCCGGGCACCGTCTCGGTGAGCGTCAGCGCCGCGGGGGTGATTTGCAGCAGGCGGCCGCCGACGCTGGCCGCCCACAGCGTGTGCTGGTCCAGCCGCAGGCCCAGGCACCTGTCGACCTCCTCGATGTCGCCGTCGTCGCCGAACACAAAGACGCGCGTGTCCGTGACGAACGATGCCAGCAGGGTGTCGACGCGCGCCGACGCGCGCGGCGTGCCCGTCCGCAGCGAAAACAGCCCCCGCACGCCGGGCATGTCGCCGAGCAGGCCGGCGTCCTCGTAGCTGGTGCCGCTGCGCACGCTGCGCAGGCTGCCGTCCTTGAAGACGCCGCTGCCGGTGACGATGCGGGCCTGGCCCGAGGAGTACTCGCTGGCCAGCTGGCTGCCGTCCTCGCGGCGGCCCATGTCCATGACGGTGAAGTCGAGGATGGGCCCGACGTTGGGCAGCAGCTGCACGAGCTCGCAGAAGTCGCTGGTGTCGGTGGCCAGGTTGATGCGGAAGAGCTGCGAGTCGCCGTTGTGCGAGCCGACGAGGAGCGTCTGGTTGATGTCGAGGTAGACGAGGCAGCTGGCGCGCGACGTGTTGCCGATGCGCGTGACCGTCAGCTTGGTGACCACGGCGCCGTCGACCGAGATGTTAAGCAGGTGCAGCACGCCGTAGTCGTCGGCCAGGAAGTAGTTGGTGTTGTTGTAGCGCGCCCAGGCCACAAACAGCGACGCCGACTTCAGCGGGAACTCGGCCGTGCGCTGCGTCACCGCGTCGATGTACAGCAGCGACGTCTCGCCCACCACGATCAGGCCGCCCAGGTGCGCCTTGTTGTCGGCGCCCGCGTGGCGCACGTTGTAGCGCTTCTCGTCCTCCACCTTGTCCACCGGGATCAGCAGCGACGCGCCCGGGTCGTCGATCTCGATGTTCATCTCGCGGTTCTTGTCCAGGTCGAAGCTCGACACCGCAATCTTGCCGTCGTCCGACGTCAGCCGGTACGACGACACCCGGAACTCCGGGTGGTCGCTGTGTGCCTGGTACAGAAACGCAATCTTGGGGTGCCCCGTGTCCGAGTGCAGAAACGCGGCCGCCTTGATGAAAATCTCTGGCAGGCTCATCTGGTCCATCCACTCCAGCCGCCGCGTCTTGCCGCGCCGCGACGGCATCCGCAGCAGCGACAGCACGCCCTCCCACAGCATCAGCGCCATGTAGCGTCCCGTCGGGTCCACGATGCACCGGTCCTGGCTCTGCGAGTCGCGCAGGTGCTTCTCGTCCAAGTCGTGGAAGCTGTCCTCCGTCTTGAGCGACTGCGTCGCGCCATCCCACACTAGCGTAAAGTACTGAAACCGGTCCGTGCCCACAAACAGCAGCTCCGTGTCGGCGTCCTTGGGCTGCAGCGCCTGCAGCATCGAGATCGTCCCGAATACCGTCCGCGAGTGGAACAGGTAGATCTGGTTCTCCGGCGTGAACCGCCATATCTCCAGGCGATTCGACTTTCTGTCTGGTTAGCCGGCCGTTCTTGTCCACGGACACACACCGGGGAGCACGGGGGAAAGCAGCGGAACCCACGCTATTACTATGCTCTCCTCGTCCGACGACAGAAGCCGCATGTGCAGAGCGTGCCGGACGCTGCTCGGGTGGTGAATGGGGGCGATGAACGACATGGTGTGGAAATGAGCGGCCAATGGCCGGCTGGACGCAGACTGGCACGCAAAACAGAAAGAAAAGAGTAAAGACAAAGTAAACAACGCCCAATGGGACCTGGTCGGCCCACACCGGCGGCGAGGCGAGAAAAAAGGGCAGGGCGGCACGAGAGGGCGCGGTGAGGCTGGAGAGGTAACGAGATGGGATGCAGACGAAGCAACTGACACGGGACGAGGCCGTCACTACAGAAATGCCCTGCAAATGACATAATACCGGAGTTTACAGGCATAAGTGCGACCCCGCCAGGCCCAGAGCTACCCCACAGTGCACGAGCCTTAACTCCAGTGGTTGCATATACTGTCTACAGCATCTATAGCCTCATCTAAGTGTCTCTAGAGAACAAGGATAGGATAAAGCCAGCGAGGAGAAGAGAGTAAGAAAGAGAAGAAAGAAGAGAAGAGAAGAGATGACAACGAGACGAAAGAGAAGAAGAGAAAAGGGCAAAAGAGAAGAAGAGAAAGAGAGGCGAGCGAAAACGCAGAGCCGGAATATGGGCACCAGCATTACTCCCCGAACGACTCCTCCTAGAACATCTCCCACATGGGCCGCGGAAGCAGAGCCTCGCCCTGGCCCTCTTCGCGCCGCGTGACATAGACAACCCGCCGCGGCGGACTGCCGACCGTCGACGATCGCGAGACCAGGCCGTAGTAGTCCGAGATGGCGTGGGTGAGCCAGCGTCTGGGGGTCAGCGAGGAAGAGCCGGAGCAGCAACCAGAACGCACAGCACAAAACAAAACACTCACTTGAAGGAGCCGCTCTCGTCGTCGCCGAGGGCGTCAAACACGATGCCGGCATCCACCGCCTGCTGCCCGACTTCGCGCCGGGCCGTTGTCCACGACGCCGACGGCACGGCGGGGGGGCGCCGGCCGACAAACACCACCTCGTCCTCGTCGGAGTCCGAGTAGAAGGCGGTGTCGCTGTCGTCGGCCTGGCCCCGGGTCTCCTGTTCGCGGGCCGCTGCCCCCTTCTTGTCCTCCACCCCCGCCACCACAAACTGCCGCACCGGCTCTTCCAGCGCCCGCACCCACGTCTTGACCGCCGGCGTCTTCTTGGCCGTCGCCCGCATCTCGCGCGTCACCAGTCCGACGGTGGAGGCGGGCGAAGCGCTCTTGGTCTTGTCCTCGACCCGCGACGTCTTCGCCTGGCCCTGCTTCCGTGTCTGGCTCGGGCCGGCCGCCTCGCCCACCACCGCCACCACCGCCACCGCCATCCCGGCCTGCCGGGCCACCATCTGCTTACGCCGCAGCACGGCGGCCGCGGCGCGCGTCTCGTTGACGTGCTGCTGCAGCCCCGCGTCCCAGAAGTGCGCCAAGTGGTACGGCACGCCGTAGTGCACCGGATGCGTCGGCCGCACCTCCCAGTCGCTCGGCAGCGGCGGCTGCGCATTCGGCACATGCATGAGGCGATCTGTCCGTTAGTTTATCGCTCTCTCTCTCTCTCTCTCTCTCTCTCTCTCGCAATAGGACGCTCGCTGCAGACGCCTCTCGCAACAGACGACGCCCTCTGCCTCCGACACCCACCATTCTCCCATCGCCGCCGCTGCCGGCTGCCTTCTTTGCCCTTGAGCAGGGCGTCGCGCCGCCGCTGGCTGTCGCGGCGCGATGGCGGCCGGCGCGCCGGCGTGGTGGCAAGACCGTCGTCATCGTCGTCGTCGTCGTCGAAAAAAACCGCGGGCGTCTTCTTCTTGGCCACTCGCACAGGCAGTCCGTCAATGGGAATGCTGAGCGGCACGCCGCCGACGCCGCGCGCATCCTGCGACACGCCAAACGAGGCTAGCACGCCGAGGGCCCAGGAATCGATGTCGGGGCCGGCGGCGGCCGGTGACGTGGCGGCAGCTGCCATTGTGGTTGTCGTGGTTGTCGCAGCTGTCGTGGATGTCGTGATGGTTGCTGCTCGCTCTTCGGCTGATAAGACGCGGACAGAGACCGTCGTCCGAAAGCTCTATTGCGATAAAGAAACCCCAACTCGGTTCCAGAGCGACTGGAAACCGACTGGAAACTATACAAAACGACAGAATAAATGGAATGGCAACCCGGTGGTCCTCACGATAAACCCACGCCGTCCGACGGCAAAGTGATGCTATGTGCCCAGCTGGTCGCAACCGAAAGAAGAGAGAGGCACTGCGACAGGCGCCATACTTGGACCCAAATGCGCCAAATGCACGCACTTTACGCGAGAGATAGTGGGCTTATTGCGCCCCCTCCCTAGCTAAGATCCCTAATAAGGAGCCAGGCAGCCAACGCACTGCAACAGATACGTCGCCAGCCAATCAGCTCCCGCCCTGCCGGCTATGTCTAGGGATAATAGGACAGCCGGGCTGAAACCATCTTGCGGCCGTCGAGTCACAGTCACATTGTGGGGCCCATCTCGCACTTACACTGTACCAGTTACTGGTTACTCCGTACACATTCTCGCATCCCACTTGCACTCTGAATCATCATGACGCGCAGAAATCAAGTGGTATTGGCTAATACGAAGCACCTCGCCCAGGCGTTTGGCTGCTAGAGAAAGAAAAAAAACAACTAAAGAGATATACAGAAGAAAACCCCACCACCGCTTCCCTTAACCAAAAAACGGCACCCATCATGTAGCCATCTTCTCTCTGCTTTGATAGTTTGTACAGATCCCACCTTCTGTTCATCAGCTCCTATTCTCTCAGAAACCCAGATATCCCGTCTAGAGTCGGCCGGTTTTGTGTCAGCCCGTTCACACTCTCACGGAGTGCCACTTTGCTCCCTTTGATGTCCAAATCCGGCGCCTCCTTCATCTCCCCTCCGCTCCCACTTCCGCTTCCGCTTCCCGTCCCGGAGACGGCCACGGCCACTCCTCCTCCACTGCTGCTTGCCCGGGTTGGGCTTCCTCCTCCTCCTCCTCCTCCCCGGCTCATCAACAGCGACCCCCCGCTCTTCCCATATGTCGATCCCGCTCGGCTGCCGTCCCGCATCGACATTTCCCCCGGCCCGGCCACCCTGAGCGGCGTGCTCTTGCTCTTTGGTGGCCCTCCTGAACTGCTGGTTCTGGCTCCTCCCCCTCCGCCCCGGCTGCCCACATTGCTGTTCCCGGCACTGGTCCCGCCGCCCGCTCGCCAATAATTGCCAAATGGCAGCTGCGCTCGCCCTAACGGCGATCGCATGCTCCCACCGGCCGACGACGACGACGACGACAGATTGCGGAAGCCGCTGCCGCCAGTCCCTGCGGCACCATCACTGCCATCGCCCCGTCCAAATGGAAACCGGCTGAAGAACGACGGGGATGTCGGGGACATGCCGCCACTGCGACTCGAACGCCGCCGACGACCCCACATCACAAACATCACAGCCACCACCATCACAGCGGCCACAGAGCCGACTACCGGCGCGGCAATCCACGCCCGGTTGGACTCGCCGCTCTCGCCGCCGGCCGCCGACGCCTGCGAGCCCGATGTCGGCATGGTCGCCATGGCCGAGGACGTCGGCATCGGCAGCCCGTTGCTGCCCATGGAGACCGTGATGACCTCCGTCGTGGCAATGGTCTTGCTCACCGAGTTGCTGACGGACGTCACGATCGACACAATCGTCTTCGTAATGATGCTGGCCGGGATGGCTGTCGGCGACGGCGTCGACGTGTAAAAGGCCGATGTGCTACTGCTGGCCGTCTGTGTCTCGGGAGCTGTGGACGGGGGTGGAGGTGTCGCCGCTGTTTTCTAGTTAGCATTCACCCGTGTGTGCGGTTTTGTAAACAGAACATACCACTCGTCGCGGGCGGTGCTGGAGGATCCGCGGCCGCAGCGTTTTTGACGACCGCCGAGTCGATGCCGACGTCGGAAATGGGACCCGACGGCCCGGACGTCTTCAGGTAGCAGTTTTTGAACCCCTGGTCGAGGCTGGCGTCATATGAAATGCCTCCGCATCCAGACGTCGTCGAACAAATGTTGAGGCAGTCCTGGAACGTCGCCGCAAAGTCCTGCAGCATGTCCGTGCCGTTGATGATGTTGTTGCAGAAGAGTTTGTAACTGGCGCTGCCGCTCGAGGCAGACGATCCCAGCGTGCCGCAGTTGGATGACGCCGATGGAAACTGCGCCACGCCAGCATTTAGCTGCGCCGACGGGGTCGAAGACGGCGACACATTCGTTTTCAGCACGCATGTGGTGCCGTCAAACGACATGCCCTCGCATTTCGGGTGGAATGATGAGCAGAAGTTCGCGCATTCTGTAAATGTGTCCAGCGCTGTTGAATTGACCGTATCGCCCGTTACTGTGGCACCACACAGCAGCGTAAAGTCTTGATCAGCCCCAAATGTCGTTCCGTTGGCTTGCGGGCACGGGTTGTTTGTGGGAGGAGCTGGTGCTGGTGGAGGAGGAGGCGGCGGCGCTGGCGCCGGTGCAGTAGTAGGTGCAGGGGGTGCTGGAGCCGGAGGAGCAGTAGTTGGTGCGGTACCTCCTCCCCTGCCTCCTCCCCCTCCGCCTCCTCCCCCTCCTCCTCCTCCGCCTCCTCCTCCTCCGCCGCCTCCCCCTCCTCCTCCACCTCCTCTATTTTTACCTCCACCTCCACCGCTGCCTCCTCCTGGGGGCCCTGGTGGCCCCGGTGGTCCTGGTGGACGCTTGGATCCCTTCCCCTTTCCTCGTCCGCCTCCAGGTCCATCCGCATTAGGGTCGAGAGCATCGGCCACCTGCCTCCAATACACATGCCGGCCCGTCCTTGACGAAAGAATGGGAATATGCATGTTGGCAACAGGCTGTAATATTATGAGATCGAATTGGTAAATCGTAGTCGTGAATTATTCAAATAGGATTGTAAAGGAGCGTCAAGTAGAACAGGAATAAGTAAGAAGCACGAATAGAAGACTAGCACCTTATTAATGAAAGAAGACTGCCTGCAGTTGTAGAAGAGAACGACATGACGGTGAAGAAACACAAATGAATGAGCACGCACATGGCGGAAAGGTGCTTGGCAAAAAACCAAAAGAGAGAAAGGAAACAGAAAAGGAAAAAGAGAAAAGAAGAAAGAAACGAGGAGAGCGGGAGCCTCAAGGATAAAGAACAAAAGAAGCAGGGCTGTATGACATTGATGAGCTGTCTACAGCTAGTAAAAGGTAGTGCAAGACAGCCCATATAGTCGAAGGGTGATCAATGATTTGCATCACACAGGATGAGGCGAAGGACACAACTGAAAACACGCGCTCCTAACCAGCCAATGTAGCCGGCCGTCTCTGAATGGACAGAGCGCTGTCGATATCCGTCTTCTATGCTGAAAGCGAAAAATCGACCTTCCCCACGCAGCCGTTGCTATCATATCAGCCAGCCGTCTCTTCAGCAGGAACACATAAAAGTGCTCAAGCGTCTCGTGCTGAGCTAAGGTATGTACGGGCATCGCGCCCTGTCGCTATTTCTCAGTATTTATTGATTTATTTCGTCTTTTGCCATATGCAAAGACGCGAGGCGTTGGCCGACGCACTCAAAAAGGGCCACCTGCACACACATAATGATCGATCGCAGGCACATCTCTTCTATGCTTCTGCGCTCCTCGTGCTGCCAGCCCTTCCGTTAAGATCGGTGAGACAGCCATGCATCAAGCCTAATCTGACCTCAACTCGTTATCTGGCGGGTAAAGATACATGAGACGGCGTCGAAGCCGACCATCATGTTCCAAATGGCCGATCATCAGTCCTGGATGGGTTCCTTTTCTCACACAGACGTCCCATCCCGTCCCGCATTGCATGCCCGCATAGACTGCGGGGAAGAAGCATACAGGCTCGACCATGAAACGCCGCCATCGTCCCTGACTGCGGGATAATCCCTCGGAGGGTTTGCAGGTTCGTGAAGACAGGCCAGAACAAAGATCCAAGGATATCGCGAGCACGAACTCCGGCCACTGCCCTAGGTGACAAAAAGCAACATGCAGACATATGGAAAGATAGCCGAGTTGTGAAATACAAAAACGGTATTCCTGGTTTGTAATCGGGATAAAAACAATGATGAAAAAGCTTGGCATCGAGATTCTAGGACTAGCACCAGTCGTCGAGCAAACGAGGCTGAAAGACTGCAGGTGGAAGTAGCCCAATAAAAACGGCACACCAACAGGCCGGGATTTGATGCCCCGAGCTTGCACAATCGTCTCTAACTGCAGGTCGGCTTTTTAATCAGCGAGTGGTAAGAAAATAGCATTCGAGGGCACCATACGGCCCTTGAGCCTGAGTCGATAGAGAACGGCATTTCGTGTAAGGCCAGCACAAAATATATGCACAGACAGAGATCCGACCGAAAAAGCACCTGAAATGCATGTCACCGCCACCACCCAAACTCTAAACCCTATGGGCAGATCGGATCGAGAGGCTTCTGGTGGCCGTCCTAACCATCGCTGTTGTACGATACACTCTCAGCATGAAACAGTGCAGCTAGTCTAAGAAACAAGGTAACTTATTCTTGCTCTTTGTGACAAAGGAAGCAAGCATGTAGATGAGTTTTGTTCTAGGGCCCTTCCCGGCAAATGCTAAACGCCTTACCCCCACGAAGAGCCGGTCTTGGTACAGGTTGTATGAAACAGTAATAAATCACATTATACACAAATCATCCGCTCGGGGCCGAAACGGATGGTGACAAAGATGCAAAATCAAAAATAATTCCAGAATCCACCGCTGAAAACAAAAGCTAAACAAAGCTAAACAAAGCCAACACACGCACACACACACTAAGCCATCACGTCCTAGATGAGCGGCCGTGTTGCGCGTCAAAGTCTCGGTGTGGGTTGCCAATCCCCCCTCGGCGCAGCAGCGGCTGCCTCTCGTCGGCTGCATCACAGTCCTGGCGGTCGATGATATCCGAGATTTCGTCAGGCGTGGTGCCATAGTGTTGTGGATGGGCACTGTAGCGGCTCGGCGTGTTTTCATCATAGCGCATGTTAAACGACAGCACCCGGCGATACAATGGCCGCGCTGCCGACTTGTGGCTATGATCGTGTCCATTTCCATTGTTATGGGTGGGTGGTTCAGAATGGCGGCTGTGGCCATTAGCTCCAGAAACAGCGCTGCTAGCATCGAGGTCGTCACCCGATGAGTCTAGTAGCTGGTTCCGCTTCAGTTCAAAGTAGATGCCCATGGTGAGCAGGATCCCCTGCATGACGGCCGTCAACAGAAAGATGCCCCACGAGCTCCAGCCTTCCCAGCCGAGACGGGCAAACAGGCTACCCGCAAAGAGGAAGCCGCCAGGCGTCTGAATGCACATCATCGGAATGCTCAGACTGCCGACGTGCTTCAGATGGTACGTGGTGTAAATCTGCGGCACATACTGCACAGCGGCGAGCAGTGCAGCCATCAGCCCTAGCGAGTTCGCCCATCCCGACAGGATCTGAGGCACGACGGTCGCAAATACGGCTGTGAGCACAATGACCACGAGGCCGTGAACGAGGCAGAGAGACGCCACCAAGACGGCAGTCTGCCAACGTGGCTGGTCTTCGCGAATCTCCTCTTCCGGGATGGAAACATTGGCGTCACCGTATCGGAAAAATACGAGAAAGAGGACAAGACTGCACAGCGGAGAAAAAAGACAATCGTCAGCACGGTTCACACGCCCCTTCCCTGGCTTTCTCTACCATTGTTTTCTCGCCTCTGTCCGTCCAGTGACACTCATTCTGATCGGGTGAACCGAGAACGTACATGAAAGTAAAGCAGATCCACTGCACGCCTAGCTGGGCAATACCGAGAAGGCCAGCCATGCAGTGGAAGGTATCGAGCTCACTGCAGCAGGCCACATCCTGGCGCGACTGTGGAAGCGTGAGAATATTGGCAAAGCCGGAGGTGGCGGATGTAACGCCCAGCAGGATGAAGAAGGGGGAGATGCCCTCGGATGTGCCCCGGGAAATGATTCGATAGTGTTGGGGCAGATACGAGATCAGCATGCCGACAAGGATGACACTATTGGCGTAGGAAAGATTAGGCATTAGCCGTGGCGCCACAAAACGAAAAGCAAGTATGCGGGGAGAGAGCTAGAGGGATGAGGAAAAGACGGGATGAAAACCAGGGGAAAGGGGTGGATAGAACGGCGAGAGCAGGAGAGCGGAGGGGGCAACGAGAAACAAAGAAACGAGGATAGGCAAAATCAAGGTTGCTGATCCCCCTCAAACATTGCCATATCCCTATCCTATCCTCTCCCTCGTGCATCCGTCCCTTCCGTTCTTCCCTGGTCCTCGTGCAGCCTGCAGTAAGATACACACATGGAAACAATTAGATTGATCACCCCGGGGGCTCTGAGCTCGTCGCATCGTGTCGGCGACGGCGCCGATGTCAGGAGAGCCTCCATGGCGCTGTGTTGGTTGTTGATGGGACGAGATTCAGATGAGGAGAAAACCAAGGTTCTTCGATGGCGCAGCAACCGACACACCGCAATCGCCTGCGAGATAGAAATCCTAGATGATACGAGAGCGAAACAAAAGGCAGCTTCTGGCTAGGTAGCGGGCGAGATCGGCATCGCGGCGTTGGCGATATATCGATGGGTGCACGATGTGTTGCATGAAGAGAGTCTCTAGGGGAGAGGGGGGACCCAGATTCGATTCTCTGAGTAACTACGAGGCAGACGCCAATGAAAGAAGGCGCACACGGGAAGTTGCGTGGGGACGACAAGTCTGTGGGGCGACAAGGGGTAAGCACATGCAAGGGCCCGCTTTTACCCACTACTTGTGACGCCATGGGGAGATATCTTTCGAGGGAAGGTGCGCTGTAAATAAATTTAGGCTCCTTCTTTAGTGCTATCCGGTACTCGTAGTCGGACAAGAGCTTTTTACTTTGTCGAGCTCTCCGGGAGTAAATTGGTTGCGACATCTGCACCTCCGTGCGGCCGTCTTTCTGCCACGGGAGAACCCAGAATGGAGGAACAGCCTGGAGACGGCGGGGCGCCAGGCCCGGCCCCTAAAGTGAAGCTGGTTGCTGCCGCCGACTTGCGACCATTTTCTGGCGCACGATCGGCCAAACGATACCGACCTTTCTACAAGAGCGCACAGTGGTCAGTACCAGCCCCCTGTTATGCATATTTTGTGTGCCCAGTACTGACGAAGCCTCTAGGTCGGCGGACGGCACAACGGTGATCACCTCCACCTCGTCCAAAACGATCCTCAGCTATGTCTTGCCCGTGAACTTACTGGACCCCCCCCAACATGACGACGAGAGCGAAAGCAGCGATGAAGACGACGATAGCCGCTCCGGCGACTTTGGCTCGTCGGCTTCTGGCTCCGGAAATTCCGCCTCTACCTCTTCGACCTCTTCCCTCTCCTCCTCTGTGTTTTCAGACGCACCTGATGTCCCCCATCACCGCCTCACCCCCCAGGGCCGCCTCTTATTACCGGAAGCCATCAATGCTCTCGCTCCTGCTCCCTACTTCTCCCTCTCCCATCCTGCCACTCAGTCTGTTCTTGTGGCCTGCCGCGACCTACCTATTCACCTCTATCCCCTCTTCCCCAGCCAGAGTGACGAAGACGAACACGACGGCAATGGCCACAGCAACAGAGAAGCCCATCGGCCACAACCGCTCGCCTCCTACCCTCTCATCAAAGCCGAGACAGAAGCCTACCTTGGCCCTACCGCCCTTCTCTGGCCCGCCCCGGGCACCCACTTTGTTGCCGGCACCACCAACCTCCTAGCTCTTTTCGACGCCAGCCGCACCACCAATGATGGACCCGTGGTCCGCGTTCCCACAATCCCGTCAACACGGCATCTGCGCAAAGGCAACGGCGTCGGCATGCGTGGCACCATCTCGGCCCTGAGTGCGCAGTCGTACAAACGTGACAGCGAAACTGGCGGTGGCATCGGATTCGGCCTCGTGGCCGCCGGCACCTGGACTCGCTGGGTCGGCCTCTACGACCTCTCGCGCGCCGGCGGACAGTGCTATGCCACATGGAGCGTTGCCGGAGCCGCTTCTGAATTTGACACGGGAGACGGCACGATTGCTGACGATATTGGAGGAGGTGGTATTCTTCAGACGCTGTGGAGTCCCTGTGGACGGTATCTTGTCGTGAACGAGCGTCGTTCTCGGGGGCTCCTCGTCTATGATATTCGTGGCTCGGGGAAGCTTTTGTGCATCCTGACAGGGCGGCCGGCTGAAACCAACCAGAGGCTCAGCTGCGACGTCTATATGAGCAGCGGCAGCGGCAACGGCTCCGAAGGTGCTTCGTTCGAGGTCTGGGCCGGCACGCAAGATGGCAAAACCGTCGTCTGGGAGAACATTGGCCACCGCGAAGGTGCTGTCGCACCGTCTTGGGACTGGGCTGCCCACAAATCGTCGGCTGTGGGAAGCATGGCTATGCATGGGAGCGGATCTGTGGTAGCTACCTGTTCGGGCTCCTGGATGTTTGCTCCCACTGCGGTAGGGCCAGCTTCCAGTGATGACAGCGATGAAAGCGATACCAGCGAGAGTGACGAGAGCGACGAGAGCGACGAGAGTGATGAGAGTGACGAACAGGAAGACTTATACCATGAATCTCCGTTAATAACTACGTCGGCCAGCCTGAAAATATGGAGTGTCATCTAAATGATTTGATTCTGGGAGCCCACAAGTTAGGAGGCTGGAATGTGCATCTATCCTGCATTGTATGAATGTACTTGAGTCTGTCTAATTATATGCATCCTCGCAGGTGTCCTGACGAGGGAACTGAAACAACACTTGATACAAAGAAAACACTTCACCCCACGGTCATCATGCTCGTCTGTATCTTTCAATCCTCGCAGACAAGCGTTGTAGTTCCCGTGGAGAGCCAAGAAGTGGTTTGAACATTCTGTACCTGTCCATCGTTGACATGCTGATGAATCTAGAAAGAGTAGATACGTTGGCTTGTGAGGAAAGCTGCGATTCATCAATCACCTCATCTCGCATCGCGCCAAGTATAATTTGGCTATCCATCACATTGAAGCCGAGCCTCCATAGAACGCGTTCCCCCTTGAATTCTGAGCCGATACGGATACCACGCTTTCTAACAATACTGTGCTTCCACGACATGGACAAGGCAGTCTGAAGCAATTTGAACAGAGAATATTGTTCGCTGGTCACATATGTCAATCTGTTATGTCCAGGCATGGCTCGAGTAAAGTCTTGCAGCTTTGTGAAGGCAAGCTGGTCCGCGCTGGATGGTTGGAAATCCATGTTAGAGCCCTTTGGTGTATCGATTTCACCATGATACACAATCACAATCAACCCCTCGTACTTGCTTGATATTGCACCCAGTCGTGAGTAAAAAAAGGGGAGCCCCAGTTGCCCAAGCTCGTGCAGTTCGGCTATTGTTGTCAGAACTATGGGCACTGTTGGATTCGCCACGATGTCAGCCTCGTCGTACTCTATCACAGATTCAGTACCTTCTGTGTAGTCACGCTCAATGAACTCGGCAGCTGGAAACAACTTTTGAATAGCTGAGCGGATAAATTGGGGAAGGCTTGTTGAGATGATCGCTTGTTGGGGGCCGAGCATTTCGCCGTCCTGCAGAGCAGGCATTGACTGGCTGTTGGGTGGTAGGTTTGTGGATGAATGTGGTTGCTCTTCTGTGCGGACGGAGCTGTTTCCATCCGCCAGAGCAGGCGTCGGGTAGTTTCTGGGAGGCAGGCTTTGGGATGGATGTGGTTGTTCTTCTGTATGGACGTTAGAGCTGCTTCCGTCCGCCAGAGCAGGTACCGAGTGGTTGTTGGTTGTTGAGCTTGGGGATGGATGTGGTTGCTCTTCTGTATGGACGTTGGAACTGCTGCCGTCCTATAGAGCAGGTGGTGGGTGGCCGTTGGGTGGAAGGCCTCTTGGTGGCAGTCTTGTGGGTGGACGTTGCTCTTCTTTATGAGTGTTAGAGTAGCCTTCGCCCGTTTGCTGCATCTGTTGTCCTGCCGCGCTACCGATTGCCGGTACCCCAGGCATCAGACCTGGCATTCTGGCTTTGGTGGGCTCGCTGGAAGCCTTTGGAAGCCTCTTTCTTGAAGGTTCGCCTAATACACCCAAGCCCTGCCCGCTTTTCAACACGTTCGAGATATCGCCTTTGCCATTGGGAAGTTTATCCATCACAGCCTTTGGGTCTTTTTCGACAAGAGCCTTCTTAGATCTCCTTGGCCACACTGGTGCAACTGGGATGAGGGACAACAGGCGAT